>VMOF01000001.1:32467260-33004760 GCA_011764245.1 Trialeurodes vaporariorum
TCTACCATAAAATCCGGATATCCATACGGTCAATGAAAATTGACGACAGTGGCAGTGAATGACTTACTTAAAAATGAAAAATTCGGAACCGCGTCGAAATGACGATCTCGAAAGTAAATATTCCTACATCATAGTCACATTTAGGCCATACTCCTTTTCTGATATTATAAAATGTCATGTGGTTCCTGAATTAAGTCAAATATCAATGTTTTCCAGCCCTTGTTCTCTGATGAAGTATACATTATTCAATTTTACTTCTTGACACGGGCCCTCTTCACTCAAGAACTTTCATACACTCCATTCAATTGTTAATTGTTATTCGCAGACGACAGTAACACAATATAATAAGGGGTGAATGAAGATTCCCCGCTCCTAACGTTGTCCCAGGCCTGGCGGTAGTCAGGTAGTTTCGAATCGGAGCCGACGTCGCGCGTCGTCGGTTTTCTCCTCGGTCTCCAGCCTTCTCGGTTCTCACGTGAAATCGCTACTGGTGGCGCTGCGTATGAGCTCGGTCGCAACTACAAAACAGTGTCCCCAGCGATCTCGATAGAGTGGGGCCTCTATCTTTACTTACTTTATGCAATAGGAGCGCCTCGAAAGTTGAAAATAATTATATTGAAAATAAATAATCGACCACGTCGAAATTCGACGATGACGTCATTTTAGCGATATGTATCGATTTTTGAACTTCAGTGATTGATTTCATATGACGTCACCAGTAAGAGTGAATGGCCTTTTATAAGGAGATCTTGAAAAGATTGCTCCACCGCTGGCTCCTCGATGGACATCGGAATCATCGAACGGAAGAAAAACGCTGTTAGATTGAAATCTGTATGATAATATCTGATAGATCGATGGAGCAGCAGTGGAGCATCCGATGGAAAAAGAAACGGGTCTAAAAATAGCTTCATCATGTGTTTATGTTTTGTTTTGATGATAAGAGCTTTGATTTGTTGATTTTGTGAACAGGGAAAGGGAAAGCTGTGAAAGTTTATCAACCGGCAACTTTCAGTTTCATTGCTCTCTCATCTTACCAAGCTTCTACTTAGTTTTGAATGCAAGTTTTATTGTCCGCTCTGTGCTAAATATTTTGTGGTGATTTCGCCCATGATCTCAGACTCTGCAGTTTTCCTGTTCAACTTCATTTTGGCCCACCTAGGTCTCTCCGTGCCCTACTGCTACAAATTACGATGTAATATCAAGAATTCTGTGCTCAAGTAATCAAGTGACTATGAATGGACAGCTTAGCGGAGATCCAGTTGCTGATATACACAAGCAACAAGGAATTTCGAAATTTAAAGAAAAGAATTATGGTCGAGCATTTGCTCACTTTTCTTTTGCCCTAAGTTTAAAGCCAACATGGAGAGATGACCTGCAAAAAGTTTACTTTGCATCTTTGTGTAAGAATTTCCATATCTTTCTCAGCCCATTGAAGTGGCAGTTTTTTTATCGTATGCAACATAAGAAAGCCGATCAGTATAGCAGGCAAATTTCGAATTTGGCAAATCGGGTTGACCATGTACCGAAATACATCTAACCGCTCACATACAAATCTTGATGCATTTTCCAACATTGTCAATGCTTTCTGCCAAAATTCAAAAGTCTAAATTTGCTTGTGCAAGATCATACATGGTCGAGCATTGTTTTGACTTTACCCAGAACATGGTATTGCCAGAACAGATGCATTTTGAATGTTGAGTCCTGACGAGTAGCATTAAGCCTCCCAGCAGGCCGATCTTTGAAATCAGTGGATAAAATTGGTAGACTGGATTAATGAAGTGCTGCTCTTGCTCGCTCTAATGTGTTTATTTAAAAATATACCTCTGTGACCAAGTATCCCTCCGCCGTATTCGATAAGCTATCGGCTGCTTGAAACAAGCCGATAGAAGTGGGTAGCTTATCAAATGTGGCGGAGGGATACCTTGTTACAGAGGTATATTTTTCGATAAACACATTAGAGCGGCCAATAGCAGCCCTTCATTAATTCAGTCTACCAGTTTTATCCACTGATATCAAAGATCGGCCTGCAGACCCACATCGGTAAGCCATTGGTTAAGAGTTAGACTCATTGCAAACCAGTAGCTCACCAATGTGATTTGGATCCAGGCAATGCTACTCCAGCGGGCTGTTTCCAAAATTGTTGTTATATTTTTATTTTTTATTTTATTTAAAAAACTACAAGGACACTTATTTCTTGCACTTGCAAAGGCATGTGCTGACTACCAAGAAAAAAAGTAATAAGCAAGATTATTTACTAAGTGTAAAAAGAGTGAGACAGAACAGAACCATTTTGCGTTTTGGGTTCCGACAAGTAGCGGCGCCTGCTTCAAAACTGCATCAAAGCGCATTGGTTAGCGGTTGGTTAGCTACGAGTTGTAACTCTGCCCCATTCCAACCGCTCACAGATGCGTTTCGAAGCTTTTTTTGACTTCTAATGGGCTTTTGTACGAAGTCTTTTCATCCCGTTGTGAATCCGTCTTGTAGTCACGGTTCCAAAGACGTCTTTTAATCTTGTCTTAAATCCATCTTAACTGCGTCTGCAAGTCGATTTTAGAGAACACCTTGTATTCCTTCTTTAATCCGTCTTCCAAAGTGGTTTTTAAGATGTCTTTCAGTCCAGTCTTACAGAGCGTCTTTAATCCGTCTTCAATCCGTCTTCCAAGGCGGTTCGCGAGACGGCTTGAATACCGACTTCCGAATTGGTTTTTAAGGCGTCTTTGCATCCAGACTTCAAATGCGTCTTTAATCAGTCTTAAAGCCGTCTTTAGCCAAGATAGTTTGAAGATCGACTTGAACGTTGTAAAGTTCGCAATTATTGATAATTTGCAAAAATCTCACAAATTTTCACAAATTTTGAAAATGATAAATATTTTCACAAAGTTTGAAAATTACCAACATTTGCACTTATTTTGAAATTTACAAAAATTTTCACAAATTTTGAAAATGTTGTCTATTTTCAAGCAAGCTTGGAAAGCTAGGCTTCCTCGAAACGTAACCTATAAATTTAGCGCATTGTGACCGATGCCTTTAATATGTCTTTGAGATAGATTCGTAAGAAGTCTTAGGAATCCGTCTTTAAGACGGATGGTTTTTGAAGTCATCTTCAATGCATATTCAAAATGGATCGGTAAGACGTCTTCAAACACCTGTTTTGGCGGAACTAGAGATGTCTTTAAGACGGATTAAATTCAACTGAAACTGAACCAGGGGCGTCATTTCAGTTCGGCTTGGGGGGGGGCAAAAAATCTTATGACCTTTATTTTTTTTTTTTGGCTCATCATTATAATTTTCGGCTTGGAGGGGGCAAAAAATCGGATAACCTTTTTTTTTTTTTTTTTTTATTTTACTTGTCAATATAATTTTAGAGCCAAAGAGTCGTATTTTGGGGGCAATAATCGGATGACCTTTTCTTTTTTGCTCATCAATATAATTCGTGCCAGTTTTTGAGCCTGACTTCAAATCCTTGGGGGGGGGGGGGGCACTTGCCCCCCCCCAGCCCCCCCTAAATGACGCCCATGAACTGAACGAATATTGTTGAATCCTTGCTATCCAATATTCTCAAGTTCTGCAAGTCTAATTCATTTCAAAAATTTTCAGATGCGTGGTGTGAAAAGTTAGAATCTGAAGGCAAGCATAACGACCTTTATTTGTGTTATGAACAAGCGTTGGCTCTGTATCCAGACAATGTAGATGCTCTTTGTAGTCTTGCCGATCAATTAAACAGGTAAAAGTCCTCTTCAATTTTTTTTTTTATTGGTGCAGACTATCCAGACCTTATTTACTTTCCATATAATATCCTTATTTTGGGAGCGCCAATTGCAAAATGGCGGGATGAGTCTAGTGTAAAGAGCCCTGATAAAAATTGGCGGCCTAGGCTCTCATTTAAACTACCTTTTTTTCATTGATGAATATAAGGAGGAGAGCGAAGGGGGCATATTCCCCCCTCCGTTCGGTTAAGAAAGGGTAGAAAGAGAGAAGGAAGAGGGAAAAATAGAGAGAAAAAAGAAATGGGGATTATCGTGGGGCAAAATCCCCCCCCCCTCATTTGGCAAATCCGGCTGGATTAAGGCTGGATCCGTTAATGCTTTTTTTCCACTTTCTCGCTTTTGTCTCTTAAACACCTTTTCACTGCCATGTCCTCTTTTTTTTCTGCTAAGAAGAAATATTTAGTTTAAAAAAGAATAACACCACACTCCAGGTAATTTGTAAAAATTCTGGGGAGCAAAAATATTGCACCCATACAAAGTTGTATACCCTGAGAGTGAGGATTAAAAATTATGCTGTAGCATTAATTTCACTGAGATGCCGCTTTGTACGGGTTGTCAATATTGGGGAATTTTTTATCCATCTTTTGTATACAGGCTCCTTTTCATTTGCTGAACTAAAAACATGTTGCAAACACACTCAAATTAGAGCAGAACACCAAAGAAGATCAGCGTAAAGTTCCACTTCTTCTCAAGATCTTGCAATTCAACATTTCATTGGACTATGAAATGTTAACTTTCAACAGGTGACTTCACTCACCTGTTTAAAGGAGCCACTCGAACTCATTGAAAAGTGTAATTACAGGATAGTGGTTATCTTTTTGTCTCCTCAAGTTTTTTTGCTCTCCTGGCTCATAATTTTCCTGAAACTATCCGTACTTTGATACTGAACTGTAATAGGAGGCACAAGCAGATACAACCTTTTAGATTGGAGGGACAAAGCTTCCCAAAATTTTAAAGTGAAGGCTACAACCTCCATTCAAGTTACCAAAAATGGATTCATTTTATCCTAAAGGATCCATTCAATCTGTATCCTACGTTGAAGTAATTTAAAAAAGCCCTCTGAAAAGTTGATACCCACTTTTGGAAGTCAGTTCAAAATGTAATTTTCATAAAGCATGTAGCCCTTCTTGCTTTTGAGTATCAATTTCTCGGTGATCAGCAGGAGCTGATTGTCCCCCCCCCCCCCCAGCAGAATTGCGCAAATGGAGATGTAATCGATTACATGATTACTAAGTAATCGGTAATCATCAATGTCTGGATGGTAATTAAAAGTAATCTTTGGCGATTTAAAATAAACTTGAGGATTCTGGAACTGATATGATGGGCGTTTAGTAAAAAGTCAGCCTTAGTTACCGTAAAATCACCCTTCGTAAAAATGACAATTCCGATTACTCAGTAATTGTGTAGTGGATTACATGCCCCATCTGCCCAACTCTGCCCCCCCCCCCCCCCCCCCGGTATCTACCTTTGGTACTAGTTCAAGTTTGATCATTTCTTACCTGAGTGGTAGATTGTTCAGTCTAAAGTTAGGTAAAGTTCGTCCTAGAATTGTTGGCAGAACCCAACTGATAATCTTTGGAATTTTTCCAACGTTATTTCACATATTACATAGTATAAATGAAAGAAATTGAATTTGAGTCTTGGTTTTTCATTGAAAGAGGCTGTAAAAGCAATGGATTGAAGTTGCAGGCAAGTTTTGTTTTGATGTGAAGGAATGAAAACAGAAATCAGCCGAAGATTATGGGTGAGCTCTGCTTCCACTTTTGAATCGAACTCTTTCTGAAATCTTTGAAATTATCAACCTTTTAAAGAATGTGATTATTGTTTTGACTGAACAGATTACTACATGGAAAAGGAAAAGAAAACAAAGTTGATATCAGTTTTGTCCAAGTATTTAACTGATCATGGCTGGAAAAGAAGTTACAATTTACTCCTCTTAAATATTCTCGCGGTGAACTACGGTTTCAAACCGAGTTTCCTATGGGATATTGGACCTCTTGTAAATGTCCGTTTAGTTGCAAGGCTGATCAACGAGCTGAAACAAACATGTGGTTTTAGTCTCGATCTCTTTGTTGTCGATGTCAGAGATGAAATATTTGTCATCAATCTCAAGACCTTAGTTTGTGCGTTGAAAATCAATGCTTATCAGAATGCCAATTTCATTGATGCGTCTGCGTCATTATCCTCTCCTAAAATCATCAGTGATGATGTCATGACTGTCTTTGTGAAACCTTTGATTCAAGGATTATTGCGACAGTTAGAATCTTTTGAGCAGACTTCACAAGAGTCCGCAGAAGGGCCCAGACATTTAGTTTTGAAATGCGACGTTCATTGGTGCATCCCGTGCCTGTATGGTGTCATGTTAAATTATCCATTTATTTACTGGACAGAAGAAAGTTCTGATAACTGCCTATCTAACGAATCGTTATCTTTGCTGAAAGTTTCAACTACGTACCAAGACAAGGCCTGCACTCGCAGTTTCTCTCTTTACTCTTTTAGCACTCCCTCTCGTTTGAAAGACGCCGACATTTTGAACGATTGGCTCCTAAACTTAAAATTTATTTCTGAATCATTGACAAATCATACTTTCTCGGATGTAAGCTTATCAGCTGAAACTGTAAATTATCCGATTTTGATCCTTTGACAAGTTGTTCATCTCATTTATTTTGTAATCTCAGAAGTTTTTATCGTGAAAATCTACAGTGATTGTTCATTGTCTTACTTACATTTGAACACATTTGTTAGTTAAGAAAGAAAATCGAAATCATGTTTGCTAAAAGTTGTGAACTTAGAATTATTCTTGAAAAATATATTAATTTGTTTATAATTCATCGTCAGTATCGTTATTCTTTCACCACTTCTTTTTTTTCATTTTGGGGTGAATCTTCTGCGTTTGGTGCCCATTTTAGCCACTAGAGTGCTACTGTTCGATAAGTATCAAATTATTGGCTGAGAGTAGTTTATTCTTAAAAGAATGAAGTGCCAGATTATTTATAATCATCTGCCGGCTGATCGTTTACTTTCACGTTAAACCAATTTTTAAGACTTTCTATGAGTGACGCTACTGGTCTAGAATTGTAAGACTTGACTATTGCTGTGGTAACCATAGTTTTTTTTTTTTTTTTTTTTTTTTTTTTAAGGAGGGTTATTTGGTTTATGGTAACCATAGTTAAATTGCCTGTTTCTAACAGTAAGGTACTACCCATTATAAAGCTAACGGAAACTTAACTATGGTTTCCACAGCAACAACCAAGTCTTAGTCTCATGGATAGTGTTAACTATGGGTTTATTGCAAAATTAAATGATCAGCCCGCTGAAGCATGTATCTGCAAAACATCTAGTCAATAACTGTGAAAAGAAGGCTGAATGAACATAAAAATAGATAATCGCGAATCGATCCTTGTATACTATTACGATATTCCATTTTTTGGTACTTTCAGCCTTGTTTTCACAGTTATGGATGACTTTTTCGGAGAGATATTCTTCATAATTACATATTACTTGACACTCCATTTCCTTAGATAGATAAATCATCCCGTATTTTGACTTCAATCAGATGGTAGCGCTCTGGCGGCAGAAATCAGCACTAAATGCTGAAAATTCACTTCAAGGATTTAGTTTCCAACTCCTCACTCGGAAGCTCTTGGTTACTCAAATAGATTGCAAAAACCCAATTGCTCATCATAAATCAAATGACCAATTAATTTTCCTTTTCATAATTTATTTCATCTTTTCATTCCCTGCTTTATATCATAGGTCAGGACTTAAAAAAGAAGCGACTGAAATTTACAAAAAATGCATTCAGCTCGATCAAAATCATATTTCCAGTTATCATAACTTGCAGAACTTGTTTAATCAGTTGGTGGAGCGCTGGCATTTTAGAATGTTAAATGATACAGTTAGGAACAATGCCTACAAAGAGGCGATCGCCAAAAAGATTTCTCAAGGTCATAGAAAAGTTCTGGACATTGGTACAGGAACAGGATTGTTAAGGTGAGCATTATAAATATTACGGTCTTTGTTTCTGAAGGAACTAAATTGTTGCGTTTCTGCTCAATCAGAGATTTTATTCATAAATTAGTCCATCAACTAAAAATTCTTCTTATTTGTAGAAATTTTTCAGAATTTGTAACTCCTGTTAACTTTTGAGACTGCCTGTGAAATAATCGTAAGAAAGTAGGAAATGGGATATCCCACCGAAAAACCTAGAAAAATTCATTTATTTTTTAATACTTTAGGCTTAATGTTGAAGAGAATCACGGGTAGTTATTACATTATTTCTTATCACTTCATTCTCAAAAATCCAGTTTTTTCCATTTTTGGGGGCGGGTACGTAAACAGTCTCTTAAAGTTTTTCTTCATTTATTGGTAACTTGCTCTGGGAAAAAGTAGTGTCCTTAAATTTTGCAAGAACATCAACTGAGTCATTTTCTGGGAGTTGGAAAGATTTGTCCTGGGTTACGAGTCATTTTTAACATTTAATTTTTACAGCAAAAATCTGAAAAAGAGAAAAGTTACCTTGAAAATTTATAAGTGTGTTCATACAACTAAACAATGATTTTTAATGAGTCGATCCATTATACCAAGTTTAAAAAACTTCATACAAAAAAAAAGTTAACCGTCAAGCTTATTTCCATAGCTCTCGCTTTAATTAGCATCAGCAAGTTTCATTTGCTTCAACGAAGAAAAACACTTGACCATACATTTTTTTTCAGTTTATTTGCCGTCGAAAGTGGTGCAACGGAAGTTTACGCCTGTGATCATTCCTCTGTCATGATTGAAATTGCCTCAGAAGTGTTCAAGCCGATCAAATCAACGCAAAGAATCAAATTAATTGAAAAAACATCCACGGAATTAATGATACCACACGATCTACCAAACAGGTAAGTGATTACGCCGTCCTTGTGCTCAAAGATAATTTGTAAACACATTTTCTCTCAATCTTCACAGCTCTGACTTTAAATTTTTAAGGTAAAAATTTTAGTATTGCGCCAAACATGCTATAATTTCCTACTGCATGACTGGCCCGGTGCATCCACTGTTCAGTTCAGCACAATACCTAAATGTGTCGGGATTCCATTACTTCCTTTTTTTTCTAGCAACTTTAGAAGTGATGAGCTGAAAATTTGCTGGTGTGATGTACTTTACAAATTAGAAACATCTCTTTCAGCAGCTAGAAATTTTTAACTGAAGAAGAATTTCATTTGGTACCTCCAGCAGTGCAAAATGTTTCAAAACATCGGAAGTTCAAAAAGTCACACGATCTGGGACTTTTTCCTCGCAGAATTTTCAAAAAACTTCTTCAGGAAAATTTGAAAAGTTATGACCTTTTTTGCTCTTTTCAACATTTTTCGCTTATTATTATTTGCAAACTGTATGTTTGCAAAGTGAATGATATTTGCAAAATTTGGAGGCTGGCCATTTCCCGGAAAAATTGTATTGCAAGTAAAAAAAAAAGTCTCCAAGTCCCAAAAATTTTCTCTCGTTTTCAAGCAGATCGCTAGATCGGGCACATTTTGCACCCTTGGGTATCTCACCTCTAAATGTATTTTGAATGGTATATTATGCCAAAAACTCTTACTTTTCTATGCCTGTTAGCTTCATTTAAGGTTGGGCAATTGGACTTGATTACTCCTTTTTCAATTACTTTTAAAAAGTAACCGAGATGGATACAAGCGGTAATCAGGCATACCAATTTCAATGAAACCAACACGTTACAATGAAATAAATAGTTGTTCATCAAGTCACATTAGTTTCATCGAAACCAGCAGACCTGATTCCTGCTTTAATCGAACCCGATTAATTTTGAAAAGTAGTCGGTTTTGTAATTAAAAAAGACGACTCGCTTAACTCTGGCTGCACTCGTGTTTTCATCGAAACTTTTATGTCTCCTCTCTTTAACAGTATAGCTGTCTTTTTGTATCTGTTGGCAGTTCATAGTATTTTACATGGAGTCTTATGACAGTCTGTAGACAGTTCTTGACACTTATGGCTTTTCAGAGTATTTTGGGCACAAATGGTCAAAAAATTTGATTTTGAGCACATTTACACACAGATTTCAGTAAAAATCGTCCACAAAGGGCCTCAATCCTGTACGATAATTGTGATTAATTGCTCACAGTGGTTTGCACTGTTCGCAAAACTCCATAAGATTCTGAGTGAACGACTGCAAACATAAAAAAGACAGCAATTCAAAATCTAATTTTTTGGTGGTTTTGAAAAATAAATCTCCATCAAAGTTTAGGCAAGCCTCTCCACATTGTAATTCAATTTTCCAGGGTTTCCCTTGTCATCACAGAAACTATGGATGCTGGAGTGTTTGGTGAAAATCTTCTTCAGACATTAATTCATGCGTGGAAAAAGCTCCTTTTACCTTCAAGCACTGCCAAATCTGAGTCGGTTCTTTCACCTCAAGGATGCTGCATCCCGCATCAAGTTGATGTATACGTTTTGCTCGTACAAAGCGACTATCTCTCAAAAAAGTTCAGGTCGTTTAAAAACGATTCGCAGATCTTGCCTGTTAACCTACCAGACGTCGTGGTCTCCCTCGATGAACCATACGACACAGAGGATCTTCGTAGACTCAATCCTAACTTATCGTATCTATCCGAACCCAAAAAAATTATATCAACGAACTTTAATAATTTAGAAGAATTATTGGAACTTTATGAAACAAAAATAAGGAAGCAAGTAAACGTAGAAGTCACCCTTTCAGGGCGATTGGATGCCATCGTTTGTTTTTTTAGATTGAAGCTGGACGAGAATATCGTACTTTCGTCATCGCCTTTTGAAACTGAGAATGTTGCAAAGTGTTGGGACCAAGCTGTTTTTCCTGTGCTGCAACCAATTCACTTAACAATGAATGAAGAGATAAGTTTGAGTTTCAATTGCTTTGAAGGAAGACTAGCAGTTTGTCTCGCTGATGAAATTATCAATGAACAGAGAAGTGGAAAAGAAAATGAGCTTCGTCTAACTCAAGATAATGTACGTTTATTAAACGATTCAAGATTTATGGAAGCACTGAATGAAGCCATTTTGACTCTGTCTGCAACTTTTAGCAAATCGAACCCTTCACAAGTTTCAGTTCTGGACCTCTCTTCTCTTCCTATTCTCGGTTTAACACTAGCTCAAGAGCTCCTCCGGAATAATGAAAGTATCCTTTTTGATCTCATCTATTTAGCAGAGGACAATTCTGTTGAGAGCTTTGTGGAATCATTTATTCAACAGAACAGTATTCTTATCACAAAGTCCTGCAGTGTAAAATCATTCAATCAAGAGGATTTAAGTACTTTTCTGGAACATGAGAATGCTCATGATTTTGTCATTATGAATAATTTTGTTTCGTCCGATGGATCTCTGAATGAAAAAATGTTTCGCTTACTTCCTGCAGTCAGGTGAGTCACCCTCTATGATTCTAATCAAGGTAGACTAAGACAGGTAGATGATGGATAAATACAGGAGTTCTGGCAACCAACTTAGGTCACAAAGTGAGCTGTGATTAGTCGATTTACGAGGTCTATATAAACGGGGTTGATGAATAACGCTTCTGGCTTTACGAGTCCTGATTGTAGAATCGACTTGCGTCACTAACCTGCAAGCTCCCTAGAGAAGTATATCTTGAACTATGACCTTCAAAAGAAAATACCCTGGTCAAAATTTTTACTCTTTTAAATCTTGGCAATCTTTCAACAATTATTTGATTTTCGAATGTTTAAGGCCTAATTAGAAC
This sequence comes from Trialeurodes vaporariorum, assembly GCA_011764245.1. Classification (NCBI taxonomy): domain Eukaryota; kingdom Metazoa; phylum Arthropoda; class Insecta; order Hemiptera; family Aleyrodidae; genus Trialeurodes; species Trialeurodes vaporariorum. The sequence continues at coordinate 32,478,757 of VMOF01000001.1, forward strand.
GCCCCTTTTAAAGTTCGTCATGAAAAATCGAAAGACTAATTAAACAGTAAGAATTTTGAGCAGGGTACTTTATTTTGAAAATCATAGTGCAACCCTCCAGTTGAGCTAGTGCATCTACCTGTATTAATCTACCTTGGATTTTAATCCCAAAGCAAGTATGGTAAGCTTTGGTTGTTCGTTCAACCACTTTGGTTCCACTCATTCTAAATTGATACTCCGAGGACTCTAGGAGTCCCAGAATATGCTAGCCAGAGAGGGTAGTGGGTACTCACACCTATGATCATGGGTGACAAAAATATAGAGTTCAAACGACATTGAGTGAAATTGGGAAAATTAGAGGCAGTCCCCTCAACCTGCTGCCAACCCTGCTTTAGCAAGCAGTTTTTAAATTTCAGTAGCGCCACCTTATTAGAAATAGAAAAGCAAGAAATCTGAAGAGAATCTCTAAAGAGAATTGCGGAAAAGAGATTCCACTTTTTTCTATTGTATCTTGGGTAGATCCCTGTCTAATAAAATAGTATCACCATACAAGGTATAACTTCTAATTGGCTGCTGGATTTTAGGTTGTTGTGGAATTCAAGGAGGCGTTCTCTGTGCTTCCTCTGCAAGATGAATGTCGGAACGCCTCCAACAAAGAGACATATTTCTGACTTAAAATTTACTGGCTTTTAAGACTGTAATTGTGTTTTAAAGCATCTATCAAACTGTTTTTAACTTCCTCACTTGAATTTTTTTAAGATAATTTGATTTTTGTAGAGAAATAAGAAACACCTCCTTGCCACAAGCGCTGTGTACAACGACGCCTCCTTTGGCCGCTTTTTCTTGCACCAAATTTTTCTTCTCATTTGTTCACATGACTCTTTAATATGCACACATGGACTCTAATCTTGGATATTTCTCTTTTAAATCTGAATTAATTTGATAGTGGTAGTGATCTGTCTAAAATGCTCCAAAACTGTTTTTACGTGAAGTACTACAGTTCGGATTACCACCACAACCTCAGTGATACGAGTAAAAATTCAATCAAAATCTTAGTTCTGTTTCTCTAGGCACCTGTCTCACGAAGTTTTTTTCTTGCATCTTGTCAAAATTTAACTAGAGAGGAACTTGTGAGACTATTTATTGAAGACGAGAAAGTTTGAAAAAGAATGCTCTTGGGTTCATTTAATGTTATTTACTTTAAACCAAGAGTTCTGCTGATAGAAGATTGAAGGCAAATTAACTCTAGCCTGAACACTACGCCCAAAAAAAGTTTTGTTTTTTTTGTTTTTTTTAGCTTGTTTTCGAGGTGAAAATTCTTATCTGTGTCTCTTAAGTTTTTGGCTTAATTACGTTTCTGTTCCTTAGGAAAACTTTAAAAAGTAACGGGAAAATACTTCCTGAAAAGATAACATGCTTCGGTCAACTAGTTAGCAGTGATTGGCTGTCCAGAGTATCATCTGTTACGTCTAATTGTGAAAATGATCTATATGGAATACCATCCGTCATCAATCAATTTCAGGTAATGTATTTTTTTTTCTTTTTTTTTTTTTTTATAATTACTGAAGTGCAATAAAATTCCAATTCACAAGAACTGACCAGTAAAGACATGACATCTAGAAAAATGGAATAATTTCCAGTTCTATTTTTGAGAGGTGAGCCTTTCACCCACAACTTCCAGTTCCTCTTGGGCTAGTAAAAATCTGTAACTCCAACTCATCCTAACAAAATGGTATGCATTGTTTTCAGGTTTCTCATCAATACTGCCTCAATCTGGAAACCCTCCAATGCACAGATTTATCAGACGAGTTCAAAGTATTCTCCATCTGCACAAAAGATTATACTGAAGAAAAGGAACAAACTGACATCAAAGTAAAGGTCACAAGCTCTGGGATGATGAACAGTACCGTGATTTGGTTCTCTTTGAGTTTTTTGGAGGCAACACCGTGTTCTACTGTCTTATTGAAGTATTCAAACTCTTGTACGAGTCAGTTGGCAACTTTAATGAATCCCCCAGTTTCTTTAGACACGGGTACCTTCGTAACTGTAAGTTCTGCTTTTGAAAAAGGACTATTTCAATTAAAAATCAGTTGAAGGGAGCTATCAGCCTTTTCAATTTTAAATTAACCTTAAAAGCATTGTTAAAAGGAGGTGAGCACCTTGGACACTCATTACAGAAATCATCGCTGAAAGTGTGACTGCTGTCCCACTTATGCGACTACCCAGTGATCCAGCACTAGCACCTTGCTTTGAGTACTAAGGGAGGGGGGGGGGGATTATGAAAGATTATTTCATAATTGTACGGTGTTGCTATCGAGTGCGTGTTACTCTTGTGGATGGGTGATTTACCTTTCGCGTTGTCATGCCGAAAGATACCCTTACAAGTCTACCAAAAATTGCCGATGACGCCTCAGCTATCTTATGCACAATGTAGAGATGAAAGGGTTTCTATCCAATGCCTACTTGAAAAATAAACACCACCCATAAGAAGAGTAACAGGTACTTGATAATGACTTGATACCATTACGATACGATCTTTCATAACCACCCTCCAGCTTGTAACTAAAGTTAAACAAAACAAATGAACGTATAATTTAAAAAAGTTTTATTCCAATTTTGTCATCTTAAATTGGTACTAAAATACCAACAAAAATATCACATCATAGTTGAATACTTGACGTATCTTGTCCTATATTGCATTGTATTTCAGGTAATAAAAAAAAAAATGTACGAACAGATAAATCCAGATAGAAAAGAAGTATGTAGTAATACATTATGCATTTACACAAGTCTACAAAGTAAATTACAAAACCTCCTTTTTTAAAGTATTTTTATCCTCTCATTAACCTTAGAATTGAAGACATTTCCGGTAGAATGGCCCATAGAAAAAAGGGTTCTTCAGACAACAGTCTCCGTGTAATCACAACAGTGATTTCTCAGAAAGAGCACACCCGTCGTTTTATGGGCCCTTTTCCTAAAAATGGCCTCAATTGTACTGACAAGCTCTTTTAATGTCAGAAGTGCATTATATTTACAAAACAGATGAAAAAAATGACTAAAGTAGGCAAGAAGGAATTACATCGATTGATTAAGATCCTTGGATGCCTTGTAACATGTAATCATGTAATCTATTGTTAGGGTACTAGACTGCTTTTTCTCTCCCTCAGGCTGCAGAACACAACTGACAATAATTGACTTTCATGAAGAAACAACCCTGCCTCTTTGAGCAACTTTGATAAAAAAAAAAGTAACATTAGTCTCTCCCCTCCTCGTCTGTTCTTCAATTAAAGGGCTTGACCGAAAAACGTTGCATGTCTAGTTGAGACAAGATTCCCGGACAAGAGAGTAAATACTCTTATAGGCATTAAAACCCATAAACGCCCATTGGGTCCTTCACGACCCACTTACAATGGTTTTTTTGGACCAAATTACAGTAAATTTAAGCCAATTTTACTCAAAAATCAATGTTGTGATCTTTCAGCACCTATAATTTAGCTGGACCTGAAAATTTCACAATTTTTAAATTTAAAATTTGTTTAACTCTAAGATGGTGTCTTATGAGAAAAAAACCCAACATGTCCAAATAAAGTTGGGCATAAATGGGTTAAGGAATTGCCGTCTATTTTGGCTGTATCTTGGGGAGTTTCTTAGAACTCTCCAGAGTATTGCACCGGTGTAGAAAAGATTATAGTATCCTGTGCTGTAGTATAACATAAATGCTGGAAATATCGGTATCCATAATCTTTCCTGTACCGGTTTCCAGAGAATTCTAGGACGCTCCGTTTCACTATGATAGGCTCAAGATATAGCCACCAGATTGGGATATCTCATCAAGCTCACAATGTGTAACGCTTTTCTGCTGTTTTTTTGCACTTATAGAAATTAAGTAGCTTGGTACTTTTTTCGGCAGAGCCCTTTAATCGAAAAAGAGAAAATATCTAGAGAATCAAGGCAAATGTTCTTAGTTTGAGGTAGATTAACATCTCACGTGTTTGATTCTACGTTACCTCTTTCCTATTGTGATAAACAGTAATCGGTAGGGTAGTTAGATGGCTCAAGTGTTGATTAACATGGTCCCTAAGAAATTTACACAAATGACTTATGTATTAAATTCTTCAAAATAAGTAAAGTGAACTATGCTGCATCAGGGTTAAAATCAAAACATTGATAGGTCAGCAAAGTAATCAGCGAGATAAATTGGACCGCTTCCTGCAGAAGGGGACCAACTTTTCTGTCAGTAAAAAAGAAGCAACTGCTGTGAGTTTCTCATGTAGTTGGTTCCCTTCTGCTGACACAGAAAAGTTGGCTCTCTTCTGTAGAAAACAGTCCAACTGAAGTGTGAGAGGATAGGAGCAAGAATGACTAAATTTCACTAAAACTGCACTCTCAATCATCTTTCAGGGTGAAAAGCAGCCCTCGAGTCAGTGATGCCTTCAAACTGCTTTACAAGTCTGCTTGATGTTTATGCAATGGACTGTTTCAGAGAAGAGCAGGAAAGTTAAAATACAGGAATCTGATTGGCTTAGATGCTTTTTTTAGACGTGAAAATGACAACTGATTGGTTACTTTTGAATTTCCCCCTCTTACGAATAAAACAGTCAATACTTGTGCAGCTGACCCATATAAATTCTAGATGCATTACCTATAAGTTTGCAAGACAATCCTACTAGCTAACTGATGGGTATGGGACAGAGAAAATATATAATTAGCGCACGGAGGCAATTTTTTTTTTTCAGGGTCTCAACAAAACACTGCCAACATGGACCACACGTTGACTAATGAGCAAAGGTGTTGAAGTTTTTGCTTTATGAGAGCAAAGCACCGAAATTGCATCAGTCAACGTATGGTTCTTGTTGGATGTAGAGTAGACTAAACATATACAAGTTTTATTTCTCCCTTCTCCTTATGGGCGGTTGAAGTATCTCCCAAGATGGCAGATTTGTAGGGAAATTGTACATCTATAAATGGCTTGTTTACATTCTCTGCTCGTATGATCGCGTGATTCTAGGTATCTCCCAAAATGACTGCCTCGATAATACTCATGTTTATCTAGTATACTCTAGTTGGATGGTGCTCCTATGTTTTTCTGTTGAGTCCCCAAAAAAAAGTCTATGCGCATGCTTGGTTTGTGGTCTCTAGTATATGATGTCTCCAGCGTGAGATTAAAATAGATGAAGGCATCTGATAGAAAACAACTCATTGCATCCAGACAGAGAAGGATGAAAAAATTTGACACTTGCAACATTGCTTTGCATTGATTTTTATATCATCTCTTTTAGCGTTCGCTGCTCAGCAACTGGCATTGAGGCTGACATAAAATTTTGCAGAAGAGTACAACAAAAGCAATTAAAATCCCTCAAATTCATTCCCTTATTTTGAATGAGAAAAAACAATTATTTGACAAAAAAGGGACGAAACGTTAGGACAGAATCATTGCGTGGTTTATGCCCGCTTTTACTCACTGACAAACAGGTATTTTCTCTCAACGCACTTTAATGGTTTCAGGATGTTAAAGTACAGTCAGGGACAAAAAGAATGTCAGAGAACTTCTTAAATTTTGGCTTAGGTAGGCCACATCCAATGCTTACATTCATTGAGATGAGTATTGCCAGTAGCCTACCTCCAGGAGTCATCTGAAATTCTTTTTGTCCCCAACAGTATAACAGTCATTGCACGAGGGATGCAAAATGTGCCCGATCTGGAGATCACGTGAAAAAGAGGAAATTTGCCAAGTTGAATTTTTTTTCTTTTTTCTTTTTTGAATGGCAACAAGATTTTCCCAGGAAAATGGCCTCAAGATTTTGAAAATATCAGTCATTTTGTGTACGTACATAGTAAAATGATGAAATAAGCACACACAAAAACAAAAAGGGTCATCATTTTTCAAATTTTTGTGAGGAAATAACCCCGGATCACATAAAACTTCCAGCATTTTGAAACATTTTGCACCCCAGCGTCCGACGAATCTAAAAGAAAGCTATGCTGAAATCCCCCAGGGAAATCATGTGCTTTAAGGGACATTATTTTTGGTAATGATACCAAGATGTTGAATCTTTGAGCCAGAATTTGAGTTAATTTCCTCAACTAACTCTTACAAACCTCGAAATAGAAGTGTAAGTAAACTTTAAACAGTTTAAAAGGCTGGTACCCTGTGATTGTCGCAAGTTGCTTGTTATTTCAAGAAATAAGATTTCAGTTTGAAAAAACCATTATTCTGTAAAATGAAGGGTTGTATAAATATTTTCAAATTCCTAAAGAAAGATGTTGGACAAGATACAAAATTAAGTACAGTTAAAAAATAAAGAAAAGAGGATAAAAAAGTGACCGGAAAGTTTTAATACTGCGATACAAAATACAAACTTTCACTTTCAGTTAAAAAAGTTTATACAAATTAATAACTAAAAAACAAAAAAATTATTTGTAAGGTGTAAGTCTATTGCAAAATCAGATTCATGCAGTTCTTGGATATGTAGTTTTCACTGATTGACTCAAATATATGTAGAAAAATAAGATATTTCCATTGAGGTAAAATGAGACAGTAGCAAACTTTTGCTATAGAAAGACAGAATGTCAGATATACATGATGTAAAAACCAGTGAAAAACAATAGCGGTGACACTGAAAACTTCTAAAACTTTCCCGTTGACTTAAAAAAAGCCTCCAGAATGCGACCATACAATTCATTTAATGCATTAAACTATATTGTAATCCTATCTAATGTGTCACATCCTTAACGCTGGTTAAGGAGACAAAACAGGTAGCTAGACCCGGCCTAAACAGAGAGGGGTCCAATTGAGCTTCGTGGATCTACAAAAAATGTAAATCGCACTTACTGTATTTTCTCACTGTATAAATAATGTGTGCATATTATCCACTTTTTCTAGAAAAGCCAAAAAAAAGCAACAATGCAACCCCTTATTATCAAGCATTGCAACGCTCCCTCTCTCATGATTATGACATACCTCAATCACAGACTGCTTGCACAGTCTCCAACGGACATTACAGTAGTGCGTTTAGAACCTTGTAAGAAGTTTACAGGTGAATTTAAGAAATAAATAGCTAAATAAAAAGTAAAACCTCACAGTGCACTAAAAATAGTGATGATTCAGACCTGATTTGGGCAGCCGTTTCCCACATTCTGCTCGGTGAATCACAACTTCTGATGAGGATGAGGGAAATGAACACCTAAACGCGTCTGAATTATTATTTTTAAAGCACCGTGAATTTTACCTCATTATTTTACTAATTATGTTAAAATTGTAAGCTGTGTTCCCTTAATTTTTAAGGATGTAAGAAAGCTCTAGTCACCATCATTGTTTCTTTACCTGGATTTAACATAATACATACCTGTCTTTTCATTTATCTATGGCAACTGCTTGCAACAGCTCCATTCGTGCATCTTGGAAGTATTTTTTATCAACCACTGAATTGGAAAAAAATTGATGAATAAAGGAATAAAATATGTAAATTACTTTTGAATTGAAGAATAAAGATAGTAAAGTTGATGCCCATACTTCCACGAACTTAAATACATCACCGTATCCACTTTTTGCATTTATCTCATTTCATGTTTTTGAACTTTTGCACACATAAAGATATCCAATGAAAATCAATAAAATTATTGAAAGAAAAAACTGATCTCCGCTCTACAATAACCAGTTTTTACTTAGGATCATTTAATTTGTCCTTAGAGTCTTTTGACTCATGCACGTAAGTACACATTCATAAAGGCAACTAAGAGGAAGGGTTGTAAAGGGGGAGTAAGTACACTTCAAAAAGTCTGATCTCCATTCATACCCTATCAACTCTTCCATTTTGTTAGTTAAATTTTACCTACTGACATTTTTCCTTTGAAGAACATTAAATAAAAACATTAGGCCTGACTAACACGAGAATAAGAAGCACTAAAGAATCACTTTTTAAACTCTGAAATTGAGTGAGTCCAAGACAAGTATGCTACCCAGATTTTTTATGCTTTGAATACTAAGTGCTTACAAAATTCCTTGAAGAAGAGATACTGATTACAACCAAAAGAGGTTAGGCACCATATTTTATGATAGTGAGTCTAAAGCAGAATTCGATTCAATGAACACGACTCTTAGACAATAGTTTCTGATTCATTGGAAATTAGAAAAAATGTGGGAAAAAACCTATCCATGGTGGTTTTATAAGGGTTCAAATGAGATTTTCAACCAATCTTTAGGGCCTCCTCTCAAAATTTTATAAAAATGATGTGAGAACATTTTCCTCCATAACAATCTAAAAAAAGATTATCCTCCATATCTAACCGAGTGCCCTTTACAGGAGACAACAGGGACAATCAAAAGAGAATTCAACAGATTTTCACTGGATTCTTTTCCTATTGTAGCTGAAAAGTGTCTCTAACAAAGCAATCGCTTACACAAAAAGACTTGGAAATAATAATGATTCTTCAGAGTTTCAGTGTTTCAGTAAAGTTCTTGAAATTGGGCATCAAGAGATCACAGCTTCATTTTTCAAGCTGGTCAACATCCCCTTATAAATTCTTGTAGATTCCACAGTGAAAAAAAATCTTACGTAACTTTATGAAAAAAGTTGTTTGAGAAATTAATTTTCTCCTTTCTTATACTTTCTTAGATCAAAAGAAATCATGCAACAGTTGAGGACAGTGCTGTAAAAAGGGTCCATGAAACATGCATTACGCTTGTCAACAGCAGGAGTTAGCAATATGATGAAATTAAAATTTGAGAGAGAGAGAGCATACAGCACATTTTATGGACTCTTTTACAAGCAATGTCCTTGATTATAATTTATAGTTCATTCAATGGATACAGAATGAGGACGAACACATTTGAAATTGTAACAGAAACAAATTACATTCAAATTGACACCTTAAAATTTACTAATCATTTTTAAACGAAACTGCTCTTGGAAGAGTGGCTAAAGTTTACTTTTGGAAAAATTGTGGTCGATGATAAAAATTTAAAAATGCAATGCTGACTAGTTTCTTCACAAATAACAATATTTCAAAATAAGAAACTATGGGATGCACAGCAGGACATAGATGAAGAAAAAAATAAAAAAGACAAAATGAGGATTGAAAAATAAATAAAAAAAACTCAATTGCACTAATTCAAGGTTAAAAAGCCAGATGCGTAATGGTGTTTGCCCATTTGCAGAGATGAATCTCCACTACCTAGTGCACGCATAAATACTGTTACGCGCTCAAATGCACCTGGCGAAAAATTGGTTGGAAATAAGCCCATATACCAATAAATATTCTACAACTGCATAAAAGAGCTTTCAAACGTGTTATGAAGTTTTTGAAAATTGGTTTACTTGGACGCTTATACTGGTCAATTAAACACTGACAAATTAATTCTCCTTTGGACGCAAAGGTAAGGAAAAAATTGATTCACAATAAGGAACGGGTTCTCATGATTCTTTGATAAAAAAAAAAAAATGAACTAGTGTTGAAGTATACTATGATGCTTTATTAGTACAGTGTTTAGCACATTAAAATTGGAAAACAATAATGAACATTTGGTACCATCATTCGATATGACCTCCTCCCAGTAGCGCACCGAGAGTTTCTTCATCTCTCTCTTTTCTCCATTAAAAAACGTATGTAAGACAAGGATGGACAACGGGATAAAACCCCCTCCTTCTGTCCCTTTCCTACTTATACATTCAAATGGGAAATGAGAGAGATGGAAGAGATCCTGGTTGCGCCAGTGCCTCCTCCTTTTTTAATGCAAAGTTTGACTGGCTGGAGATGAGTGGTCCCGACTTCATCAAAGCTTCTGACTGCCCCTCCGGAAGTCCAGACCTTAACCCGTTGGACTATGGCTTATGGGACATTTTGAAGACCGCAGCATGCAAAAAACGGCATCCGAACGTGAAATTAAAAGTCTCATCCAAGCGGCAGCGGAAATCCCTCTTCAAGACATTCGAGACACGACTGATGATTTCCCACAGCATTTGAAACTTTGCATTCAAGAAGTAGGAGGTCATTTAGAATAATGGTACCTAATTTGCATTATTGTTTGCCACTTTTAATGTGCTAAACACTGCACTAATGAAGCATCATAGTGTAAGTAAACACTGATTCATTTTTTTTATCAAAAGATCATGAAAAACCGTAACTTACTTTTAATAAATTTTTTCCTTACCTTTGCGTCCAAAGAAGAATAAATTTTTCAGTGTTTAGTTGACCACTTTGAGCTTCCAAGTGAACCAATTTTCAAAAACTTTAGCACGTTTGAAAGCTCTTTTTACGCAGTTTTAAAATATATAGTGGTATTACCAACCAATTTTTTGCCAGGTGCATTTGAGCGCTCAACAATATTTATGGCCGTACTAGGTAATAACCAGAAATGCAGACTTCAAGGAGAATTCCTTCTGTTAAGCCTGGTTTTCAAGGAGACGCATGGCTACAGAGTTGAAATACACGCAAACGAATGGGACAGTTTCCAGGGCTTCATGTCAGAACACAACAATGCGGCCAAGTTAAAAAATGTTCAACTTATTGCACTGCTGCGTAGCAGCAAACTGGAGTCAGATCATGGTGTCTCCTCTATGCCAGTCTTCACCGATACGCGCACTTTTTGAAATCCTGGATGCTGATTAGTCAATCCTTGCGCTCACTGGGAATAGTTTTCGTTCTACGTCTTTTCCAGTTGAAACGCAAGCATCGCAACGCTACAGATTGCAAGGCCTTGTGTCTCAGTGTAAACCAGGCTTTATCAAAGCATCAATGACCGTTTTAAATTAGATATGCGAAATTTTTGTGACTAAAAACTTTCTTTTGTTTATCAAAACCTAGCAACCAATAGGTTAACAATAAAGCCAACAGATCTGAACTAATAGGACGGGAAGCATTCGGAGCTAAAACTGATCATTGAAGATGGGAAGAGCCTGAGATACATCAAGTTTTCTAGAACGAGAATTATAGCAAGTGTTTTTGCTTTAAGTAATCTTTTTTATATCTCATTTTTTCATATCTTATACAGTAACAAATGAGAGAAAATATTAATCTTTGAGAATATTTCGCAAGATATAATCTCAAAAATCAGAATCTGATTCCTGTATATTTCCTACAAAAAATGGCTCAGTTCTTTATCTAAGGGACATTAAATTCAGAGCTAAGCTCACAGGTATTTTTCATTGAGGGAATCTAGCAAGCAATGCTATCCTTATGCACAATGTGTTGTTACACTACCATGGACCATTGCAGACTTGGGCAAAACTAATTAGAAATTAAGTAATCGAAAAACAAATAGATGGTCGAATGGGTCTATATTGCGTACTATTGCTATAGCAATACATCACATTGATTGGCACATTGATTTCAACGTAGAATTCAGCAAAAATAACAATGCTGTCATTAAAATTTTTCAAAATCCACTCAAGAATTCAGGAAATCATTTCCATTTGAAACAATCGGCCCTAGACTAAATACAATTTTCACTGACATACAACTATATGGACGGAACACACATAACTTCCAAACAACATAACTATTGTTAACATGACTTCCAAACGATGTATGTTTCGTAAAGATGATACATACAATTCTGGTATTCCAGTATTTTCTAAACACCAGAAAAAACCAGGCAGCAAATGCAGCCAAAATTTCATAAATTCATCAAACGTCAAAACGTCATGTATACATAAACGGTGATTCTGTTTGTACAGTAGTAGGTTGGTAAAAATGGTGTTCAGTGTAGCATGGGTTGTTGAAAATAGAAGTGATTCCATAAATTAACAAGTGGACTTTGAAAGCTTTTAAAGTACATATTGTTATTTTCTTGGAGATTTACGTTAGAATCATGGAGCCATATTGCTGCAGCGAAAGTGCCCAACAGGCCCATTAGTCCGGCAAGCGACTAAAATAGTCTTTAGTAGTTCAGGTAGACAACTATGTTGATATTAGGTCAGTTGTCTAACAACTTATTTAGCTGCTTGCCGGACTAATTCAAAGATTTAGCTGGTTTTTGAAAACTTAGTTTAGCATTAGTTTTGCTAGAGTCTGAACCATTGACCTTAGAGCACAGAACAATAAAGGTCTTTTCTGATCATTGCTGATCTTCACTTACACTTAAACAGATCATAAAAGAAAACTTAGAATGCAAAGGAGTAAAAAAAATTCAAACCTGACTCAGCCTAAAAAAACCGGATATAACATCATTCGAACATAAAAATGATGAATCTGATGAATTGAACATCAGGAAACAGACTGTGCTTTTTCCATATTGACTACATGACTAGGTTGTAAACTGTTATGGCAGTTACTTTTATGAATGTTGTTGGGTACAGGATCTGAATCTAATTTTTTTTCTTTAATCTGAATGCTAGGAAGGGAATTTTGCTGTGTGTTCGACACATTGTTGGTTAAGGCACTACAATTCTTTTCTGTAAAACAAAGAGGAAATAAAATATTAACAGACAGTTTAAAATTTTAAAGATGTGTAGTCATCAATTGTTTGGTCAATTAACTACATATACTGCCAAGCTAAGGATGAATGTCGTAAATGTCATGAGTGACTTATGCTGTTTTTGCAATGTAGCTTGGGGTCCCTATTTTTCAGTTTACCCTCACCTCCAATGCCTCCAATGGTTTGTCTTTCCAAGGAGTCTAGCATTAAACAATACACAGCCGGCCTTTCCTAAATGCTTGGACAAACAGAGAGCCTTTGTTAGAGAGAGTTGAGTGACCAGTTAGGTAGAACAATAATAAAATCCTGAAGAGGAACTCAGTACACGAATAGAGGCCCAAGTTATACTGCAAAAACAGTCTTAGTAACACATGGCACTTACCGCCTTCTTCCTTGGCACCGCAGTATACTTATACCTCCTTGCATACAGTGTTGTCATATCTCGAGCATCAACTCTGTTGCCAGCAGTGTTGCCAGATCGAGGGTAAAAAGCCGTATCTTCCTCATTTAAATCAATGTAAAACATACGGCTTTTTCACCACAATCTGGCGACACTGGTTGCCAGACTGATTTCATTATTTCTGATTATTTAAAAGCCCAACTCTGACCATGGTGCACCTATAGCACTTATACAAACAGAGAAAAATGTGAAACTAAGAAACTAAGAAGGTATATAATTTGACACCAGAAAAGAAAGAATGTTTAAAATAGTAATCTGATGATCAGCTGGATTTCCTAAAACTGGATAAAATGACAGAAACAAAAGAAAATACAAAAATGTGAGAAAAAGACACAGAGAGATGCTTACCAATGACTTTTGATGCACATGGAGAATATGATGGAGCAAGTGTGGTCATTGATGGGTCAATTTTTTCGTCAGCCTTTGAAGAGCTCCGATTGCACTGATTTTTTATCAACTCTAATTCTACACTAACGTACGGTTTTTTCCACTTTGTGCACTTGTTCATTCTGAAAAGAAGCAGACATTTAGAAAGATTAGAACAGTGGCTGATCAGAAACGATTGAAAAACAGAGACAAAACACACTGCAAAAACACAACATGCACAGAAAAAAAAGACTGGTAGAATTTACCATCTACACAGCTGATTTTGGAGTCTGTTATCAAGTACCGTAAACCTCACCAGATTATGGTAACTGTACTAACATGTTACCTTAATCTATCACAAGATACATTGTATTTACCATATTATGGTGAAATTAACCAGGCTTGCTAGCAGACGCCAAAATCAACTACGCAGCGGGTAAGTTTTACCAGTCTTTTTTTTCCAAGTGGAATTGGTAACATGAAAAGGAAGCACGTAGTCAACTATGACTTTGATGTATCTATCAATCCAGAAGATTTTCCTCCGTTTTCTTTTCTTCCTTTTCTCCTCTCATTTTTCAAGATTCAAAGCACATGCAGTAACCTGAAAAGTGCAGAATATTACAATTGGACCAAAAACTCTCACAAGAGCCAACAGTACTACGATTTGAAATTTACTAACAGAAACAGGCAACCGCGCTTGCTTACTTCTGAACCCGTTGACTTGTCATTTAATTTCAAAAAAGTTGCTTGGCAAAAGCACTTTTGTGCACAGTCTACGCGAGTAGTGAGTCTAGCGGCAAAACTACGGGAGCTGAGTGAAGCAAGCGATGATATCTATCGCAAAACGCTGCAAACTCTTGGGCATCATCGCATAGCAGTTCTTTTGTTGCTGAGCTACAGGCAGATCAGTATTCAAAATCATGACAGGACTGTCAAGTCAAAACATGTCAATGGGTTGAGATGGCGGACATCCTTTTCAAGGTTAAATTTATAATCATGGGTGATACATAACCAACCCGGCCAGTTGCCAAAAATTTTTGAAAATACTCACTTTTCAACATGGTGGACTCAAAGAGTATAACATGTTTCAAAATGAATTGAAGTTTCCGTTCCAATTGTGGTATTCTGTACTAAAAATGACTGACCAAAATTCAGTCTAACTTTTTGAGCGGAAAAGGTTCAAACGACAATTTCTGACAACCTTATTAACTTCAAAAAGACCCCATACATGGGTATAGAGTAATACTATGTGGATTTTGAGCACTCACTATTATCATTCCGAGCAAAAGTTCCCAGAGCGCTGGGAAAACCTGTTCAGCAAGGTTTTATCAATTTACACTTAAAATTGGAGTAAATACAATATGGAGGAGGTGCTTACAAGATGTGCAGTGACAGTGTGGAGCATTGTTTGATTTGGCTCAACCTTTACTCTTCTCTGAACCCTAACCCAACTCCGCTAACCATGATATCGTATGCCATCTAACAAATAAGCGGAAGTCAACTCCAATATTTCCAATATTCCAATTTCATTTTCATATTTCAACAGCAATCTACTAGTCCATCCTTTTTGTTGATATTTTTCCGAGGATCTTTTAAGTCATGAAGAATAAAGGAAAAATATTCGCGTTTATTCACACATGCATTTTCCTCAGAAAAATTAAAACATGAAAGATGATCTTGAAGCATTAGATTTGACTTACGCCTGCGCGATAGATAGCCGACGATATGTCTCTTATGCAGTTAGGTGACAGGCATAAAGAGAGTAAGAGGAGACCGTAATGAAATAATGTTCCCCATGAGTCTAATTTTTTTACCAGAACAAGATGGAACACTGCTTTTTTCAACTGCGGTTCACCGACACGGTTTAAGAGTTCTATCAAAATGGAACGGAATAAGCCAACTACTTTGATTGGTCAGTTCACCAATCGCGGTTTCTTTCAACCAACCAAGGCAACCACAAGTAACCCGTTTAATCTTGTTCCATCTAGTTCCACGAAAAAAAACATTAACCTTTGGTTACTGTATTTCTAGGAAGAAGGTATAATTCTTCAAAACAAGTATTTTCACCAACTTGCAGCTGAAATAGCAGGAAAATGGCTAATCCTCATATGATCTTTCTGGTGCTGTGGGAATCCTTGCTCAAAATGTCAACGATGGCAATCTGCCTGTGACTTAATTCGATTGAACAGGTCTAATTTTCTTGTACCGTCTTACTTCATTCAAAGTCTCCACAGACCCACAGTGCATTTAATTATCATTTAAGAGATATTCAAGCTTAAATTTTGCAGACATTACCCTTATTTGCATTGTATTTGCTTTGCAATCAATTTTTCTAGAAAAAGAGTCAAGGGAAAAGAAAACCTTCTTTTTAAAATTAATGTCCAAATAAATACAAGTAAAATTACCTTGAGTCAAACTTCTTGACAATACAATAATCCACAATTAACTGCTCGACGATGATTGCTGCAACAATGTTGCAAAGTCCGAGGAACAAAACGACCAATTGATTCTCGACGCTACTTGGAAGACTTAGTTCGAAATACTTTGCGATGACTTTGGCTGGATTAAACATTAAATACAACGTAAAAAGAGAGACTACAAAAGAGATTATCATTAACGTGTAATCTTTTGTTAGCGAAGCTCGATGGGGAGGCCCTTTGTTGAACACAATAGCTAATAGGATATACTGAATACTTGAGATCGTGAAGACGGAGTAATTTTCAAAACCGGGATTTAAAGCGAAAGCTATCACTTGGATCAGGGATACAATCATTAGCTGCCCAAAGAGAGACAAAAGGGGTCCCATTGATACTAAAGATGTCTGAGGACTACCTTTCACAAGTGGACCTGAAAATGAAACGAGATAAGAATATAAGATACAATGCTACAGGATCAAATGATGAACTACGGTGCCAAGAAAAGGAGAGGTGTTGCACATAAATTCTAGTAGGTTTTCTTGAATACAGTCCTCCCTCCAAAAAGACACAGGGTTTTTATATAGTAAGGGGATGACAGTTTTGTCTTGTTTAGAGGATAATTGGGGTCACTGTGCGGCATTGGGGCAGAATTCATAAATTTTCATCAATTTTGCCACAGTGCTCATAAATTTGGCTGAGCCAAAAAATGTCTTCCGTTTTGCTATACTTTTGATGGTTTGAACACTTATCAAAAGAAGAGAACAAAAGATACAAAAAAAGGAGAAGAGAGACTCGCAACACGAAAAGGAGAGAGAATAAGTTAATGAGATAAGGCAGTTGAGGCACATACCTGGGAAGGGCGGTGAGTGGCCAAGAAGAATTGCAAAAGACGTAATGAGAACAAGATCTATGTAGAGAAATTGCAAATCAGATAGGTTGGAGTCGCAAGAATATAACAGCATTACGGACACAAACTGGGTTAAAGAATAAGCCGCCATGTACTTGAACAGCCCAAATGATGTTACCAAGGCTGCGCGTCCTTCTCGAATCACAGCAACTACACACTCTACGTTTGAGGTTCTTGCGGTGAAAGCACTAGCTGCAGATGCTTCGGCCTCACTCAAAGATATGCCAGCTTGGGCAGCTCGGAGAGCTCCACAGTCATTTGCTCCATCACCACACATGGCTGAAACAAACATTTACAACTTTTTACTAAATTTATCACCAGATTATTAAAGAATATTTGGCTAATTTTTTTTTATCGGAATACTCCCGTAGTATTGCAGTTAGCCAGCGAGGTTGGAATGTTCTATCGAAACGGAACAAAACACTCCGGACAACAACTCCGACCAATCAAGCAATCAAGGTTACTTCTGTTCCACTTGTGTTCAAACCAGTCGGCTCCACTCAAATCTTAAGTTTCTTGACCTGTTGACTTGTTAACGGCAAAAATTTCACTTCAGAAAATAAATTAATAGAACCTCTCAACAAAAAATGGCACAGGAAATAAATAAACAGCGCAGTTCAAAAAGGTTAACAAAAGTAGAGCATGAGAAATTGGATGAAACCAATTTTTTTAAACCAGAACGCCAGACTAACCACAATCAACTAAGAGTAACCCATTCTATTGTGTTCTTTTAGGTTCCATGTGTCGCATTTTCATCGCATTCAAATCACCCGCTCCATGCAACATTCAGTCCGTGAGTATTTGGACATCACAATCAGATCGCACCACTGATCAACGGCGGTTGACAAGCCGCGAGTCACTGATTAATGCTCCGGCAATGACCTGACACAGAGTGCCCAAAGTGCCGCTTTAACTCATTCGCCCTTTAGATTGCCCCTCGCGCGGTCTCTATTTCTCAAACCCACTCCGTGTCAGTTTTACAAAATGAGCCAATTGATGTTTTAATCAGCAATAACCTCTTTTGTAATTTGTGACGGTTAAGTACTTTTTTATTAACTGCCCACGTTGAACATCTTGCATTTCATATTCAATTGCATTACAACGACCCATCTGCTTGGCTGTTGTTTTGCTACAGGCAATTTAAACTTTCTTTACAACATAAAAACGCGCAAAAATAAGGACGGTAGCCCTACAAACTTACAAAATCCATTCCTATACTCATTGAACATTTTTGAACGTACGATCGGAATGGTGGTGTTGGGCACTAATAATGAGATATTCCTATCTCAAGTTTGACACTCTCTTTATACTGGGAAGGAAGTATCTTAAAAAGACTAGCCACTAGAGTCATGACTCACAGCCGAGCAATGGTACCATGACCAACCCTGACACAGGTATCAAAGGAAAGCCCTCTCTCATTGGCCACTTATTGATGGAGTGACAGTATTATTAGATGGGAATCTCTCATTATCTCCTCTTTTCATCTCCTATTTTTAGTGCCAAACACCGCCATTCACCGCGCATTTGCAAGCGCATTCTATGAGTTTCAAAGTGGATTTTGCAAGTTTTTGGAGCTACCATCGTTATTTTTTTGAGGTTTTAACTACTCAATCAACCCTTACATTGCCTGTACCAACAGTTTGCAACAGTCATTAGTTTTTAAATCAGGTTGTTCATGGAAGCAAGAATTACATTGATTAACATAAGAGTTACACTAACCGACACAATAACCCATAACTTGCAGATCTTGAATAAGTTGCTGCTTATGTTCTGGACTCATACGCGAAAAAACAACTCCTTTCATGACAAGACTCGGCACAAGATGAGCGGCGTTAGATTTGATCCAACTCCAAGTATCTCCGGTTAAGGCTAAACTAAAGTTATTTGACTCATTTGACCTGGAGGAGGGGGAAAAAGTAATTTGATTAGTAATTTGCCTTCTTGTGAGCTAGGAGAAAACATATGGCTTAGGATGGTTATCATAATATTCTTATCAGGATTGAATGTTTGTAGCACCTATTTGATTGGCAACATCAAAAATGCCAAATATTGTTGAGCTTCCTGCTTCCTGTTAATAGTAACCACTTTAGTTGTTAAGAGAACCCAACTATTTTTGGGATTTCCAGAACAATCATTCAAAATTTCAGCTGAACGAATTTTCAACATTTTTCCAAATGATTAAAGATATCATTCATGCACTTTTTTACTTCAAATAAGAACCTATAAGAGCCCAAAACAAAACAAGAAGAGACGGTGAAAACTGAACCACAATTGAAACAGGAAATAATGCTAAAACTTGTTGGTCTTATTTTTAATTATTATTTACTGGTGTTCTTTTTTCATCCTGGTTTTGCATTTTTTCCTTCTTTAATTAATTGCGTTCCACTTTATATAAAAATGTTTGTGAATAAACAGTTCACAGTTCTTTATTTTCAGTAATTGTTTTAAAAACCAAAAATCTGAAAGAGTCTCTTTGAAAATTACAAAGGGCGGCTTCGGTCTTCCTTGCAGTCTTCCTTGGGGGAGGGGGGGGGGGGGGGGTGTTTAATAGTGTCCCTTGTATGAAAAAGGGGATGAGGAGGACTTGTAGTCTCCCATTGATGAGCTGTTGCAAAAAAGAGTTAGTAGAGACAATTTCCTGTAGTTTATTAAGTTTTGTTTTTCCACAATTTTAGTTTTTCCTTAGTTTATTTATGCACTACACTGGCTACACTGTATAGCTGGCAAAGCAAGTTTCTTTTTTGTCTCGTTATGAATAAATGAGGAGTAATAGTAGTAGGAGTAGTGGTAAAGTCCAGCCACCCAAACATGGTGGCTCGTTAAGCTGGTATTTCAGAGCGAACGGATGGACTGGATAAAAAAAAGGGAGGAAAGACAACCAAAGTATTCTCAAACAAGAATGGGAAAAGAAGATAGATATACAACGACCTGCCAGACATTCTCAAGAATGTGAAGGTATTATCTAGAGCACACTAGGGCGTGGAGTGCTCTAGATATATTTGTATTTATTTTTACTATTTTTTCCCCTTCCCTCTCCCTCTCATGTAAATTATTTATTACGTAGAATATTACTCCACTTTCTACGCTTTTCTTTAATACTCTAGACATCTGTTTAACTTTACTTTATTTTCCTTTTTTCTCTCTCTCGACTCTCTTTTCAATTGCACAACTCGATGAATAAAGATAAATAAATAAATAAGAAGTAAAGAGAAGCAACAAATTCTAGCCGCTCAAAAACATGGTACTTATGCTGGTGTTCACAGCGAATGAGTGGACTGGATAACAAAAATTAAGGAGCAGAAACAGGAAGAAAGTACCAAGGTACTCCCACAGAAGGATAGGAAAAAAGAAGGAAACGGCAATCTGCCGGACACCCTCAGGTATAGAAAAAAGCTGGAGCACACAAACAAGGAGGAAGAGCGCTATAATAAATAAATAAATAAATAAAAACCTTTCAAATGGACTTTGATCAATATGTTGTAAGAAGCCTCAATTGCCATGGGAGCATTGATTCAAGTTAGAGAGCTTTAGGTGTAACCTGAAAATTACCTGACTTTTTTATTTAGAGACGCATCATAGAGAGGTAAGAAGCCATTAGCTTGTAAGCCACCGCTATACGTCATTAAACCAGATTCAAGAGTATCTAAACTGGCCACACTGCTTGATTCTTTTCCTTCAAATGATCCAGACAGCTACAATCATAAAAAAACAAATTTTAATCACTCGTCAGACTAAACAAAGGAATGGACAGTTGTTAGACAAAGCTCACAGTACTTCTATGTATAATGCTTTATTCACAGAGCTTCATCATTATACTGGCAGTGATGGTGGCAGCATAGGACTTCTAGAGGGTACACAATTTTGATTGAGAAGAGATTGGAGAATACAGAGGGGTGGGGAGAGCTCACAAGATTATCTCACTATTTTGAAAGAAATTAATCACTTAGTTAAAAAATCCGCTAACTCGAATAGCAAAAATGTTAATGGAACTAAAAAATTTGGTGAATTTTGTAATCAGGTTGAGTACATCGGATATAGACTGGAGGTTATTACTTGATTTACTAGTTATATGTATAATTTAGAGTACTTTGGTCATTTTGGAATAAATTCTATCTTCAGGTCTTATAGGGAAAACATAGCAAAACCCTTTACCAGAAAGTGAAAAGTCATTTTAAGAAAACCAAAGTTTTCGTAACAAAGTTTTTATAACTGCCAATTGCCGAGCAATTTTTTCAAATTTGATTAACTAGTAAATGGGTTAGGTCACAAGAGATGGTTTCCAATTGCCTTTACTATTATTAACTATTATTGCCTTAATTCAAAGGCAAATACACACAGATTAAAAAAGAAAGCAATGAAATCCTTACTGGCTTGACAGTACCCGATGAGGAAACAGAGGTGGCATTAATGTAACGAATGTTCGGAGGATGGACGTGTACTTCAATAACAAGCTGACCAGGTGGAACCATACCACAATCCCGTGCAACGCTCAAAGCGGTTTGCATATTATCACCTGAAAAGGAATGGATTGCCATCAACAAAAGAGGAACGACATTCAACGCTATTTTACACATCTCTACTATGAAAGTACCAGTTTTCCAGCTCCTCGCCTTAAAATCATTGATTTTCTTGAAGCATAGGGACCAAAAAAAAGTTGGTCCTCGGACTTAATGTAAAACATTTTGTTGGAAACTGTTGATACAGCCTGGAGGAGGGATGTTGCCTGCATAAAATTGCATGAAAACCACATTGAAAGCATCAAAATCAACTCGTAAACCCACAAAAAAAGGCGCACGAAAAGTATATTCAAATAAATTCAAGATGGCGGTCAAAGAAGCAGGTCATAATGGGGGAGTCCGATCTAATAGCAGCTTTTTTTTGGGATGAATCACTTTTCTCAGCATTGGAAGTTGCGATTAGATGGGGATACCCCATTGTGACCCGCTAATTTGACAACCATCTGGGAAATATGTTTAAACACATTTATTGAGTTTGAGAGTCAATTTAAGAACTTTCTGAAGCTCTCAACGCTATTTACCAGTGATTTTACACTAGAAATGCTACTCTCTGTAGTAGCAGTAAGAGTTTGCAACAGACCTATGCAAGTTCCATCATGACCAATCAGAAGAGAGGAGTTACAACTTACGAGTGACGTAAGGTGAAATTGGAGAACCGACTTCTTTTGGGTCCACACAGTTCAAAAAATGGTTGAAATAGACTTTGACAAATAAATTAATTAATTTTAAAAATTCATTTACTGAGAGAATTCAAACTCAATCATAAGTGGCGGTAGCCACCAGGTCGAGTCCAAATCCCCCCAGCATTATGAATACGAGAAAAACTCAAATTCGACTCATAATTCAAAACCCTTATTTGCACTACTTTGAATGATGGTAAGCTCACTCAGAAAAAGTATACTCGATGTTTATCGAGTCCTTCTTCTGCAAAACACCTTTATTCTTAAAGGAGCTAAATGTAAATAACAGAAGGAAGGAAAACCAAGATGTTTGCAGAAGAGCATTGAAAAAGATGAAGAGCAAAGAAGAAAGAAGAAAATGATGATGAATGCGTACCAGTGATCATGACGGTACGGATATCAGCATCACGTAGTATTTTCAGAACTTTTGAACTTTCCGGCTTCAAGAGATTTTCAAGGATGACTAAGCCGAGAAAATGTAGATTGGTTTCAAGCTGCTCTCGGTTCATCCTGTGTAGTTTCGCACAAGTTACTGACAGTTCTTTGTAAGCTATTGCAATGACTCGATAACCTTCTTGAGTGTACTGTTGAAGAACTCCAGAATGTTTTTCAGGCACTAAAAAAAAATAATAGGTCTTCTATTAAAAAAAAAATTGAACTCTAAGAAAACACAATTTTCTTTGTTCCGTTTGCTATAGACTCCCTTCATGGAAACTCATAATAAAGGAAACCAATACGTTGTTTCAAGCGTTTGAAAAGAGTCTACTGCAAGACAGATCTCAAAGCTCAAGTTCAACAGGGGACCAGTAGCGGACAATTTTTTTTTAATGAGTGATGTTTTTGAGAAATTTAGTCACGCTCATAGGACTCCGATAAACTTTTCCTACTACTAGAAAAGGATAAATAATTGAAAAATTGCGATGAAATTCCATTACAACAGTTTTACTCTCACTCCCGGAAGAGAAAATGGTAATTCCAAAAAAACGCCCCGACATGATTATAGAGGGTACTGAGCAAACAGTAGACCTGAGTTTTGTTTCTCTAACTTCTGTAAGAGGAGGAGAGAACTAAAAAACTCAACAAATTCTAAATCCTCCTGAGTTTGGATTCGGTTTGAGATTTGCAATCTACAAAGTCACACTAGCTCTAAGAAGACACAGATACATAGTTTCACAAGTATGAACTGCAGATTTGTATTTGCGATTTGCATGTACAAAGCAGACAAATTTCAAAACTATTTTTCAAAAAATATGGATAGAGACCAGGGAAAAACTTAGTAGAGGTAGTAGTAAAGTCCAGCCGCCCAAACCTTGAGTTCATTATGCTGGTATTTCACAGCCAATGACTAGACTGAGAATAAAAAAGGGAATAAGAAGGAATTGAGGTACCTACCAAGGTACCCCGGAGGGAGGAAAGACGATAAGATACTGCACCAAGTGTGACACCGTGCGGGAAGGAGATGTCTCAAGAGCACACAACGACTGGTGTGCTCTTGTAATTTTTGTTTTTTTGTTTTTTTGTAGAAGTGTAGAAAAGAAAAAACTAGTACCAACCTGATTCTGGAAGACATAGAGTAAGAATAGTTTCTGGCGCTCCCTTGCAGTACAACGTAAAATTTGAGCTGGTCAACCCTCTGGTTACAACGCTCATTCTTTGCAAGTTAGAGCTAAAAGGGAACTGCTTGATGATTCCAATTTCTTTATCTGAGCCAATCTAAAGAATATAAAATAGAGGAAATAGATAGTGAATTGCCCAGAATTGAAGAAGAAAATTGACGAAAGACTTTAGTAAATGAAAAGCATCACTGATGAAAGTGGGATCATAGAGATCTCAAACAGAGTTCATGGGAAATGGTGTCTGAATGGGTCTGATGCATACCTTTGCTACAGCAATATAGTACCTTGATTCTAACGTGAAGTTAAGCAAAAATAAATACTTTATACACACTTTATAAAACGTTAGCACACAGTACAAGTACATTATGTACAGTACTTGGTTGGCATTTATTCATTGCTAAAGTTATAAATGTTATAATGTTAATGTTGCTATATTAGCAAAAACTTTAATTTGCAGAACTAGAAAATTAGATTTGTTACGTTCGCAAATTTGTTTTCCAATTCTGCAAAATTTGCGTTTTGCTAGTATCGCAAGTCAGTTTTTGCTTAGACAGCAATAACTTTTTTTTTACCAGTGTACGTGAGCAGTTGAACCTTAGGTACCTATATTTCTTTAGATTTCCTATTCACTCACATACAGCCATAGACCCTTAAACCTTAAACTTTGTCTTCACTTTTCCTCCCAACATCAGCATTTCTGCACCTCCTATAGCTGATAGAATGACAAAGACACAGATTTGACCAATACCAATTCAGGAAACTGTCTCTTTATTTATACAAGCTCTCTTTTTGTAACTTTGCAATTTTTTTTTTGTTGGAATACTGAATTTAGGTTTTTTCTTCCCATTTTTTATTTAATAAATAAATAAGTAGTAAGTAGTAGTAGTAGTAAAGTCCAAATAAATAAATTAGCCCTTTCCTCATCAACAAGTGCACTTCCAAAATGTAAAAAGCAGAATTCAAACAAACCTCTGGCGGCGGCTTCACAACAGTTGGTACTATGGAGTCAAATTTCTTCTCATCACTAAGTTCTGGTTCTTCGATGATCCATTTTGTACTTTCAAACATCTAGAGAGGAGAAAGTAAAATAATTATTGCAGGCATTGAAGGTCTTGAACCTAGGGTTCGAGTGATGTTCCTAGATAGTTTGTGAAAATGTGCCAAAATTAGAAAAAATACATAAAATATTGAATGAAAAAAAGTAGTACATACTGCTAATTGCAGAAACCAGGGTAGACTGTGAAACATCATCATAGGAAACAAAGGGTTTTGGGCGGCTGGTTTTAACTGAACCGCTAATTGCAGAAAGCAAAGTAGTCCACAAAACTGAATTTCACAAGAAAAACTATTTTAAAGCCTGATACATGGATGTTTTAAAAATTTCAACAAATATTTTGTCTATTTTTTCGGGGTCTTATAAAAGAAGAAAAATATGTTTTGACAACTGTAAAACAACCAGTACAAATTTACAGAAAAAATTTGCAGAAACACAATTTTACAGGAGAAACAAAAAAACCATTAAAGAGGCAAACTGGTTGTTCTACAGTCGTCAAAAAATATTTTTCTTCTTTTCTAGACCACCGAAAAAGTAGTAGTAGTAGTAGTAAAGTCCAGCCGCCCAAACACGTGGCTCGTTATGCTGATATTTCACAGCGAACGACTGGACTGCATAAAAAAAGAAGGGGTAGGAAAGACAATCAAAGTATTCTCAAAACAAAGGATAGGAAAGAGGAGAGTAACGGCGACCTGCCAGGGACTCTCAAGTTTGGGAAGGAAATACCTAGAGCACTCAAGGAGGTAAAGTGCTCTAAATATATTTAGTTTTTTTTTTTTTTTTTTTTTTTTTTTCCTCTCAAACGAAATATTTCTCAACTCTCTATTTTTCTCTATTTTGCTTCATTTCTTGTGTAATTTTTTTTTTTTTTTTTTTTTTTTTTTTTTTTTTTTTTTAAATTTAAAAAAAAAAAAAAAGGGGTATAACGCTGGCAACTCTGCTCAGTATCACCGCAAAAACTGCGGAGGAATCTTTTCCTTTTCATCTCCTCTCAACTCTCTTTTCAGCTGTACAACTCTTGTCTCCATTCTTATAAAAAAAATCTTTTTTGAAATTTTTAAAACAATCTATCAGGCTTTAGAACAGTGTTTCTGTTCCTCCTGTGAAATTCAGTTTTGTGGACTACTTTGCTTTCTCCAATTGGCAGTTCAGTTAAAGTCAGCCGCCAAAACCCTTTGCTTCTTATGATGATGTTTCACAGCAAACGATTGGACTGAGATACTGGACTTGAATCAATATTTTGCATGAGTTTAAATGAACAAAATGCAGCATTGCCAGATTGCACTTGACACCACTGGGTTAACTGGGTACCATAGATTGGGGTGACTTTGGATAGTAGGATATCTCTTCACAGTGCTACCTCAAGCTTAAGAAAAACCCATACCGTCCAAAGTCACCCTACTGTCCAAAGTTTTTTTTTTTTTTTTTTTTTTTAAAGCGTTTGGTAGCACTGTGAAGAGATATCCTACTGAAAAACAAAACTTTAAATGGTATTAGACTGTTCCAGTTTGAACTAGAACACAGAAAACATGTTTTATGGGTGATAGAGAAATACAAACCAGAATCCAGAAATCAAAAGTGACTCTTGTGCTCATGTGTTAAAAAGTTAAGAAGGAGAAAACTGTGTAGATATTTTGGTTAGTCAATTTTGCAGTAAATTCCACAATTTTTGTGGCCATGAAGGAGAGAAGTAGCGTATTGAGGGTTACAAAAAAATGATTACCTTAAGGTCAAGTGGGTCTCCAGTGAGTTTACCATCTATGGTGGTCAGCGAATGGCATGTTGCCAGTCCATTTAGAAGGTTGGACTCCAGCGGTAGAGTAGAGGTATCACGAATTGGTTGATCAAACTGAGTATCATTGACAGGTACAACACCCCACATGTCCAGACCATCCTCAGTTAAAGTGCCAGTCTGTTTGAAAAGAAAAGAAATTATTTGTGGAATAGTTTCGAAAAATTATTTGCAGAAGAAATTCGAAGATAATAATGTTGCATTTCTTCCTTGATTTGATTCCTACCTTTGATGAGGCCAAACAGAAAAAGTGTTATGAGAAGGATACTGACACAAAGAGGAAAAAGAAAAACTTACTTTGTCAAAACAGACACAATCGATTGCTCCGGCAACGTTGATTGCTTTAGGTGAGATACAGAAAACAGAAGCACGACTCCGCAACCTTGCTTGAGCATGAAGACATCCTACAGTTGTGGCAGCGGGTAAAGCAGGAGGTACTACAATAGTAACTAAATCAAGGGCGTCAATCAAAGACTCTCCAAATTCTTGCCCTCTCATCAACTGGAAAAAAAAAGAAAAACAAACAAAACTTTAGATTGGTAGATAAATCACCAAATCCTAGTTCACGCACTGAGATTTAAGGTGATTCCAGGCGAAACTTTTCCAGGTTTCAATCCGATGGACAGCGCCACAAGTCGCTATAAGGAAAAGTCGTGTTTTTGACGTTTTAAACTGAAACCATAGATAAAACGCAAAATCCAATAACGTCAGCAGCTGCAAATTTTTTTTTTTTTTATTTTTTGAGCCCTTAGTGAGCAAAATTGGTTTAAAATTAAAGCCGTAAATTATGAAATTCGTTTCTCCATAAGCCTAGTGAGTGAGAGTGAGCGCGAGTGATGATACGTCTATCTGCCTCACTCGCACTCATTGCGGCTTACGGGAAGTTTCGTATTTCATTATTTCCGGCTTTATTTTTGAGTGCTTCAGCCTGAAAATTTCAGGGTATCTTCTTTAAGTATGCTCGCAGGTGCTGACGTTCCTTAAATTTGTGTTTTTAGAGTGAATTCGTCAAATTTAGCCAAAAACTGTTGACTTTTTGAGCAGCCAGACGTGGTGTCCACGGTTGGAACTAATCGACCCTGGAATCATCTTAATAGGTTTAGGGCTGCCAATAGGGTTATTAAACTTACTACCAGTTACACTGGACGGACGGTTTAACTGGCAGTTCTCCAGCAATGCACAAGCCACTTTGCAAGATTTCAGCAATTTAGCTGGATCCAGCTGATCAGAGCGGACTACCGAATGACTTTTGACAACTTACAGAGAATGCTTTGCAGAGCAGCGATAGTAGCACCTTGGGTTTAACTTATGAGTAGCGATGGCTCCGTGGCCGAATAGGGACTTCCAGAGTTATCAGCAATCATTCACAATTGTCATCCGCTCCGAATGTCAGAACAACCCTCACTAAATTTTAACAGGCACATCAACCCACTATTTTAACTGGCAGCTAAACGAAGAACAGCAAGTTTTAGTTTTGCAATACACCCACTAATCTTATAACAGACGGTCTAAGAAGTGGCCCTTAGTGAGGGTTCCTAGGGTTTTATAGGATTTACTTTGGAGCTCAAAAAATTGCAAGAAACAGAAAAACCTGTAAGACAGTTTTTTTTGGGGGGTAAGTTTTGCTGAGTTTAAACAAAAATAATTACCTTTGAATAAATAGTGTACAGAAAACCAGCAGCAGCAATTAGTGCAAGACCAGATACAAATTTGTAACTATCTTGCTCAAATTTAAAATCCATTGGTGGAGGATACAAAACTGCTCTTACGACACCACCCTTGGAGGTAGAAAATCCAGTTCTGATACAGACAGCTAGAACGGGCTCATTGCCATAGTAACGAGTTTGCAAAATTTTAGTTCCACAGAAAAGAGTGCTCCGAGCGTGGTTTTTTTCATTGTAAAAAATATCAAGATCATCTACTGGCAGAGGTACTTTGGTAACAGGCACACTTTCCCCTATAAACAGAGTGCAAAGAAAATTAGACGGTTTATTTTTACAAACTTGTATAGTTTAAAATGAGTAAGTACATTAAGTGGGAAGACATAAGAACAAACTTTGCCATACTCAGTAACGAAAAAAGAGTAACTGCCGAATCTGCGTTCTTTCAAAAAGAACACCTTTGATTATGTGTGTTTTTTGCGTGAGACACACAGAAAACGAGTAACATCGATTTTTTACTGAAGCAGCACGCCACTGGAACATGGAAGTCGGACTGAGCACTCCCTTCGAAAAATTTATTTTACTTATTTTCAGTGCGTCATATGCAAAAAACTTGAAAACACAAAAGACCATTGTTGCTCTTAACGATCTGCTATATCTGATTTTGCAGTAACTTTTTTTGTTTTCTCACAGGGCACCGTAAACTTTTCAATATAAAAACTGACCCTCCCCCCTAAACCTCCTCTTCTTGACTCTTTTCATATAATTTGACCCGAATGAGAGCAAGATAGCCTCCAAAACACAATTTTCATCCATTTTTACTGAGATCCGTAACTAGAATCGAAGAAAAACTTCTTTTTTTTCTTCTTTTATTTTAAACTTTGGGGGCTGTAGCTCGGAGGGGGGAGGGGGGCGTTTTCAGATACATGGTTATGGCAAACAAAAGTCTTATTTTGACCCCAAGAATACGTGGTTAAAATCTTAACCATGACTTTTGGGACACTCCGAGTGTATAGACACCAATTAGCTCGTTTTGGTCAAGTTCTACTTTTGTGACATTTTTGAGTTTGAAATTAATCATCAATCCAGAGACTAACCATGAGCATAAAGTGACAGATAAGTCAAACAAGTGATGCGTTACCAGTTAAGGTGCTTTCGTTGACAATACAAGAGCCGGTAATAAGAACAGCATCACACATGACCAGACATCCTTGAGGAGGAAGGATGATAATATCTCCAGGGACTAACAGTTCTGTGGCCAGCTTTTTCCGATCGTTCTTGTGAAAAACTTCTACATAAGAATGAGATTCTACAGAGTTTCGTAAGTTTTGCTGAGTCTGCAACAGAATCACAAAAAAATATAAAGACAAATGTTTTTATGGTGTCAAGGGGTTTTTGAAGCATTATCAGTGAAAGTGCTGACTATTCCACATTGCTCAGCGATTATTTCGCTTAAAATGCGTTGCATCAAAAAAAATTTGGAGACTAAGGTAAAAAAAAAAAAAACAGAGACCACTATTAACTTTGACAGAGCTATTTTACACATTTAAAAAAGTAGTAGTAGTAGTAGTAAAGTCCAGCCGCCTAAATTTAATTAAATATATTTTTCATCAGTATTGTTGTACTAAATAATCAAGCAGATTTTTGCAATAAAATGGAAGAATTAAAATAATATGTAATAAAAATTACAAACCTTGCGAGTTTGATAAACCGCAGCGATGATACTGGCTAGTGACATGGTTAAAATTGTCATTGCGTAAAAGACATAATCATCAAGAAACCAGAGCAAAAGGGAAAATATTTGAAAGACATAAAATGGGTTGAGAACCTCTAGGAACAGCAGCGCACTAATGCTGCGCATAGGAATCGTGATCTCATTTAAACCATAAACAGCTCGTCTGAAAAATAAAATTTAACGAAAAAATTCAAGACATGGAAAGATGTTACAAAATGACTCAATTTGTATCCTAAAGCTGATTCTACAGAACTTTCAGTGATAGAATCAAATTTTGGTCACCCGTGTATTCATAGATTGAACACAGATTACGATAAAACTCTTTTTAGAAACAAGAGAAGATGGGTCAATGAGAGTCCCCATAATTCTGATTAACTCGATCCTTCAATTAATGATTTACAGATACGTATACTTTCAGCTTTAATTTTAATTCTTAATCAGCTTAGCAGTTGTTTTTCAAACAGAATCCAGCAAAAAATCATTTACTCCTTTTTATAACCAATCACCAAAACTGTTTCTGAGTGGCGCTACTGGTCTAGAATTGTAAACTTTCACTTTTGCCTCGCTAACCATAGTTGAACTGTTAATTTTCAACAGCTACCCAGTCGTGACCTTCATAAAACTATAGCTAACAGAAAACTTAACAAAGGTTACCATCGCAACGGCCAAGTCTTATAATAATGCGTAACCAATGAACATTACTTATAAAAGGTCTTACCTATCGATTCAAAACAAGAGTAAATTATCGGCCTGCAGGGCATCTGACATTTTAAAAAAAAATCAACACTTGTATTCAACGATGTTTGCCCTTGAACTATCAATTTGATTTGCCATATGAAATCAGAAAATTGGTTGCAATAATAAAAAAACCAGAGTGAAGACAATATGATGGAAGCATTCACTCTATCTTAGAATTCAGTAGGATGAGAATAACAAAAGTCAGAATAGGAGGGAGCAAGATTTGACGGAGTGAGAATGGACGGAATATTCCGCATGGAATGCCTCTTGCTCCGCACGGAATGCCTCTTATTCCATTCATTCTCACTCCATCAATTCCCACTCAGTTAAATCTTACTCCCTCCTTTCCTGACTCCAGTAGTTACTGTCACCCCCCTAAGTTCTAAGATGAGCTGAATACTTTGACTATTTCATCCTCACTTAGATTTTTTAACAATGTAAGAGTCTAAAACGGTTATTGAGTGCATTTAAGGTGATTCCAGGCAAAACTTCTCCAGATTTCATTCCGATGGATAGCGCCACTAGTCGCTTTTCGGAAAAGTCATGTTTTTGGCATTTTAAACTGAAACCATAGATAAAATGCAAAATCAAAAAACGTCAGCACCTGCAAAAAATTTTTATGGATTTTTTGAGCCCAAAACGAGCAAAGTTGGTGAAGAAATAAAGCCCTAAATTATGAAATTCGTTTCGCCATAAGCTTAGTGAGCGCGAGTGATAATACGTCTATCTGCCTCACTCGCACTCATTGCGGCTTACGGGAAGTTTCGTATTTCATAATTTCCGGCTTTATTTTTGAGTGTTTCAGCCTGAATCTTTCAGGATATCTTCCTGATGTATGCTCCCAGGTGCTGACGTTCCTCAAATTTGTGTTTTTAGCGTAAATTCGTCTAATTAAGCAAAAAACTGTTGACTTTTTGAGCAGCGCGACAAGTGTCCACAGATGGAACTAATCAACCCTGGAATCATCTTAAGAAACCTGCAAGACTTACCTCAAAATTTGTTCAGTAGGGGAAACACCTTCTCGATGATGCAATAACTGAAGCGGCATTTTATAATCAAGTCCTCTCAATCTATTAAACGTTAAGAGCTCAGAATCCCAAATGTAACGGTGTTTCTTAAAATCAAAAACTCTCATTGATTCCATACCTGAAAAAGGTCAAAGAACACAAAAGTTAGTAACGCGATTTCACATCCTTTACTTGTCAGGAAACATCAGTTTATGAGTCAAACGGTGTTGACAACCTTGATTATGATTATGAAGAGTTAAAGCTATCACAACCGATTAATTCAGGATCAAAGATACATTTCATTCGACGCATTATTTTCTAAGAAGACTTTTTTAGACCTTTTTTTTTACTCCCCCAACGATACAGCGGACTTATATAGCCTGCGCTTCAAAACTTTTCAGTTGTAGAGGTGCAAGCTTATATTTATGATATAAAATTCCTCTTTCTAAGCTTTAAGGGTAAGATTTTGCGTGCAATTCAGAGACCTTTCTTAAGCTGAAGATTTCCCAAGTCAGAATTCATCAATGCCGGACTTATTTCATATAAGGTTTTGTTAAATCAATGGAGCTGACGAGTCTTGACTTGAGAAATCTTCAGCTCAAGAAACATATCTGACTGAATTGCATCCTTAGACCATTTCAAAGCCTCCTTAGGTGTCCACTCTGAGTTTTCACACACTAATCAGAGGATGTTTGCTGACCTCCAGAAAAAGACAAATCCGACCTCTATGAGTCTGTGGACCAGTTTGGAAACCAACATTAAAAATGTTAAGCACTAGACAAGAGTTACTAAATTTAGAAAAATAGTTCTTGCAAATGAATAATATTCTTTCTCTTTTGACTTTCACGACACAAGGAGTTTTATATGTGGATCAACACAAACAGTGCGCAATAGAGCTTCAGTGTTTTGAGTATCAAGTTTTGACAAGAAGCAATGCCTACTTCCAAAATGCATCAAAACTCATCGGTGAGAGGCTGGTTAGCAACGAGTTGAAACTCTGCCAAAACCAAACGCTCACCTACGTGTTTTGCTGCATTTCAAAGTAGGCACCGCTACTTGTCAGAGCCAGATACTCAAAATACATGAGCTCTGATGCAAACAAAAGCATTTAAAAATAGAAACGAAAAATAACCCACCTTTGAAAATACCCTTGCTACAATGAAACATTAACTTCATAGCACCTAATTTTTCAAGCTCTATCATCATATCATCCGTCCATCCTTTCGTTTGCCTTATGAACAAAAATAACAAAACAATTGTAAAAATGTTGGGTTATATGAGGGATACATTTTCAAACAACAAAGTAGGATAGTAAAACATCTAATGAAAAACATCAAAAGTCCAAATAAAACTCATTTTCAGGAGGGCGAAAATTAAAAATTAAAAAACCAAAAATGAAAGGGTATTGAGTTCACTGATCCCTCTCGTCAAAAGACTTTAGGCATTTGAGCGACTTATATGGAACTGCTTTTGTCATAAGCGAGATAATTTATAAGACACAATGTTTCATACTGAGGCCAATGGTTCTTTGCAATAAGATTATTGTTCTTCTGTTGACTTGTAAGGACAATCAAAGCAAAAGTTTTCACAGTCAAAAATACACACAGTGCACTGACCGTTGTGTTGTTAACACAAGAGTTGGCCACAAAGAGGTCGTTTCAGAAGTGAAGGCGCACTTAGACCAATAATCCTTAGAATTTTTCAGCATTTTGTCTCATGTTACAAAACGAAAATTAATGTAAATAAATTTGAGCGTAGGTTTTTCATTTTGAGGAACGTTTTGAAAATCAAGAGTTTAAAGTCTGAGGCAAGATTTGTTTTGATTTGAAGGAATGAAAATTGCAAAGACATTAAAGATTATAGTCTCGGTGTGCCTACACTTCTGAAACAAGCTCTACTTTGAATTCTTGACTGCCAAAATTTTTGCGTTTGCTCGTACCGTGGTCCATGGCCACTAAATGCGGCACAAAGGTATCAAGAAATAAAATAAAAATAATATAATATAAATTAAAATAAATCAATTAATTTTACAAGATGATTTTTTGTCACGATAATTACAATTAAGGCACTCTACAGCAGGAGCCATAAAATAAAACTTGCACTCCTCCCTAGAAGTCAGTACTAAAATTAGATTAAGATTGCTTCAGAGGGGCACACCTCATGTCTTAAGGGCCCTTTTTCAGGGAAAATTTCAATTTAGACAAATTGATGAAAACCTATCTTGAGGCAGGACAGTGTCTTATGGTAAAGGATGTAAGTACCTTACTTCTTAATAAAAAAAAAATGAGGATTGATTTTGAAAGAAACCAATTTGCAATTTTTTCGGAGTTTATTATTACCTGATAGTATCCAAATTTAAGGTTTTAATTGTTTTCACATAGTAATTTGTCAATCTTTTTTGATGGTTTTCCTGAAAAATAAAAAAAAACAAAGTACATTAAAAACACAATGAAAATAAAAAGAAGCAGATCTTTCGACAAGTCACAGAAGCTTGAACACATTTGAGACTGAGGTGCAACATGCAAAAAGCTGGGGTGGACTTTGTTTGCCTGTTGGGGGGGGGGGGGGGGGGGGGGGGGTAAAAACAGGAAAAGAGACAGAGAGCTGCATGAAAATGTCAAAAAATGAGTAAAAATTGTACTCTCGTAACCTAGAATTTTTTCTGGATTGCTCTTGGCAACAAGGCCATTTTTTGTTTTTGTTTTGGGTAACAGAGTTGATACCTCCATATGAGATGAAGTTTTTTGACCTGCATTTCATCAAATTAATCCTGAAAATTCTCACGGCAGCAATCCTTTTTTGAAAAGGAATAAATATGTGCGTTGATTGAGCTTATTTCAAAAACAATCTTGACAGTTATTTTGACCAAGTGACCTTATAAGATCTTGACCATTGGTGAACAGCGCAAGTAATCCCCTGAAAAGGAGCACCCTTTTTGATGCATTGGGTTGGTTTGAATAAGGTGAAAAGTTAGACGAACATTTAATTACTTATAATGAAAAACAAAAATAAATAAATATATATAAGGAGTTGCCACCTACAAAAACTAAACAAATAATTGGGTAAAAACAATTTTCAAACAATAATGTTGCGAAAGAGAGTTGAAAGGTTTTTACTGGATTTGGACTTAATTGTACTTATTTCCCTTAAAAATTAACAGATGCTACAACAAGGTTGCCAATCTTTGGAAGTTTCCAAATTCCCTGGGCTTTCCCTGTATTTTTCCTGTGTTTGCATTGATTTGACATGGAAGCACATTTCAATAAACAGACTTACGTCGATCATTTTGCACCGACTAATGCTTCAAAAAGGATTGCACAGTTAGTAGCTACCCGCACATCATTTCACTTCAATATTTGTAGGCTCTAAAAATCCATCAACAGATCCGCAAAGGGGAAAAATTTCTTCCGTTTTCCCGAAATTTACCAAGATTCCCTGTGTTTACCCAATCTTTCCCCCACCCTTCAATTCTCTGTGTTTTCCCTGTTATTCCCTTACCCTTCCTGTATTTTCCGGTTTTCCCCGTGGGTGGCATCCCTGTTATATTTTACAGTAATAGAGAAAGAAATGACTTAAATAGGGTCTTCAAAATGATGCTATTAACCCTTTAAGGGCCAAGCCCGAGTATACTCGTTTTTCTTCTCTGGTCTACTTTACATTGTTTCAGTCTTCATTCCGGATAAACGCGACTATTGATGAGAACACGTACAAAATAAGATGTCTTCGGGCGCCTTCAATGTATTGTATAGGCAATTTTAGCTCCCCCGAGTACGAACAGTTAACTACCTTCCCTTTATAAACGAAAGAGTGGCGTCCTTTTGAAATAACCTGGCCTATAGAGGGTTAATCAGTAGGATTCTAGAGAATGAAGTTCTTCATTCACTTCAGGACGTGACAAAGAGACTTACCACTAGAAGGACAGACTCTGCGACTTGGAGAGAACAGCGTTTATGGGTTGCATATAAGTACAGTCTTGGGTACCAATGAAAAATCAACCGCAAAGTTCCTAACGTTGAAATAATACTGATCCAACACACAGCAAATCGTAACCTGGAGAACCGATAGCCGTATACTTCCTGTAAAACAAGGAAACAGAAATTAAAACTTAAAAATTAAATTAAAACAAAAAATTAAACGAAGGCAAAATTTGAACAGACTTTGTCGAGAATTTAATGTTATTCATTTCGCTCCACAATCTCGTGGAGAAGGCGTTCTGTTAACATGGATTCTTGTGAAATTTCAAAAAAGAAAATTGACAAGTACAATGTACATGAAATCATACGAGAAAAGGTCATCCGATTCCCGAGGAAAGATCCAAGATTTCGATTTGTGAAACTACTTTTTTCAGAATTCAGCACTGAAAGGGTTGAGAAGGGGTACGTCAGAAAAAATCCATTCAATATTTTGGCAAACTCACAATCCCTCCGAGAAAGGGCAAATCACGGAACATCTTTTCTTGAATTTGCTCTCCCTTCTTCCGAATTGGCTTTTATCTTGGTGCTGAACGATTGTGAAACCCATAAAGCTCCTGGCCTCGTTCGGTTACAGTTCGGTCACTTTGTGACTGTATGACAGTGGCGTAAAGGCCGGAGGAAGGAGGGGGAGGGTGAAAATGGTCTGGCTTCACCCCTCCCCCCCGGATAACGGAATTTTCCCAAGACAAAAAGTTAATTTTCCGCGTTTTCTACGGGATTTTGACAAATTGTGTCTGACCCCCCTCGACGTAACTTCCAACTCACCAACCGCAACCCTATCCCTCTCAACTGCAGGGATGCGAAACCGAACCGGAACCGGAACCCAAGAACCGGTATAACCCTTATTTTTGATGGAACCGAAACCAGAACCGAAACCTGGATCTTCGGATACGTCAGAACCGGAACCCCGAACCAGAACCCGAATTTAAAGTTGAGAACCGCAAATGGAACCGGTTCCACATAGGTTCCTGAAACTCGATTCACTTTGAGCTCTTATGTTCGCCGTGATCAAAAATTGCCGTTTTGCATGATTTTCATTTTTCATAAACCTTGCTTTTTCAATAAGAATTTTGGAAACATGCTTGGGATACATTTTGAAGGAAGTATTTGCGCCTGAACTTTATCCTCAAATTGCAAGAATCAAAGTTTTTCTCATCTTATTTTCATGCGGAATGGGATGAATCAATAAATCTTATTCACTGCGCAAAAACCGTAGAGTTTTCCTGCTTGAAAGCAGTACACTGGGGAAAAATAAAGAGAAAAAAGAACCGGAAATCGGAACCCGGTTCTGGAACCGGAACCGGTTTCAGACCCATGCTGGAACCGGAACCAGGACCGGTTCTAAATTTATCAGATGATTTGGAACCGGACCGGAACTGGTTCTACATTCCCGAACGGTTCGCATCCGTGCTCAACTGTATGTTACTTATTTTGCGCTTCGTCGGATTGAGTCATCAGTAGCGTCATTTGCGGGGGGATGGGGGGGGGGGCAGTTCAAGGGTCGGCCAAAAGAAAAAAGTGATTACTTTTTTTTTTTTTTTTTTTTTTTTTTTTTTTTTTTTTTTTTTTAGGAGAAGAAAAAAAGTTTCGAACTAAAATTTGGTGGTCCTTTGGTCATTAAAGAGTTTTGATAGAATTTAGAGCCGTAAATATCAGATATGCAGGGCTGTAGAGTGTCTAAAATAATATTGATGAGCAAAAAAAAAAAAGAGAGCCATCAAATTTTTGCCCCCCCCCCCAGCCGAACTCGAAATGACGCCCCTGTGACGGTCAGATAGAATTCTATCAGCTAAAAACGTTTTACGTCGACCCAAAACACACTCATTTCAAACATTTCAAAAAATTTTAATTTACATAAGTCGATTAAAGGACCAAAAGGAATCAAGTAAAAATACATCATCGTGATGTATGAGTTTGATGAAGTTTGAGGTATCGATCCTATGATCAGGGACCAAATAATGTTACGTCCCGAGCATTGAATTGCGTGCATCTTGTGTGCAGTTTCGACCAATCAAAGAGCTTACGCACGGTCATGTGATCGTGCGTAAGTTACGCTCGGGACCGAACATTATTTGGTCCCTGCGCAATATAAGTTGAGCCCTGAAGAGTCGGATAGATTTTCACAATGTTGCAACGCGGCGGCTTGAACCTATACTCATCCCATGTGTCTAATGTAAACGATTCAGACACAACCAACGTAAACCATATTGACACTCGCAAATGATATAATTATGCTCTTATTGTTAGTACTCCATTAAATTGTCACCCTCTATTTTTCAGGTATTTACCAACAACTGGTCGACAAGTTTTTTTTTTATTTAGCGCAAGCTTTGAGCCCTCACCTTTTTTTTTCATGACAAGCGCGTAAGAAATAAATGACACCTTCTTACCCTTTCCATTGCCAACAAATTAAAAAAATAAAGTTTTAGTACGAAAAGTGTAATTTTATTTAAAATGTTGCTGGTTGGACAGATATGATGGAATGACCATGAAACCCCAGTTAGCAAAAACCGTCTTCAATCCGTCTTAAAGACGTCTTATAAGACAAGTAATGTTGTCTTAAATCCGTCTTTAATCCGTCTTAAAGACGTCTCTAGTTCCGCCCAAACACGTCTTTGAAGACGTCTTATAAGACAACTTTGAAAACCGTCTTACGAATCCGTCTTAAAGACATATGAAAGGCGTCGGTCACAATGCTCTAAACTTATAGGTT
This sequence comes from Trialeurodes vaporariorum, assembly GCA_011764245.1. Taxonomy (NCBI): domain Eukaryota; kingdom Metazoa; phylum Arthropoda; class Insecta; order Hemiptera; family Aleyrodidae; genus Trialeurodes; species Trialeurodes vaporariorum. The sequence continues at coordinate 32,516,788 of VMOF01000001.1, forward strand.
ACGTTTCGAGGAAGCCTAGCTTTCCAAGCTTGCTAGAAAATAGTCAACATTTTCAAAATTTGTGAAAATTTTCGTAATTTTCAAAATTTGTGCGGTAGTTTTCAAACTTAATGAAAATTTTCGGAATTTTCAAAATTTATGAAAATATTGGTAATTTTCAAAATTTATGAAAATATTGGTAATTTTCAAAATTTCGAACTGTGAACATTTTCGTAATTTTCAAAATTTGTGAAAATTTTCGAGATTTTTGCAAACTATCAATACTTAAGGACTTTATAACGTTGGGGTCGATCTTCTAGCTATCTTAGCTAAAGACGGCTTTAAGACGGATTAAAGACGCTTTGTAAGTCTGGATTGAAAGACGTCTTAAAAACCACTTTGGAAGACGGTATTCAAGCCGTCTCGCGAACCGTCTTGGAAGACGTCTTTGAAGACGGATTTAAGACGGATTAAAGACGCCTTGTAAGACTGGATTGAAATACGTCTTAAAAACCACTTTGGAAGACGGATTTAAGACGGAATACAATGGTATCTTCTAAAATCGACTTAAAAACGCATTTAAGACAGATTTAAGACAAGCTTAAAAGACGTCTTTGGAACCACGACCATAAGACGGATTTAAGACGTCTTTAAGACGGAGTGAAAAGACGTCTTACAAAAACCCATTTTAAGCCAGATCGGCAAGCCTGATATTATTATCTGGGACACTTTGAGTAGATCAAAACATCGATAAAATCAAAGTGGAGAGCCTAGAATCAGGAAAAATCCAAGATAAGAAAGTTATAAACCAGAATCTCCGAGTTGGTATCATGTCTGACTTAATGTCAGATAGAGGGGTGTCATCAGAGAGCGTCCGCTGAACTCGGCCGTTGGCAATTTGTAGGCGTTGAGAGCTGAAAGTTTGCAAGCAAGCGCGTGTGTCTGTCGCGTGCGCATCCACACTTTCATACTTGTCTATACTACTATGACTGACGTCGCGCACACTCCGCCGCACCAGCTATAAGTACTATGGCTTTCAAAAGATAGTACCCTGACAGAAATGATCATTCTTTCATTTCTCGGGCAATTTGAAAATTATTACGGTTTCCAGGTATTTCAGTCTCACACTATTGCCACTTGTGACATTATACCTCAAAAAATTTGAAACTATGGAAAATAAAAGAAAAATTAATCATCAAGAACAATTTCGATGTTAGGACTTTCTATTGAAAGTCATTGTACACGAGCCGCGACAATTGCTACACTTTGACTCACCATCAGTAACCTAGCAAAATATGCGAAAAACAACCCCACCTTTGACATTCCGTACGTTACACAGTGTAACACTGACAGAAAAATCTGCGAAAGGAAACCGCACCTTTGCCATTTCGCGTTAAAACACTGACGTAACGATCCTACACGACATCTCGACTCACAGTGTAGACCCCAACGTCCCCAACATACATGGTGACAACAAAAAGTCCCATCTCAGAAGTTAGGGTGGTTGCCGATCGAGAAATTGAAGGAGCTTCTTCCATTTACAATACAATTTAAATTTTAATCACAAGCCTTAAGATTAAAGTTCATTATTACTACCTCACTAGCGTGTATTTTTACTTTCGAGTCGCTTTGTGTAGAAATGGGGCTCTTGCAAACTTTTGCTATAGATGATTGAAAAGTTGATTCTTGCATAAAAACCTGTAAAATTGACAATGGGTACACTAAAAAATCACGAAATTCACTCTGAGAATCGGGCTTAGTGGCAAAGAGACGCAGGTATCGTGGAAGATTCCAATCTAAATTGAGAATATCTCTATGTTTCCAAAGAGAATATGAAAACTTAATAGAGAATTATACTGTTTTAGAGGCTACCGCCACTTATGATAGACAAAAATCTCCCATGATACCTTAGTTATGAACCAGCCATTATACGAACTTGCCGATATAGCAGTTATATGAGTTCATTACAGAATTTTAGACTTTCTTAATGTAACTATCGTGATTTTCGCTAGCTTTTACAAAAGATTGGATCATTCATTTGCTCACAGCAAAAGTTTGCAAGAGCCAAATTGTCTCTCAAATGGTAAAACTCCCCTTCATTTTTTTTAGAGCGGCAACCATCCCTACTTCTATAAGGAGACTTTTTTTTATAGTCAGCCTGAATAGAATTTTCCACCATTTTTTTTTTTTTTTTTTTTTTTTTTTTTTTTTTATCTATTCTTTCTTTCATTAAAGAACAAAAATCACCAATAATAATGATAATAATAATAAAAACTATAGATGTTGAAGACGGCTAATGGCATCGCCTATGCATATCAGAGTAAGGTCTGTTGCAAACAGTTGCTGTAGCTATAGAGGGGTCGGGTTCTGTCCTGGTGTATAATCACGTAAAATTAGCATCGCGGGAGCACCAGAATGTTCAAAAATTGACCCAAAAACTCAATAAATCTGTTTAAACAAAATTCCAAAATGGTGATCAAAGGTTTGGGTCATAATGGAGAAGTCCTATCAAATCGAAACTTTCTATGCTGAAAAAAGTGATTAGTCATCAAAAAATGTGAAATTATAGAAGGAACACGCTCCACGCCCCCATCATGACCCTCTCGTTTGACCTCTTTTTTTATCTTGGATTTCTCTTAAAACGCCTGTTAAGGTATTATGAGTGGATTTTGCGACTTCCAGATGCATTTAATGTGAATATCACACGATTTTACATAAAAATATACCCTTTAGGTTGCTGCAGCAAAAGTTATCAACAGATCCATTATTCATAACAGAAAATGAGCTTTCACGATACTTTCATTGTGGTCTATAAGGTCTAATGTATTTTTACGGGAGATGTGGGTTCGAAAAGTTTCAAAGACTATGTACAAATCTGCACGTCCGCAAGCTGAACCGCGCTCTCTGATATAGTGTCAATTCGGTCAGAGCTATTCCTACAGACAGACGCCGGACCGGTATAATTTTGTCTTTTTAGAGACTGCTTTTAAATAGGTCGCTATAGAACTGACATCTCCATTCTGGCAAACGCATTATTCTTAAAATGAATCGTTAGTGTAATGATAGAGTATCCAGCCGTGTATAAATACGGGATGATCTAAAAATAAGCAACTGTCAAAAGCGTATCCGAGCCTACAGTTTTATTCTCATTAGATGAATCAAATGAATCAATTACATCGGGCTCACTTCAACTTTTTTTCGTCGGGGAGAGGGGGGGGGGAGGCTACTGAGCTTTTAGGTTTCACTGCAAGTTCAAGATCATTATCGGTGTAGAAAATTCGATGGAGGATTCAATCTGAAAGGGGGTTGGTTAATTCACATGGGTGAAGAAAATGGACCGCACAGCTTTTAAAATTATTCTACACTGACACTTCTTTTTCCCGCACTTTGTTATTGTTTTTGTTTTTTCCCTCGGTTTTTTGTTTGTTTTGTTTTTGTTTTATTTTTTGTTTGTTTTTTGTTTCTTTCAGTTAACGGATTTTAGAAAATCCGAAGAAGAATAAAGCGAAAATCTAGGTCTCAAAATGCGACGAGTAAATCAGAGACGAAATGCTTCTTGAGCAATTTGAAGCTATTTTTGGTTTGGAGAGCGCATATTTTTCGCAGATCACTCAGAGGCGCAGTTTATTTTGGATGACAAGTTTATACGAGCCAGACGCGGAAAATAAACAGCGCGAACGCTATACCATTCACCTCAAAACATCACCTCACTTGGGGGGGAAAAAAGAAAAACAAGCAGCCCGTAATCCTAGAGCAAGCATGCAGTACGAATAACACGCAATATCATCCAAAATGAATGCCGAGTGTAGTCAGGTTAACATTTAGACAAATCTCAAGGTCTTTCACCAAATCACCGTCCGGTTTTTGTCTTTTTTTTCAGTACTGCTTCTTACGGAAAATCACCCGATTCAAATGGGGCTCTTGCAAACTTTTGCTACAGGTGATTGAAAAGTTGCTTATTGCATAAAAACCTTAAAAATGACGATGAGTACACTAAAAAATCGCAAAATTCACTCTCAGAATCGGGCTTAGTGGCGGCGCTACGCAGGTATCATGGAAGATTCCTATCTAATTTGAGACGCAACTCCGTGTTTTCGACGAGAAAGTGACATAAAGCAAAGTTAGGCAAATAGGAGTGTAATCGATTACAAGATTACTAGGTAATCGGTGATCGTCAAACCTTTGGATGGTAATTAAATGTATTTTTCACTATGATAAATGGTAAACTTGAGGGTCTTTTCGATTAGATTTGATTCTTCTGCAACTAATATGATAGGTGGCTTGTAAAAAATCAGCCCTGATTATACCATTAAATCATCCTCCGAAAAAACGACGATTACGATTACTCGGTAATCGTGTAATCGATTACCACCCCCATTTGCCCAACTCTGCATATTAAAGAGGAATCTCCCATAATACCTGCGTAGCTCTGCCATTACTTATACAAGCTGTTTTCTGAGTTCAGTACTGAATTTTAGACCTTTTTAGCGTGATTTTCGTGATTTTCACAGGTGTTAACATCAGTTCAACTATTCATTTACTAATACCATAAGTCTACAAGAGCCCCATTGGTGGCTAAAAGATGCTGTTAACCCGTTGACGCGTCCTGTCCATAATGGGGGGGGAGGGGGGGGCGGTGGCTGCAATAACAGCACATAAAAAATGGGGTATGCTCGTTCTGAATAATTTACGCTGTAAAAGAAGAGCATTTCTTCGGAGGAGCGCACTTTTAGTTTCATGAGTACTCATTGAAGGGGATTCGCAATTGTTGCATGTATGTACAATTGTACATAGGTAAAACCAAAGATAAGCACCTCCAAAGAAATCAACACACTTTCAAAAAGTCAGTTACTCAAGACAAACATACCCCATTTTGTACGTGCTGTTATATGGCAGTCACCGCCACAATTAAGGACATGAACTTTGCTGGGCTGCTATAGAGCACACTGGATTCATTTATGGTACTTACGACGTAATGACCATGATGAGTCTGTTGCATACTTTTGCTACAGCGTTGCGAGGGGTTGATTTTGGCGTAAAATCGCCTGAAAATCACATTGAGAGCATCAAATAGTCTCAGAATCCACTCATAACCCCCACAAAACGCTTTTCAGGAAAGCCTAAGATGGCGGTTGAAAAGGCGAATCAACCCTGGCATGCATGCACCAAGAGCACCAAAAGATGGCTGATGACGGCAATTTCGAAGGTTGGTTGGAATGTATACAAACGTCTCGCTTCCTCATACTGCTTATACATTTTGTGCCATTCTGGGTGTTTTTCCGGTCACATTTACTTTCTCGATACTGTTTGTGATTACTGTGGTGAATATATGTATTACATTCATGTGTCGATTTTCCGGCATCCTGAAAAGGAAATGCCGGGTAAGCATGCCGTCGTCGGCCATCTTTGCTGCTCGTGGTACATGCATGCACGGATGCAGGCCGCAGGGTTGATTCACCCTTCAAACCGCCATCTTAGGCTTTCCTTAAAACGTCTTATGTGGGGTTATGAGTAGATTTCAAGACTGTTTGGAGCTCTCAATGTGCGATATTCAGGCGATTTTACATCAGATTCAACCCTCCATAACACTGTAGCAAAAATATGCAGCAGATCCAGAATGGGTATTCCACCGCGGGCAATCGGCTAGTGCATGGTCTCTATTGTCTATTCAATAAATCGTGCGATCGGGAATTGACGGAACGGTAGACATATAGACAATCCGTACCAATCTGTGCCCAATCTAAGAAATTCCCGATCGATCGGTGAAATGGTAGCGTTCGAAAATTCATCGGTTTACCTATACTTCATCGGTACAGAAAAAATTACATTATCCTGTGATGTAGTATTTCTCTATGTACGTTGAAAAGAACTGCTGCTCATAATCTTTTCTGCACCCTAGAACGCTACCTATAGAGCGCGTACTTACAGCGTGTAAGTACGAGCCGGCCGGCTCATCGCGGCACGATTCAAACCATTTTTAGTGGCGGGTGATGGAGGGTGAATGAGAAAGAGTACATAGATTGACGATATTGACTATTGAGTATTGAGTCATGTGTGTCTGAATGAGTCAGCGTCTAACGTCGCGTCGTGACATAATGCCCCCCCCCCCCGGATCACTCCTCCCAGTCCAGTCGCCAACATTGAAAATTTAATTAATAACTGGCCGTCTACAAAGACTCTCAGCTGACAAACTACGACAATTAGATCGCTCCCAATGCAGCGTCGTTGAACTCGGTGTAGACGGTCTTGAACGACGGTTTCAGCTTAGAGGAATACCCGAATGTTAATACTAAAGGGGAATACAAAGGGAAATGCCACGGTCTGGACGATGAGGAGACGCAAATCAATACTTAATTTTGAAAGACTTCAATTTAAACTTGAGAGACACTAATTTGCGCTTTTGACCGAGAGAACGGGGTCAATACAATGAGAGGAAGCGTAGACGAAATAATGATGGGAAAAGGGTCGAGTTAAACTTTCATCATACATTCTGCTAATATTGAAAAATAAACAAGGCGATGAAGCCGAGAGAGTTTCAGAGGGGGCCGGGGGGGGGGGGGGGGGGGGTGGCAACGATATTTGGTCCAACCCCCGAGTCTCCAAATTGGCGACTTTTGGGCAAAGAAACAAACAAATAGGTATAACCCTAAATCACGTCAATTTTCCGATTCGAAAATCGAAAAAAATTGGAGAGCCCCAAGTTCATTTTTTGGCAAATTTTTGGGGGACCTATTTTTTTTTTCTTCTTCTTTTTCTTTTCTTAAAGTGCGTGTTTTGTCGTAGCTGACTGTTTACTTTTACGTTGAACCTACATTTGAGGGCTGTCTATGAGAGATTTTTATTGGTCTAAAATTTTGAGACTTGAATGTTGCTATCATATGGTAACCAAATAGTTAAATTGCCCGTTCGTAACAGTTATCAATCAATAGCATTTATACAGCTCTTAGCCACCTTTTTTTATGTCCACAATCGTCCACAATCGTCCACTGAAAATAGTTTCGCAGTCCACAAGCGTTCACATGCTTTTGAGCTTGCGAACGTTCGTGGACCGCAAAGGAAATGATGCGGGAAGGTTTCAAGATTCAAATTAGACTAGATGCAATGAGATTCTTTCATGAGAACCAGTGGCGTAGCCAAGGGGGGGGGGTCCAGGGGGTCTGGACCCTCCCTTGACACCAAAATTTGTCCAAAAAAAGGTAATTTTTTGCGTTTTCAGACAAATTTGACCAAATTAGTATCTTCGGACCCCCCCCCCCTTGACAATTGTTGGACCTCAACCCCCCCCCCCCCTAGAAAAATTCCTGGCTACGCCACAGATAAGAACAGATAATTACATAGCCGCGTTTTGTGAACCGCGAACGACTGTGGACATAAAAAAGACGGCTATAGATAACAGGAAACTTAACGATGCGGTTACCGGTTACCATTAGCAACGGTCTAGTCTTTACGATGCTCGATTAATAGATCCGTCACTTATAGACAGTCTTGGCTTTCGGTATAACGTAAAAATACATTATCGGCCTAATGGCAGTGATGTGTCGAGAGTGCGGACATATTTTCACTGGAAACTTTCCAAAAGAAAATATTTCCGCAAATGTCTCCATGAGTTTCCAAAAGTATGAAAACCTGGTTCACAAGGAGTGAAGGAGATTGTGACACAACCGTAGCCATAGGTAGCCACGAACTTTTAACTTCCTCTCTCTTTGCCTATTTGATTGCATGTGTTAGAAAATGACAAAAACAGGAGCTGAAGCTGAAGTGACGTGACAGTCCATCCCTCCATCCTATTTTAACACATGCGTTTAAATGGACAGTTAAAGAGAGAGACAACTTCCATGAATACGGCTGGGAGATGGGGGCGAGGATGACTATCGTCTTCCCTCCGATTCAAAAATTCACTAAGTTTACTTCTAGCGACAAAATGGAGCTTACATAAAAATATCATAGCTCCTGATCTAACAAAGCGTCAACGAGTTCTTTCACAAAAGGCGTGTATTAATAATTGATTACGTAAGGCACGGCTTAAATTCAATCTCCCTTTTCCATCGATGATACGTCAAACCTCCCTTTTTTCCCCCTTTTTCGCCTCAACCATTACGTAATTACGGATGGTCTCTATAAAAGGGAAAATTTTTATAATCTTGTATCAACAAGGTACTTAAAAAGGAGTCGTCGAACGGTTAAAGTATGATGTCGAGAATGTTTTACATTGAGAATATGTTGGAGTTTCACGACTAACTTCTCTGTGCCCGTCAAAAGAACAAACACAGAGTTATTTGACGATGGGTGGTGTGTCATCTGTTCACCAATTTTCAGTCAATAAAACCAATAAACCCCGTTTTTGAGATGTTTCGGGCAACTTTATCTTTGAATTTGGAAGCATCAAGTTGACAATCCTGCAGGTTTATCACTGAGAAAATTTGTCCTGTTAGTTCAATTTTATTTCGAAAATGACTAAACACAGCTCTCGTTAAAGTAACCGGGATTTTAGTTACTTTTGCCGAAATTCCTGTCACATTAACCAGAGTTTAGATTACTTAAACAAGAGCTTTGTAGAATACTTTCCTATAAACGGAATTCCGGTTATTGCGACAAGAAATTTTTCTCAGTGATCAAACCCGTTTGAGCGTGCAGAAATGCCTAATGACGAGGCCTTTGCTCATTTAAATGTTCAATGTTGAGTTTCATTGCAACGATGCCCAGAAAAAACCGTGCTTGAATCCACCGTGCGACGAGAGGTATGCAAGATAATGAATACACATCTGAACTTGCAAAAAGACGATGATCATCGCAATAAACTGCGATGCGAGCAACCCTTGCAGCCACAAATGATGACTCATCACTCATCAGCAGTCGATAGCAACGACTTCCCAACATGCACCAGCTGGAGACAGATAAGAGCAAAAGCATGATGACAAGACGATACGATACGACGCACAGTGGTCATTGTCTTGAACCTAGATTTTCCTGGACTGAAGAGCTTTTGCTTTCCGCCTTCTAGATAGTTACATCATTGGCACTTTCAAATCAGAACCATATAATGTGGCCTCTTTTAAGTCGTGGAATTAATAATTTGTTACAGCTGGTCTTCCGGTTATTTTTCGACGACGATAATTAGGATTGACTGATGTGATCGCGCTTTTCATTGCTTTAACCATGACCAGGATATTCTAGATTTTGGTCCACTGTGCGATATCACAGTTCACGATGCAACGCGCGGCGCCTAGATAAAAGTTGTGGCCCGACCGATGATCGCGAAGTGTGTGGCGAATCAGTGTTGCCACGAGACTTATGAGACCGATTTTTGTTTCCTACTTGTGAACAGACTGGGTAAGCGAATGGAAAACGGTGATTGGAGGAGACTGCTCACGTGGTTCCAAGTCTTATCAAACTACGGATACACGGACTCCGGCAGAAAATTTTCTGGAGGGGGGGAGGAGGAAGTTAAAACCAAGAAACCAAATTCCGAGGGGGCCCCTTGATTTTCGCAAATTATTGCTTGTTTTCGGTTCGTTTTAAGGAAAATTGGCGTGAAAATGCCCCCTACCCGACTCCTATCCACACGGAATAGATTTTATCGGCTGTCAGAAGCTGAAGACTGCTCGACAACCACTTAGAGAAATTCCGTATTTTGAGCACTGGTAAATACAGGGGGGTGGCGAAGGGGGCGATCGCTCCCCCGTTCGCCCCAAAAAATGGGATAAGAGGGAGGAGGAAGGGGGGAAGTAAGATCGAATAAAGAAAAAAGGGACCACTAAGTGGCGAAAATCTCAAGTTCGCCCCCCTCCCCCCCCCCCGTTCGAGAGGGCTGGATCCATTACTGATTTTGAGTAGATTTGGCAGCCACGTAACTCGTCTCCATCGACCACCGTTTTCGATTCTTGAAATATGTTTGGATCAGCCAGTGATTTTGTTGTCAGTAACCAGCTGTAGCGACTCGTGCAATGTGGCAACAACGGAATATTTTTATTTCAATCCATGTAAAGTAATCGCTCTTCGAAGGGTTCAATGGAGCTCTTGCAAGGTTTTGCTGAAGGCAAATGGATTTTCAATTCTAATGTAAAATGCTGCGGAAATAAAGATGGGACCATTTGAAGAGTCCAAAACTCATTCCTCGCAGAGAAAACTTAGCTCGAAGTTCAGATAGACCACCACCCTTGTAATGTAAATAAAAGGTATGCATAATGCACTCCGTACGTTTCGCAACCCAAGAAAAGAACAGTCCATTGAATTAAGTGCTATCTTTCTCACTTATCTCGAAATGTAGAGCTAATTTTCTGATGACTCGCCAGTCGCCTCGCCATGTTTCTCGCGACGAAATCAATGTATGTAAGATTGTTGTTGTTGGGGGGGGGGGGGGGCTACGTAGAGCATACATACACGGAGACGGAGGGTGGTTAGATAGTCCACAGCAACATCTTCCAAGAGCTCCATTTTAAACAACCCCCACCCCAGAGGTTTAGTTTTAAATGCATATAGATTTAAGTTTCACGGGTGTTGAACCCTGCGTAGGTGTAAATGGCAAAAGAATGGTTGCCACATGGCACGCGCCGCCACTGGTTCCCAAATTTACCGAGCTATGCAGCTTTTTCTATGCAAACTCTTACTGAGAGAGCTCGCAACACTGCGGCGCGACGGAGAAGACGCAGTGTTGCCATATTTTAAGTAAAACTCCGTTTATTTTACATTGCTTCAAATGGAAATAACACGGCTTAAAGCCGAACGTCTGGCAACAGTGGGTGAAGCAAGGCCTGGACACGGACCTCCCGTAACAAGTGATAACGTTGAACGTGGGCGAGATTTGAGGGCGGAGCCGTAGGACACATGCTTGAGTTGCACGCAAATTCTTGTCGCTTCCGGAACATACGTGTTCGACTTCGAGAGAGTTCTTGAGTTAAAGTCGAGAGTCATGACTACAAAGTACACACACGTGGTCAGTGACACGACGGTGGCTCTGGCTCTCAAAATGTAAGCAGTTAAGCACCTTCCGCCGGTTGAACTACAAAAATTTGGCAAATTTCGACAGGGAAATGACAAGACGCGGGTTCAACGTCAAAAGTTATTCGCCCGCTGCGGTTTGGCGGTCGTCGATCTCATCAATCACTGACAAAGTTATCAAGCACAATCCGAGCCGACACCTCTAAATCCAAAGCGCCAGTCGCCAGTAGCGTAATTTTAGGGGGGGGGGGCGAATGGCTTTTTTGCCTCTCTAATATTTGAGGAGGGGGGGTATCATTTTGCCCCCCTCCAATAATTTGATTAAAAAGAGGAGGGAAAAAGAATCTCAAATTTTACGCCACTGAGCGGAACATTACATTTACTGCAGTTTTAAATTTCCAGAAATTCCAGAAGACTTCTAACCATGAGGATCAGTTTCTCAAAGCCTAGAAATATCAGCTTCATCTATAAGCAAAAAGTCTAAACAGACAAATTTCCTTTTTGCCGGAGAAATGAAGAAAATAAACTTAAAATCTATTTTTCATTTGTTTAAATTTAGTGGCATTTTTAAGCGATAACATTGCTTAAAATAACGTCTGAGAAAGCCTGAATTTTCAAATTTTGCCGGGGGAGGACCCCGGACCCCCCCCCCCTCTCACTGGGGGGTGTCCCCCCAGACCCCCCATAAAGCATCTCTCAAAAGTTGGTCCCCCCCTCAATAAAAATCCCAAGTTTACGCCACTGCTAGTCGCTACTCACAACTCACAAGCCAATCGCTTGGGTCGGGATCGCAAACAGGAACTCGATCGAATTCAGGACAGGATTTTTGGACCCTTGGGAGTCTCTTACAAAGACCACTCTTGAACGGGGAAAATCGTCTTCAAAGTTCAGACGGACGGCCGTACGGGCGACTTTATCCATCGTTCAAAAAATGACGTCAAGATAATCCCATTGATCCCTCTAGGTAGTCTTGATGCGTCATTAACTAGCAATTCAAGAGGTAGTCGACAATAAGCGGGCGTCAATAATTGTACTATCTGACGTAAAAGTTTTGGAGGTCAAGAATTCTAGATAAGTATAGCGAATCCTCGTGTAATCAAATCAACTATCTGCGCTCCGAGTGCATTCCTGACTGTCAAAACTTTTGCGTTTAGGATAGTACAGTCGGCAAATGAAATAATGTCAATCGACTCCTTATAGATTTTGGCGAGGATGGCCACCTGACAAAGGGTAGCCAAGGGTGAGACCTTGACACCAAAATGTGTCCTAAAAAAGGTAATTTTTTGCGTTTTCAGACAAATGTGACCAAATTGGTATCTTTGGACCCCCCCCCCCCCCCTAACAATTTTCGGACCTTCGACCCCCCCCCCCCCCTAGTAAAATTCCTGGCTACGCCACTGCCACCTGAGCCTGCAAAACTTATTTTAATACATATAAATGCAACACCTCGATATTTGCAGTGAAACTACATGTGCAGGTATTCTGCATGAATCCGAGCAACTCTGGAGACGGGTGAGAGGGTGTTGACGCGTAACTTTGAAACTCGGGCCCCCGCCGCAGTTTGAACTGGAGGCCCATTCTTCCTTCCTACAACAGAATCTGCATACTTTAAAATAACTCATTGACTTCAAACCCCCCCCCCCCCCCATCCCCCCACCTAACAACGGCCAGCACGTGCGCCATCATTTTTAAGGTCCTGAACTTTTAAAATAATGATAGAAAGACCGAAAGAGCCTACAGTTGCTTCTGGGCTTCCACAAGTAAAAGGGGCCCTTTTAGCTCTTCCTCACCGAACCTCCGGTGAAGAGGAGGCTCTGAAGTCCTAGGAGACAGAATTTCGAGGCTAACTTATTTGGAAAGAAGGGCCTCTCTTCAAACAATTACGCCTGATTTCAGAAGGATCCGCGCTTTTAAAGGAAAATATACTTACTTACTTAACTTAAGAACAGAACATAGAAGGCCTTCACCTCTCCTTTTTTTATTCTTACTGTTTTTTTTTTCCCCCTTTTCTTTCTATTTCCCCCTTTTCTTCGATTTTCCTTTCTTTCTTTTTTTTGTTTACCTGGCTGCGTTAAGGGCCCGCCCCCCAATCGTTCCGGGCCCCACCGCAACGCGGTCCCTCCGGCCCCGTATGTTACGCCACTGGTGTTGGCGAGAGATTGGAGACATTTCATACCCTACGTTATTGACTTAGGTAAACACTAAACATCCAACAAGATGCGCAACGCGACGCATGATTAGAGATTTCATGGGCAGAGTAATAATTATGATTTCTATACTTCAGCTCTTTTTTTTTACAGCTGAAACATAGAATGACGTCATTCGCGCGCCTTGTATTTACTCAGTGACTGTATCAGTGTCATTTGCGTGGAATGTGAATGGATTTTGACGTCCTCTCCTGTTTTTACTGCCGCGCCCAGACACAACAACTCAACCTCTACTATACCTACATATGTACACGTTAATTTACATACAAACACTGTAATTCGAATTTTTATGATCATGGAGTACCGTGTTGGTTTGAATATCAATATCTGACCGAACACATATTCTTTTGGACCTTATCGTTTTTCCATACGTTCATTTACTACAGAGTAAAAAACCAACAGCTCGTGCAATCGGACAACCGTGGTTTTTGACGCTTGTAGACCCAAGGAAAAGTATCGATTTCTGGGAGGCTCATGAACCTACTGAAGGTCGATTATTTTACATAGGTTTGTACAGAATCTGTTGTTGCCACATTGCATTGTACGAGCTCAGTGGCATGGCGTCGCGTGCCATTTGGCAACAATGCAACTGCTCCATTTAAACTCATTAAAACTCACGCCCATATGCTTCGTTACGTAATAAAAAAAAAAAAAAAAAAAAAAAAAAAAAAAAAAAAAAAAAAAAAAAAAAAAAGGAAGCTTTGGTGATACCGACAATGGAGCCAAGTATTTTTCTTTTCAAACTGCAGTGGCGTCGCGTGCCATCTGGCAACAATGCTTCACCTCCATTTAAACTCATTAAATAAATCGAACTTTCCTTGTGCACTGTGCACCCCCTGAATTCGACCTATTACATGAGTTTAAATGGATAGAATGCAGTGTTGCCAGATTGCACGCGACGCGACGCCACTGTTTTCAAATAAAATAATTTTCTACTCCCCAGTCACCTCACGCCTCTAAGACGCACAGGCGCACCAGTAAAGTCAATTACCCCAGAGCACAGCTTGTCACGTCATCAAAATTTTATGGATGATGAATCAGGATAAAGCGGTTCGAAGTGATAGTCGCGATCTCGATAGTCGATACAGCATCGGATAGACACACTGGATATTATTTCGCGCGGCAAATAGCTCCGAATATTCAAGGAATGCGGTACAAGTTCTGCGAACACTACATCAAAATTGAATCCTAGATGTTGGCATTTTCCTATATGAATTATCATCAACTTTGATCCGAAACACAATAGACTAGCGTTATACATATGTGCGTTCAATGCAGAGTCGGATCCAGAAAGTTTTATGTTAGGGAGGCTGGGGGGGGGGGGGGGGCACTTTTCTTTGAAGTGTCATATCATGATACGAGGGTGGTTCGGAAAGTAGAGATACGTGGCGGGCGGCCTCCGAGTAAGCTATGGCAACAGGTATGTACAGTCGAGGACAAAAATAATGTCAGACGACTCCTGTATGTAGGCTACCCGCAAAACTCATATCAATGAATTTAAGCATTGCAGGTGGCCTACCTATACCAAAATCCAAGGAGTCGTCTGACATTCTTTTTGTCCTCGACTGTACATTGTACATATCAAATCAACCGCAACCAACAATAATGCCTCGCTTTTGATATACACAAGAGATGAGCTGCACACAGTTAGAGGTCTATTGGCTCATTACGCTTTGAGAAAGCAGCATTTTAGGGCATAGTGTTTGAATTCAGTATCGTCATTTGGGGGGCGGGCTGCCCCCCCCCGGTAAATGTAAGGTGACAACGCGACAAACCGGTAAAATGTTGCCACACGGTGCCGGTAATTTGAAACGGGTCGGATTGAAATTCATAAAGTTTCCGACAGTCAAGCTTTTCAGGATAAGGGATGATCTTTTAAAGAACTGTTCTCGACATACAAGAGATAAACTCAATGAAGCTCATACAGCTTAAAATCATCTAATACTATGAATGTTTTTCATTAACAAGTTTGATAAATTCATTCATTCATTCATTACTATTGCGACGATCGCCTGCTTCGCGCTGCATCATGAATTTCAGGCTGGCCCGCTTTGAGTTCACGGTACAATTTGGCAACGTTTTGCCGGTTCGTCGTGTTGTCACACCGAAAACTTACGGTATTTTTTAGTAAAATCCGCCAGATTTTTGCTCCTGGTAACCAAAACATGGATTACAGATCGCACTCCACACTTTGAACATTCGCGAATGCACAAAGTACTGCGCGCAGAACTTTCCGTTTTCCGAGGGAAGAAAATTTAAACACTATGCACTTAAAATGCTGATTTCTCATAGTGTAATGATCCAATAGACTTCTAACTATGTATACTTACGGCGTTGGTTGATTGATACCTCTTGCCATTTATTAAACAGAGGCCGTATATCTTTACTTTCCGAACTATACCCTCGTCGTATAAAGCGTCACAGGCAACAGTTTTAGATTATTTTATGTTGAAAAATACCATATTGGAGGTTGCAAGAGGGGGGGTCGTCGGCTCTGTACCCCCCGGTAGATCCACCACTGGTTACAGGGGTAAAACTGTGAGACTTCATTTACAAAGTTAGCTACGTCTGTGCTTCTCAACCAGAAATTCGCCGGTTAGAGCTAATAAAGGACTTGTTTTTGAGTGAAATCTAAAAAAAAGTCGCAGTTTGGACTATTCATTAGCGCACTGTTGTAAAAATAGACTTGTAATTTGAAACCGGGAAAAACAGAGAACTGCTCGTAAATTACACACTTTTCAATTGAGCACCTAATAAGTAATCACGCAGCCATGTCTTTGGTCTCTTTCATCAAATCTTCAGTATAACCACGCACAAGTTATGGGGCCGCTAAAAATTGGCCTTTTACAGAAAGGAAAATACTTGAATATTCATTAAAATCCCAACACTAATCTCCAACTCAGAGCGGGAAAGCCTTGCAAGGAAAAAAAAGGTTCGATACTGTTTCCCCAAAGTTTACGTCTTATATCACCAGGCAACAGTTGGAAAAAATGTCGTTAACTTCTATAGGAAATTTAGACCCAAAGTGGAAGGAACATAGATGGTTTTAGTGCGAAATGAACTGTTGGCCAACAATGCACTCATCGGTTGCAATCAGCTGTGACAAAACTCGCGTAGCATCCCAAACTATCTCTCTTGATCTTCGGTGACCATCATTCATAGCTATCTCTTGCTATACTCTGTTCAGGATAAGAAGGCGGGTGAGAATTCAGGTAGTAATGCACTATTTAGCAACAGTGCGGCTATACTGGCTACTCCAACCCCTCGCAGTGGCCGTTGTTCTTCCGACTTTTCTCTCGGCATGGAGGATTTCCAAGAACCGACAGACTCAACAATTTACACACGTCCAGTAAAAATTGCGAACGGTCAAAAATACGAAAAAACGGACGAAATTTTCGCCCAAAAGGGCCAAAACTCGGCAAAAATAGTCGACTTCGAATATTGATGACTCTCAGAAATTCGTATTTTTCAGTCGGAATTAAATTCAGAATATTTCGTCTAATATCGAATATATGAGAATCATCAATATTCAAAGTCGATTATTTTTGCCGAGTTTTGGTCCTTTAGGGCGAAAATTTCGTCCGTTTTTTCGTATTTTTGACCGTTCGCAATTTTTACTGGACGTGTGTAAATTGTTGAGTCTGTCGGTTCTTGGAAATCCTCCATGCCGAGAGAAAAGTCGGAAGAACAACGGCCACTGCGAGGGGTTGGAGTAGCCAGTATAGCCGCACTGTTGCTAAATAGTGCATTACTACCTGAATTCTCACCCGCCTTCTTATCCTGAACAGAGTATAGTGTCGAATTCGTACACAGGGATTGTTTCGGCACGACATTTTTTCTTCTCAAAACGCATAGAACCGACTCCAGAAATTCATTTCTGCTAATTTTTTTTACAGAAAATGTCTCTGTAAATACGTGATTGTAGCGTTGAGAGTGAGATAGCAGTACACGGGGGTCACGAGAGAGTGATAGGGGTAGTTTGGAATGATTAACTTTTTCTCCGGATGACGTCATCACTGAAAATGTATTCGACAACTTAGGAGTTTTTTCCAATTTTTAGTCTGAATTTCCCCAAAGTTGACGATACTATATACCCCAACTGAGAGGTATTTGAGAACCACAAAAAACATCAGGTATGCTCTTTCCTAAAAATCAGCATAAAAATGGATTGAAGATTTTTCATAAAGAGCACACTTGATTTTTCATGTGATCTTATCTGATCCCGTTGACTCCAATGTTGGCCCGCATAAACCATCAGGTGTGTTCATTAAAAAAAAAAAAAAAAAAAAAAAAAAAACTCCATTCCATTTATATGGTGATTTTAAGAAAATAACACGCCTGATGCTGTTTTATGTGCCCATCCCCCGGCAAAGTCCTCAATTATTATAGCCGGTGCAATAGGACGTAGACATTAGGAAAATATACCTCCCCCCCCCTAATCTAATTTCTGTGGATTCGTTCACTCCGATGCAGCAACGATTAGTAATGGATTATCCCGCCTCAACAGACCCTGGAGACTATGGGGGGGGGGGGGGGACAAATTTTATTTACGGAGAGCTGCGGGATCGTGGCGTGGGCTTGTCGTTCTAATTCGTTATCACCTACAAAACGCCTCGTTACGTCATGATGGTCATTATTTTTTATATATGTATATGTAAGCCGCGCCGAGGGATGTAAACACACGCTGATTGTGAGCTTGAGAAACGGGAACGGGACACTCGGAGCCTCGGAGGCCTTTTCACTCTTCAGTCTCTACTCTGTCCCTGGCTTAATGACGCGGGCCTCATTTGAGTATGCAAATGAGTTGTCCTTCACAATTTCCTCGCTCAAAAACAGAAATTCTCGGCGCGGTCGCGTAGGCGGCGTATAGCTGTAGGTTCTTCCCTATTTTTGCAACCCGGTTTCAACAAACAGGGCGATTCAGAGCGAACGAGCCCACATTTCACTATTTTATAAACTCTAAATTAGGAATCCACACAGAGACAAATTTTCTATTAAAAATTGCCAGGATTCTACAGTAAAAAGTTCCCGAAAAAAAAATTCTGAAAGTTTTCAGGAGAATTTTGGTTTTTAAGGTGATCCAGGCAAAACTTTTCCAGATTTCAATCTCATGGATAGCGCCACTAGTGGCCCAGGAAAAAATAGTCCCTACAGGTCCATAAGGTCCAAAAACAATTCCCTATACGGAGTATGGATACGTATGGATATGTATGGATCCTTAGGGATATGTATATGGATCCATATCGATATGTATGGATCAATATGGATATGTATATGGATCCATATGGATATGAACGGATATCGTATGGGTATACGTGTTGATATCCTTACAGATCCCTACATATCCATACAATATCCATACTCTGAATAGAGAGTTGGTTATGGAATTCAGTGCGAGTGAGTACGAGTGATGGGTACTATGTCTATCTGCCGCACGCGCATTCATTGAAGCTTGCGGGAATTTTCATATTTCATACTTCCCGGCTTTATTTTTGAGTGTTTTAGCTGGCTTGAAACCTTCACGGCATCTTTCTGAAATATGCTCGGCAGATGCCGACGTTCCTCAAATGTATACTTTTAGCGTAAATTCATCAATTTTAGCCGCCGTTCACTGTTGAGTTTTTGAACGGCGCGACCGACGTGGTGTCCACGGTTTAAACAAATCGACCCTAGAATCATCTTCAAAGTAGAATTCTAGAATTTTAAACCAGAATAATCTCGAAGCTTTAAACAGAATAATCGGGTAAAAAATGCCAGAACATCTGGCCAGAGTGGTCAAAATTCTCCTGAAAACTGATAGAATTTCTTTGCGGGAACTTTTTATCAGAATTCTGTTAATTTATTATATGAGACAATTTTTCTCCGTTCTCGCATAACTGAAGTCTAAGGTGGGCCGTGCCTGAAAATCATATACCATACTCGTGGGTCATACCCAAAATTTGAAGACCTTTTACGTAGACGCTATTGATGGACGTAATTTTTTGTTTTTCTTTTTTTTTTGGCTCATTGCCAATAAATTGAAGAACATTTTTTCGTGAAAGAGGGGGTGGAGAAGAGTTGAAACGAATTCACATTCCCATGAAATACGAGCAACGATGCCATATTTCTTTTCAACCCATGGTGCACAAAGAACATGCAAGGCAATTGAAGAGATGATGCTGAACAAGAGCTATAACCATCCTTTTAAGCAAATGATTCCGTACTCGAGGTGGACATTTTTTTTTTTTTTTTTTTTTATAAGAAAGTAGGGAAAAGGAGAAAATGGGAGAGAAAAACGGGATTCAGGCGCGAGGAAGTCGTCGCGCGAGCATCGTAATCACAGAGAACAGGCCCCCAAGGAAAAGCACCGTCCCAGATATAGAGGCCGCGCGTCGCACTAAGGATCCAAATCGAGTCCTACATGGAAAAAAATGAAAATAATAAAAAAGCAATTTAGTTTTGTTAAATCAGTAAAATGAAGCCAATGCTAATTTTAATAGTTAATTTTGGCAAACTCTATTTTTATGGCTAGTGTTACAATTTCAACTGTCAATTTTGCCTAACTTTTAATAATTTGCCAAATGGATAGTAAAATTTTCAATTTGAACTGTAAATTTTACAATCCAAACCATTGTTAATTTTGGAATTTGCATGGCTATCATGGCGTGACAGCTATTCTAATTACAATAGTCACAATATTTTAGATTGTACAATTTAAGGTGTAATTGGTCAAATTTACAATCCAGATAGTAAAAATAATGAAAATTATGCAAAATTTACAATCCAAAACGTAAAATTAGCTAAATATGTGGTAAGTTTTACAAAAAAGGACTGGTGGCATTAGAATTTGCTTCATTTTACTGATTTTACGAATCAATTTTTTCCCGTGATAGGTGGTCAAAAACACAAAGACATGAAATATATTTCATGTCTTTGTGTTTTATCACAGGAATTAAGGTTCCATCTAATAATTTTCTCCGATGGATATATGACAATCCAGGGGCAAATACCTTGCTAAACAAACCCCCTAAAATCATCTATAGTACATAGCTATAGAATAGTTTTTTTTTCCGACTTTGAACCGTTCGATTTTTTGACCGCCTAGGATTTGACTTGGGACCATAGTGCGTCGCGGCGCGGAGCGAGCCGACCTATGATCTCAATCTGTAACGTTACACGGATATAGTTTCCCTAAAAAATTCAAAAAAGCTCATTCAAACTAAAACGGAACTCATGAAAGATTAAAAGTTAAACAAAATCAGAGGATTTACGTACATATGTAGGTAAGGTGCATGAGCGCTCGCTCATAAATATGAAAATGCGCCCTAGCTTGTTCAAGCAAATAATTGGTTCTAGATGAGGGGAAAGAGAGTGGTCGAGACGTGCCAAAGATTACGGGCTCAACCCGAGTTTCTCACATCTACTTAATAAAAAAAAAAAAAAAAAAAATGGGACAGCAAAAAATCTTTAGTGGATCATACTAAAGCTTTGAGAAGGTGCAGAATAGGTTAGGTGACTCATTATCAGATAATAATCTATCGGTTTTACACAGGTTTGGTCATAAGCACTGTTTTTGGGTGTAGATATCCCTTCAGAAAAGGTGGTGGATCTCACCGATAATCTTTGGCGAATTTTCAATTTTTATTCCTTCAAATCAAAACGAAACTATAACCTGATAGTTTGACGTCTTGATTTAAAAACGTTCTTCGATAACAATTTCAGGTTCCACAGAAGTAATTCATTTCCATTCATACTGTACCACTTATGTAATAAGAGGAATAAAGTTGAAAAAATTCCAAAGATTATCGGTTGAGCTCCGCCTTAAACTCTGAAATGACTTATTCTAACGAAATTTGACATTGATGCTCACATCAGTTGAGGACACTGGAAGATCCAGGAATTTATCCTTACCTTTCCTCACTAGAATGCGTGTGATCGAAAAGGACAGATCAAGGACAGTCACGTGATTTTCGCCCGCTCTTCTATCCTTTTCTAACACATACGTTCTAATGGGAAAATAGAGAGAAAGAACAATTTCTTGGATCCGCTAGTGGTCTGGGGATAAAAAGAGTCTGATGCAAGTACAGTCAGAAAACTCTTCAGGTTTTGGCGTTTTGGCTTGGGTAAAGATCCCCCCACCCCAGCAATGCTTCAATTCATTACAGTAAGTATTGCGGGTGGCTTACCTCCAGGAGTCGTCTAACACTCTTTTGATCCCGACTGTTATAAATTACCACCGAAACGTGTACGCTATATCGCGTGGGTATACAAAGAAGGCAAACTAAAGTTACTATACAAGGACCAAATAACGTTACGGCTTGATGACAGTCCCCCGAAAGATGTTGGATGGTGCGCTTACTTGAGGTGATTCCAGGGTCGATCAGTTCCAACTGTGGACACCACGTTGCGCTGCTCAAAAAGTCAACAGTTTTTTGCTTAATTTGACAAATTCATTCTAAAAACACAAATTTGAGGAACGTCAGCACCTGCGAGCATACTTCAGGAAGATACCCTGAAAGTTTCAGGCTGAAACACTCAAAAATAAAGCCGGCAATTATGAAATACGAAACTTCCCGTAAGCCGCAATGAGTGCGAGAGAGGCAGATGGACGTATCATCGCTCACTCGCGCTCACTCTCACTCACTAAGCTTATGGCGAAACGAATTTCATAGTCTACGGCTTTAATTTTAAACCAATCTTGCTCATTTTGGGTTCAAAAAATCCATAAACAATTTTTGCAGGTGCTGTCGTTATTGAATTTTGCGTTTTATCTATGGTTTCAGTTTAAAACGCCAAAAACACGACTTTTTCAAAAAGCGACTAGTGGCGCTATCCATCGGATTGAAATCTGGAAAAGTTTCGCCTGGAATCACCTTAAGGTGATTCTTCAGCGTTTAGTGCCGATTTCTGCCACCAGAGCGCTACCGTTCAATTAAAGTCAAATTACAGGCCGAAAGTAATTCATTTTTAAGAAAACGGAGTGTCAGTTATTAGATTGTCAGCTGAAGAACGTCTCTGCAAAAAATCTCTTCAATAACTTCAAAAATAAGGCTGAAAGTACCAAAAAATGAAATATCGCGAATCGATTCTTATACTGAAATGCGATTATTTCATTTTTTGGTACTTTCAGGCTTATTTTTTAACTTATTGACGAGATTTTTTTGCAGAGACACACTTCAGCTGATAATCTAATAACTGACACTCCGTTTTCTTAAAAATAAATTACTTTCGGCCTGTAATTCGACTTTAATCGAACGGTAGCGCTCTGGTGGCAGAAATCGGCACTAGACGCTGAAGATTCCTTAAGTTCGGTTGCGTGTGGTTTTGACTCCCCGCAAGTGCTCGCCGTTCATCTGCATGCGGCACCGTAAGGACGTAACATTATTTGGTCCCAGAACGGTAAAATTCGGGAAGAGATGAACGATATTCTGTCACGCTCGAAACGATATGCACGACGAGACTTTAGCACGAGGAGGATGAGTTGGACCTTGGACTAAAGTGAAACTTTTTTAAATCTGTGGGTGTGAGGCCTCTCCCTCCCACCACCCCACCCACTCAATCACAAAACATCAATTTTCTCCCCTCATCTTATTTGTAGTTACTTGTAGCACAATATACGCGGAGAATTAGATCTTGCGAATCTTTCATCTGGATAAGGTTTCAGTTATTACAAGCGAAAAAGACGAGTGAGAACCGGGGGAAGGTAGAAGGGGGGGGGGGGTTAAGAGCGTCGCGTTGCGCGCCGATCACTCGTATGTTAGTTTTTCTAAACAGAGCTTGACTAGTAAAACATCCGACAAAGTTACGCAAGAGAAAGAAAAAGGAAAATAAAAAAAAGGAAAAATAATGAAGCTCGCGATTCGCGGATTTCGGAGAAGAGCTTCATTTTCATGCCTTGCGTTTTTATTGCTGACCACCGACGTTGCGGTGATAAACATGACAGAGTTTCATCACGTGAAATTCCTTGGAACGGAGACTGAAAAGTCAATTTTTTCGCGACCTACCATCACTCCGTTTCACTATACGTCTAGTTAAGGATTGATTGCAAATTGAGACCGTGATACAGCTATAAAGCTGGTTCATCAAGAAGTTCATGATTCATGGCCAAGGTTTATCGGTCTGATGAATAGGCTATAGTAAGCATGTTCGATGTGCGTTCGCAAGAGACAACTATCGATCGATCGAAAAACTTCGAAATTTTGGTTTAGGACTTGTCAGGGTTTAAAGGGCAATTTCCTGCCCCCCTTTTCGTCAAAAATTGAAAGTCTGAAAATAGGGGGGGGGGGGACTGTGCATTGGTTTGAGAGATCTAATAAAACAGAAAATATCAATGAAAGGGTTATTTACGATAATGTTCGCACACCCGATTCGTGCATGCATGCATTTGGCTATTTGTGTGAGTTTTCAGGAAAGAAACGGCTATTTTTCACCATAAAAGCGGCAATTTAGATATGAGCACAAGAGAGTGACATCTTCTGCTTTAAATATGTTGTTACCTGCATTATGATAAGTATGTTATCTTCCGAAGAAGTTGTCACTCGCTTGTGCTCATGCCTAAAACATAATTTGATTGCCGTAACGCAGCGACTTGATTTGCCGTTTTTTCCAAAAAATAGCAAAACTAGCCATATTTAGACAAGAATTAGGTGTACAAACCAATTAAAAATACCCCTTTCATTGATACTTTCTGTTAGATTAGACCTCCAAGCTCACGTAGGTAATCCATAGTTTTTTTCCAACTTTTTTTAGACTTTAAATATTTGACTAAAAAGGAGGCAGAAAATGGCCCTTAAGATGATTCCAGGGTTGATTACTTCAGTGGCGGCTCGTGCAATGTGGCAACAATGGACTCCCTCCATTTAAGCCTATGTTAAATAATCGATTCTTTGGTGAGGCGCTGTGCCTCACCAAGAATCGATCTTTTAGCACAGATTTAAATGGCAAAATAGCACTGTTGCCAGATTGCACGAGCCGCTACTGGATTACTTCCAACCGTGGACACCGCACGTCGCGCTGCTCTAAAAGTCAACAGTTTTTGGCCAAAATTGACGAATTTACGCTAAAAACACAAAGAGAAACGTCAGCACCTGCGAGCATACTTCAGGTAGATACCCTGAGAGTTTCAAGCTGAACCACTCAAAAGTAAAGCAGGAAATTATGAAATACGAAAATTCCCATAAGCTGCAATGAGTGCGAGTGAGGCAGATAGACGTGCTATCACTCGCACTCACTCTCTCTAACTATAAGCTTATGGCGTAACGAATTTCTTAATTTACGGCTTTAATTCTAAACCACAATTTTGATCGTTTTGGGCTTCAAAAATCCATAAAAAAAATTGCGGGTGCTGACGTTATTGGATTTTGCGTTTTATCTATGGTTATAGTTTAAAACGCAAAAAACACGACTTCTCCGAAAAGCGACTAGTGGCGCTATCCATCGGATTGAAATTTGGAAAAGTTTCACCAGGAATCACCTTAATAGGACGGGTCCTTCGATAAGATCCTTAAATCTCGTGTATTCGTTAGAAAATGCGATAAAAAATGTGAAACTTTGACTGATAAAAGTTTTGATCGAACGAATAGTTTTCAGTTTTCATCGAAACTTTGATGTGACGATCGAACGAAAAATTTCGATCGATTGAAAAATGTTGCACCTTCCGATATCAAACGCGCAGGCTTACTGATGAGCCCACAACTCCCCCCCAACCCCCAAAACTCCCTGTTTTCCATATGAAGTCCCCGAGTCATGCTCGGTAAAGACTTTTTTCGCAGCAAAAAAGTTCCAATCTTTTACGTATATATAGGTATTGAGTCATGAAGAATGGGTGGCGAGGCACGGACGCGACGTAAGATTTTTCGGATCGTTTAATTGGACAGAGCCCAAGAAATGCGTTGGTCCTCTTGCAACCTCACTGTAAATCGCTCGCAAGTTGCGCCCCGACCAATCAAAGGCAAGGATTCACAACTTGCTGGCAACTTACGGTAAGTTTGAGGACCAACATTAGCCTCGTTTACGCGAGCACAGGGGCGTTCCGTGGGGGGAGCATGTGGGTACCCTTGCCCCGGGCGGCACTCTCGGGGGGCGGCAAAATCAGCAAAATCACAAAAAAAAAAAAAAAAAAAAAAAAAAAAAAAAAAAAAAAGATCATCAAATATATCAAATCTCAATATGAATTTCAGAGGGCGGCAAAATCAGTGTGTCACAAGCAAAAAAAAAAGTCATCAAATTTATAATTTTGTTTGCGGAGGGCGGCAAGATTGCATTCTTGCCCCCTCTCTCTGGAAACCACGGCACGCCCCTGCGCGAGCATCTCAACCCGGGTTCTAGAACCCAGGTTCAGCTGAACTCGGGTTGAGCTGCTCGCATAAACACTTCGGATCTCGCTGAACTCGGGTTCGACTCGACCCCGATTCAAACCCGAGTCGAGTCGGTGAACTCGGGTTGAGATTTCACGCATACACACCTCGGAGTTCAGAACCCGGGTTCACGCGGCACCGATGTCACCAATCCGAGCGAGGTTAAACACGCGTCTTATGCGGTCGCACTTGTCCGTACCGCACCAAGCATCGCCGCCATTTTCGTCAAAAATGTAAACAAACACAGAGAAGAAGAAGAAAGAAATCCTTTGAACTCGAGTTCAATTATACGGGTGTTTATGCGCTAACCCGAGTTGGACCCAGGTTGAAACTCAACTCGGGTTGACTCAACCCAGGTTCAGATCTCTCGCATAAACGAGGCTATTTTTTGGGCCTAAGCCATGAGATAACATTTTAGACCTCAGTTAGCTGCTTTTAAAGCATAGTCGCACCGATAGATTTTGATGCCTATAGTCTAACAATGCCATAATTTAATTCAATGAAGAGGATACTGGCTTTCGTATTTTTGAAATCCTTTATGAATAATTTATTAAGAAGATTGTGGAGCTTATAGATCATACATAGAATTTATCATTTTTAAGCTGTGTCGTCGGCAGTTGAGAAAATCCAGATGAAGTGTGACTGAGTAGTTAATTATTGCAGTATTGTAAATAATCTCCGCAATATTTATGATCAACTCACGTTGAAGGGTTGAAGTGAGTTCCTACTGGTTCCTACCATTTATCTTACAGTTAAGATATTTCTCAAAGAATGTACAATCGAATCATTATAGTTAGAATCAGACGTAATGAGACATTATTGATTGTTAATATCCCCATACCCTACCAGTGATGGCGGATCCAAGGAAGGGAGCTTCAGAAGCCTCAACTTTTGCCTTCTATCAACAGAAAATAGCCCAAAACTTCTTCCTGCAACGCTTCACATTTAAAAATTCGTAGGCATGCCCCCCTCCCCCCAGGAAAATTGTCTAGATCCGCGACTGACTACTACCACATAAGATGTACAATCAAAGGTAGGGGCGTGGTTTTACACAAACCTTCCCCCCGGCCTTTCGATCCTAAGTCCGTAAGTTTCCGAAAAACAAGTTTCGGGCTATTTTTATCGGCAATTTTTATTTTTTATTTTTAATCAGATTGATTCGAGGAAATTTAAGGAGGAGGCTCCCCTCCCCAAAAGGCTTTCTAATTGCCCAGTGCCGACTTCTCATTATTTTACGAGAGCGATTACACCCATTCGACACTCCGATGAGTTGAAAATGTTGGGTTTGCGTTGAGATGGAACTTGGAGGGCGATGAGAACGTACTATATACACTCGGTCGAAATTCATCAAGTTGATTGACATAGAGCTTTAAACGTATGGTTTGTTGTCACAATCAGTCCCGTTTGTTTCCCATTCATTCAATTACCATCCGACATAGAAGTAATCACGTCACGAGAGCACCATTTTAATAATAGGCCTATACAATTTATGAGGAGAGAGCAAATTACTTGAAATGTTTAACCCTATAGAACCACCGGACGTTTATCCAAGCAACATTTAATGAAATATTATTCAGCTCCCTACATTATATAAAAGAAAAAATAAACAAACAAAAAGAACAAAATAAAACAAAAAACGATTTTGATATACACTCACGAGAATGGGGCTGTTGCACACTTTTGCTATAAGCAATTTAGTAGTCGATTCTAGTGTAAAAACAACGATGGCAGCACTAAAAACTTCCGGTGCGTACACGACACGTATCCGGTGAATAACCAAACCGGAGATGTCTTACAATTTGCATAACTTAAAAAAAAGAAGGGGCTGTAACCCCCCACCAATATGTCTGATGTGGAATTGCATCAAAGGCAATTGAAGGAGTTTTTTATACCTAGAATATACAGGGTGTCCCAGACCACCCGTGTAGGTACTTTTTCTCAAAAACGGCTGGGAGTAGAGAGCTGAAACAAAAAAGTCAGATAGGGAATTGACCCCAAAGAATTCAATGAAAATATTTTCAAAGCCCCCCGAGGCCCCCCAGGGAGTTTTTGGGGGGGGTTCGAAACACATTTTTCCATTTTTGGCGGGAAAAAGCCTATAAAAGGTACAAAAATAAGTTCAGATTCTGAAAGAGCAACTCATTGCCGACATTTTTACTCCAGTAACTTTTCCCAGAAAACCCCAATTTTTGGGGTTATGGGCCCTTTTGGGGGGAAATTTTCATTCGGCCACTGTGACCACACTATTCAATATTTTTCAAAAAACTGAAATCCATCTGAAAGAGGAAATAAAGACCTTTCGATTGATGTGCCACATAATACCTAAAAGTGAAAAATTAAGGCCCCCACGTAGATTCCAAAATTTGGGGGTCTTTGGGCCCCCCCACGTAAAAAAAGTCAAATAGCAAGGTATGGCTTGTGATACATTGATCGAAAGCCCTCAAAGAGTAGAATAAGATGACGCAATCCAAAATCGTCTACAATCATTACTTTCAAAATGGCGGTCATTTAAAAATTTTGGGTGTTCAAAGGAAAGTCCTGAGAAAGGAGTCCAAAGATGAACGATACATAGGTTAAAAGGCCTTAAAAAAAGCAAACGAATGGCGCAAACCGCAAATCAATCCGCCTCTTCAGTCAAAAGTTATGACCGATTGAAATTTAAGCAGCCTTAAATAGGCCTTATTGAGCCCTTTAAGTTTCAATCGGTCATAACTTTTGATTGAAGAGGCGGATTGATTTGCGGTTTGCGCCATTCGTTTGCTTTTTTTAAGGCCTTTTAATCTATGTATCGTTCATCTTTGGACTCCTTTCCCAGGACTTTCCATTGAACACCCAAAATTTTCAAATGACCGCCATTTTGAAAGTAATGATTGTAGACGATTTTGGATTGCGTCATCTTATTCTACTCTTTGAGGGCTTTCGATCGATGTATCACAAGCCATACCTTGCTATTTGACTTTTTTTACGTGGGGGGGCCCAAAGACCCCCAAATTTTGGCATCTACGTGGGGGCCTTAATTTTTCACTTTTAGGTATTATGTGGCACATCAATCGAAAGGTCTTTATTTCCTCTTTCAGATGGATTTCAGTTTTTTGAAAAATATTGAATAGTGTGGTCACAGTGGCCGAATGAAAATTTCCCCCCAAAAGGGCCCATAACCCCAAAAATTGGGGTTTTCTGGGAAAAGTTACTGGAGTAAAAATGTCGGCAATGAGTTGCTCTTTCAGAATCTGAACTTATTTTTGTACCTTTTATAGGCTTTTTCCCGCCAAAAATGGAAAAATGTGTTTCGAACCCCCCCCCAAAAACTCCCTGGGGGGCCTCGGGGGGCTTTGAAAATATTTTCATTGAATTCTTTGGGGTCAATTCCCTATCTGACTTTTTTGTTTCAGCTCTCTACTCCCAGCCGTTTTTGAGAAAAAGTACCTACACGGGTGGTCTGGGACACCCTGTATGTATTGCTGGTTGCATAACCATGTCCCTTTTAGAAGCGCTTCCGCCTCTATCAATATAAATGCGGTTACCGTGGTAAGTATAAAATGTTATCACTGTCAATGGAAATTATTGATAATATATCGAAAAATAGAGTGAAGTGAAGTGATTAATATTACGTTTGAAGTGAGGGGGGGGGGGGGGGGAATGTAAACATAATGGAAGATGGAGGACGGAAAAAAAATAACAAGGATAAGGTAAGTAAGATTATATATGAAACTGGATTTATACAAATTTTCTAAACTTTATAGAAGAAATTTGGCAATGGGGCTATTGCACACTTTTGCTATAAGCGATTTAATAGTCGATTATGGCGTAGAAACCTCAAAAAATAACGATGGCGGCACTGAAAACTTCCAAAATCCACACCTAAACTCAATAAACGCAGTTATTTTCGCGAGCGTGTTGGTGGCCGAAGGCACTAACAATGGGAGATACCTATCTTAATTTCGTCACTCTTTCTATGCTGACAATGATGATTCACAGAGTAATTAGTCATCAGAGTGATGATCCACATCCGATGAATGGTACCGCAACACCAAGTGACACCGGTGTCAAATGAAAGTAGTCTCTTATTGGTCACTTCTTGATGGAGCTTCAGAATTGTTAGATGGGTATCTCCTATTGTTAGTGCCTTCGGCCACCATTACGCTCCCGCAAATAACTGCGTTTATTGAGTTTAGGAGTGGATTTTGGAAGTTTTTAGTGCCGCCATCGTTATTTTTTGAGGTTTTTACGCCATAATCGACTATTAAATAGCTTATAGCAAAAGTGTGCAATAGCCCCATTCAGGACATTTACACTGATTTTTGCCGATTTTTCGCATAAATCTGGCAACAGGAGGATAGGGGTAGTGGTCACACCTTAATTAACACTGACAAATATTAAGAAAGGGGTGGGAGTGATGAGCTCTCATAGTTTTCTTCTCAAATAAATCATATTTTTAAAATCAGTCTTCGATTACTCCTGACTACTGAGTGCAAGTGCTTTCTCCTAGAGTCCCTTGATGGAAATATTGTATAGGGAGTACCGACACGAGCTCAACGAGTTGTGATTGGTCGTTGGTTTTAGGCTCTCACGGAGTCGAGCAGGAGTCGACGACATCGAAGGCTCCACACGAAAGGAGTCGATTCGTAGAGGAACGTATGGGAACGGACCGGAATGCCGGCAAATCCGCCAGTCCACCACTGGTCCACTGTCGAACTTAACCTTCGAATGCGTTCACGCGGTCGACAAAATCGACTCCTGTCAAAATGCATAAAGTGTCGTGTCGGTACTCCCTATACAATATTTCCATCAAGGGACTCTACTTTCTCCCTAGTGCTCTCTGGTTTTGAAGTATAAGGTGCGAGTCATTGCTTTCTCCCTAGTGCTCTCTAACTCAAACGAACTCTAAGTAAAACTCTAAGTAGTTAACTGTAGTAAATCTTCGTGTTTATTGTTGTTTTGTTTTTAAATATGAAGTGTGTGTCACAGGTAAGAAATATTTCAAACTTATATTATATCTGAATATATATTCTTTTTATTCTCAATGCTATTCGTTTGTGCCCATCGTATATATTTTTTCAAGTTTCATACAACAAGCAGTGAATATCATTTTTTTTTTCAAATACCCCAGTAGGATATTTTTTTTTTTTTCAAAGCAGATTTTTTTTTTTAAATAAAACTCAAAAGAAATTTACTATAACATTTTATTAATTTAAATTAAACATTATCATCTTGTTCAAAATTACAGTATGGCCATAAAAATCCAACGATGCCTTTCAAAAGCCCGTTATTCAAAATGTGGTAGAGGAGATCCTCTCCATCTTGATAGTGCCACATCTCTTTTTGGTCAAGCTTAGGAAACATTTCTATTAGTTTTTTGAGTGCCTCCACGTCCACACACACATCGGATTTGTAATCATCCTCAGCACGATCAAGAAGATTCATTTTGCTATCAGTCGATACGTCTCGTATAATGTGCGTTAAGTGTATTAATTCGTAAAATAAGTCAAATAGTTCTTCCGAAATATCCGCCGTAAAAATATAAGCCACATGTCGAACCCTGTTAGAGTATTTGAAATAAATATATATGACACTTTCTTCCCACCGAGCAGTACTATCTGAATAATCACTTTCGTTAATCAAAGTGTATGAACTTATAACGCGTGAACTCAAAAAATCGTAGAAAAAATATAGACAGCGTTAACACAACGACGGATGGAGGAGAACTAAAAAAAAAAAAAAAAAAAAAAAAAAAAAACTCATTCATTAAAAGTAGAAATAGTTGCCAAAGCCAGCCGTAAAATAATTTTTGAAATTTACCATGACGTCACGTTCAGTTAAAAAATATGAAGATAATAACGAAATTATATCAATAGTAAAATAATTGTTAGTCTGATGACTAATTACTCAGTGAATCATCCTTGTCAGCATAGAGAGAGCGGCGAAATTAAGATAGAAATCTCCCATTATTACTGCCCTATGCCACCATTACACTCGCGCAATTAAAAGCGTTTAGTGAGTTAAGGAGTGGATTTGGACAGTATTTAGTGCTGCCATCGTTATTTTTGGAGGTATTTCCGCCAGAATCGACCATTAAATCGCTTTTAGCAAAAGTGTGCAACAGCCCCATTCAGTGGTGGATCCACGGGGGGGGGGGAATTCGAGGCTTCTGGTGGGGGCACGCCCCCTCCAACCCCCGAAGCCTCGAATTTTGCCTTTTTCCTATAGAAAATAGCCTGAAATTGCTTCCACCGACGCTTCAAACGTCAAAATTTCACAGGCGTGCCCCCCCCCCCCCAGAAAAATTGTCTGGATCCGCCACTGGCCCCATTGGTTTTTTTAAGTTTAACAGCGGTGCAGAAGATATGCGCACAGTCGGGAACAAAAGAAAGTCAGACGACTCTGGAAGGTAGGCTATCTGCAATACTTATCTCAATGCATTGAAGCATTGCAGGTAACCTACCTAAGCCTTTAAGAAGTCGTCTGATATTCTACTTGTTCCCGATTGTACTTACAAGCAGTCGATAAGTCCTGCACAGACGCAATCCGCATTACACGTGAAAACAACGCACCATTTCCTTCATTTTATTTCGTTACCTTAAATCCGGGAGAGGTTCGGTAATCATAAGCGGCGGTAGCCGCACAGGCCCAGTAAGAAAACACCGATGGAGCCTGGGAGGGTACACCTACCGCTTATTATACACGAAACAGCTCAAAACTGCGTTTTCGTGGATTTTCGAAAATGTCCACCGATTATGTGAACACACCGTAGAATAAAACCCATAAAAGTGCTATATATTTGGGTTCAGCGTTTCACAGAGCTGTGACTGACGAGAGCGATTTTTATTTAATGTCGATCTGAGAGAGTAACGGCCAAAAAACTGCTTCAGATTGACGAAATATCGCAAAAACCGGAGTTCGCGCGTGCTCGATGATTCCTATTCATTTCCTCTGCAACCGTGAGACGGATCGTTAAAAACTTGGTCTCATTAGAATCGTATTTTATTCACGTACGGTGCTTTTTAAAGAAAATGTAAATCCATAAAGTGTGGAGGGAGATATTGAAGAAAGAGTGCCAAAAAATGCCCTTTTTAGGACCATACTTTAGTCACGGCTGCAGCGGTAACTATAGCGCGAAAGGGGAAAAAAACTTGGTACGGTTAAATTTCCCCATGCTCTAAGGAAGAAACCTTTGCCAAGTTGGCTAAATTCCATCGCTTATTAAGAAAGTTACAGCTTCAAATCAGATTTCAAGTGGAGATCCAGCCAAAACTTTCAGATCGATACAATCGATATAATCGCATCACGATTGTAGGTTAGGTTTACCCTTTACTCGTGGTTTCATCAACACGATTTTTACCCCCAAATAAAATCATTTCAATTCACTTTATTAACGTGGTAAAAATTCAAAGTTCTTATTAGCTTTCAATTCGCGATCAACTTCTTCGCCGCTTCACTTTCGTCACTTAAATGTGTGAAAGCTAGGAAATGTAAGGTTTCGTTCATCAGTTTCCAGAGAAGTCACCAATGGTTCCTCACTGTTAAAGGGGTTAGATGATTAGCAAGAGCAGGTTTTTTCATTTTACTCTATGAAGTTTTCTCTAGAAACTCTGCAAAGTGCCTCACCGATCTCCAGATTACAGAGGGTGTCCATTCAGTCTTCTTTGAAAACTAAGCCTTTGTTGTCCAAGAAATGTTGGCTCCAAAGAGTTTTCCTTGGTAAGAACGTCATGATCATGATAAACTTATATCTTTACCTGCTTGAATCATCATCTGTCGGTGAAAAACTATAACCCTATGATCTGTCTTTGGTTAGAACAAAGGCTTATTAGTCCTTGCCTGCAGAAAGTTTTTTCGTCGCTGGACTCCGCTACTTGTAAAATTCGTGTGTTATTAGTCGTGAGTGCACCAAAATTGAAGACATGCAATGCGAGTAAGTTTTGGCTCTTTATTTTTCTTTTTAAGTTTACCTGTGCTCTCTGATGCGTAACTACTTCTCTCACCCCGCAAAACTACTCAATCCAACAAATGTTCGGTGTGGACGGACATTGTTTTCGACTCCAAGTTGCCAATTCTCACTTTTGATCATAAACTGCGGCAGATTGTTCCGTCACAACTATAGACGTTGTTCCTTACACTATAGAACAAGGACTGTGGTCCCAAACCAAGGATATTGCTGTATCTTGCTCAGTGAGTAGCGGTCGCTGCCCAGGTCTATGCGGATTTTAAGCGGTGACAGCCCGGGGCAGCCATACAATTTAAGACAGAGTTTTTCCGAGTAATTTCGAAAAGAAAAGTCAACTATTGGGGAATGGCTAGAGTATACTATAAGACCCGAGTATTCCCGATCAATGCTTCTGATGAGAGAGCTGAGGCTAACCAAAATGGCGGCGATCAGCATATCAGGAATGTAAAATTGAGTGAGCAATCGCATTTCTTCAGTCGTTTCTTATTTATTGGTAATTTTTTCGGTGCAACATTAATCATGGTTGTGAATTTAAAACAGCACAATGAGTTAATCAACATATTTTGATAGCAGGGGAAAGGGTTTCCTCGTCTTATTTGAATGACGGGCCAAAAATGTCCTCTAACCGCGCGATCAATTTCGCTAACCGAACAAGGCGTCGTTGAGAATATTTGGGTCTTATAGTATACTCTAGCCATGGCCATTGCAAAATCTTGCTTAGGGGTGTAATTGCATTGAACCACCCCTGTAAGTAGTATAATTTAAGAATGACGCAAGGCAGCGGTAACTGCCTATACCCCCGGGTGATCGCAAGCCAGCGTCAACAGTCGCCCCAAACCCATACAATTTTAAAACAGAGTTTCTAAAGTGATTTCAAAAAGAAAATGTTACAAACTGTGGGCAAATTCTTCCCCCTAAGCATGTAGCAATAGTACTCTGGAATCAGAAACTTTTGAATGTTGACTTCGGTGCGGTCACATGAACCCCGTACCGCAGTGATTATCAAAGGGATGTGTATTACTGTATTCATTTGAAACGTCAGATCTTTTCAAATTGCAAGTGGCAATATTTCATCATGGTCTTGTCTCTATACAGCTGATGTGCGGTTGGGAGACAAGTTTAACTTTGGGTGAGAACACTCAAATTACCTAAGGGCACCACTGGCCAGCTGGTAGTGAGAATGCCTATTTGCTGTTCTACCGCAAAGTTGATAGAGGAAATTATTAATATTATTTTTCATAGTACTCATAAAATTTGATTTGCTCCAAATCCAATGGACACCAAAATACTTGGTGCAGTTCAAGTTCATGTTTGGATCGGAGAAAGAAAAGTAGGTGATAGTAAAAAAACAGTTAATTTATTTTGAAAGAAACCAAAGCAAAGTTGCCACAAAACCGGTTGTAGCTCTGCATCACATTTCCAATCATTTACAAGGTTGATACGAGGCTCGACGAAAAAGCACTGTGGTAGTGTTGAGAAATTTGAGAGAGTGAAGTATGAATGACTAAAATAATAATTATAAGTTAATTAAGAACTATGTTTCATTGCAGTACGATTCCCATCGCGTTTCGAGGCGTAAGTGTAACATTGTCATGTAAACATAGAGTTAATGTGACCAACAAAGATGAAATTTTCTCCTTACAGTATCTATAATCTTTCTTGCAATGACCTACTGACCAATGTACGAAATGCAATGAAGTCAGCTGTGTTTCCTTGTTTATTATTATTAGCAGTGAAGGCAGTATGCTGTGACGGACAAATTGCATATCCAGCTCCTTCCGATTTTACCGCACCGTCGCACTATGGTCCGGATAGTCGATCTAGCTTGTATAAAATCAAAAAAATGAAAGTCGGAAAACCGGAAATCTGACAACGTAGGATGAATCTACACGATATTTGGGACTGCTGTGCAAAATTTCATTGATAGAGGATGACTGATAAGGAAGATATGACCCTCCAAAGTTGCGCGCGCGGACATGTCCAGGTATTTTTTTACGAAAGTCGGCAGTTCATAGTGTGCAGTGGTTACACTTAATAGAGTTTTTTACCTTGTTAAACCTCAGTTTTGGAAATTTTGGATACTGCAGGTCAATTTTGGAGGTAAATAAACGTGTTTATACCTGTCAAACATCAAAATTATGTGGTTGAGGTATATATTATCTTAGTTTTTAAAATAACGTGAAATTTAGCCTAAAATGTCAAAAATCGGTAAACTAAGACACCTGCCAAAAATTTTCCTTAGCTTTCCTTAGTGAGATTGCTCAAAAAAAGTGTTCTTTCTACTCATGGGAACCAGCCTTTTGCCATGCCAATTTCCCTTTTTTTCCCTTTTTTGAGTTTTCGACTTTTTTAAATCATGCTTCTACGCTAAAAAATAGGAATTTTCCGCTAAAAGCCAAGAGCCAGTGTATTGTGCACACTAAGTCCATTGAAGCTGATTTCATCCATCTAAGCCCGTGAAAAATATCGGATAACTTGATGCAAAGTGAAAACCATGATTTCAATTTGTCTTAGGTTTAATGTCGTGTGATTCAATGTAAACAAAAATGCGACGTTGCCAGTTTGCAAACTGTGTTCTTGTATGCAGGAAAATATTAATTGACAATTATAGTTAGCTCACCAACACACCTGCCGAAAAAATTCCTTAGCTTTCCTTGGCAAGATTGCTCAAGAAAACTGTTCTTTAGACCCATGGGTACCAACCTTTACTTGTCTCGCAGCCCCTTTTTGCCCATTTTTTGAGTTTTCGACTTTTTAAAATCGGAGCCAAAAACCGGTGTTTTGTGGGAACTAGTAACTCTGCCGTTCGTCCATCGAAAATATCGGACGAGTTGGTGCAAAATGGACATCATGTATTCAATTTGACTCATTTCGTACGGGTCAATGTAACAAAATGCGACGTTGCCAGTTTGCACGTACGGCTCTTGTATGAAGGAAAATAATCATTGAAAATTACAATCAGCGCACTAAGACACGTGATAAAAAAAATTCCTTAGCTTTTCTTGGCAAGATTGCTCAAGATAAGTGTTCCTTAAACCCATAGGTACCAGCGTTTTTCCATGCCAAAGCCCCCTTTTGCCCATTTTTTGAGTTTCTTACTTTTTGAAATCATGTTTTGATGCTAATAAATAGTAGTTTTCCGTCAAAAGCCAAGA
Source organism: Trialeurodes vaporariorum (assembly GCA_011764245.1). Lineage (NCBI taxonomy): Eukaryota > Metazoa > Arthropoda > Insecta > Hemiptera > Aleyrodidae > Trialeurodes > Trialeurodes vaporariorum. The sequence goes on from VMOF01000001.1 coordinate 32,553,347, forward strand.
AAACCGGCAGTGGCGAGGCTTAGGATTTGGCAACGTTCCTTTTCTCCCATTTAAACACATTAAAAAAGTCGACATGCCTGGTCATCGCCGATAACTAGAGCGTTCTACTTTTTTGGTGAATTTAAATGGAAAAAATGCATTGATGCCAAATTTCACACTTCGCCTTTAAAAACCGGTGATTCGTGCAGACTAGTGACGCTGACGTTCGTCCATTGAATAAAATCGGACAAGTTGATGTAAAAAGATCATACTTAATTGCATTGGGCGCATTTCATACACTCCGATGTACAAAGTCTGCCGATTGATGCTGATTGTTAAAAATTCGGGTAATTTTTATAGTTTGTATCTCAATATTTACTTTTGATCTCCCAGTTTTTCTACTAGGCTCAAAATAACCTGTGATTCATTTTTTGTTTTGATTTTAAATTTTGATGTGATTTTCAATGTGATATTTAACTACAAGAAGTGCCTTCATTTACTTTACCAATTTTTAGTGCTGTGTTTTTTTTTTTTTTTTTCGTGCAATACTGCTGTAAAATTAGAGTAGGTATTTCACTCATTTAAATTAATGTTGTTAAAAATTCGGGTTTTTCGATTCAAGCTGGCAACACTGTTACTTTCTGCCTCTACCTCCTGTTTTAAAAATCCATCAGATGATGAAATACAGGAAAATCTAACCATTTTGAAGCTTTATCAAAGTTCACTTAAAGACGCATGATTCCGATAACTTTTAAAATCTACCATCTTGTTGTTTTGGGAAATCCGCCATCTTGGATTTGCGAATTTTGAAAAACAGACTTCAGATTCGTGTTCAGCGACCCAAAAAACAAATTGTCCTTATTTTTCCGCAATTTTTCCTGCAAATTTTGATTTTATACAAGCTAGATCGGCCATCCGGACCATAGTGCGTCGCGTCGCGTCCAAAGACTTGTCGCGTCGCGCTTTACGCGCACTCTACAGGTTTAAAGTCGGAAGATTAAAGTGCCGCTAGTGCAAACTTCCACTAACAGAGTGAGTTGGTGAGATCTTACGCAACCTGTTTGTTATGAAGTCCCGAGACCATTGAGCTTCAATTAAGGTCCCTGTCACAGTATATACAACAGGGACTCAAGGTCAGATAAGATACACTCTAAAGACACAATACTGAACCGAATTTCCTTTCATTATTAAAAAATAGAAAGGGAGAAAATTACATGGGACCAAATAATGTTAGGTCCCGAGCATTGAATTGCGTGCAGTTTCGACCAATCAGAGAGCTTACGCACGGTCATGTGACCGTGCGCAGTGGCGTAAACTTGGGATTTCTATTGGGGGGGGGGCAAACCAACTTTTGAGAGATGTACTATGGAGGGTCTGGGGGGACACCCTGCAGTGAGAGAGGGGGGTCCGGGGGTCCCCCCCGGAAAAATTTGAAAATTCAGGCTCTCTCAGACGTTATTTTAAGCAATGTTATTGCATACAAATGCCATCAAATTTAAACAAATTAAAAATATTGATTTTACGTTTATTTTCTTCATTTCTCAGGCAAAAAGGGAAATTTTCAGTTAGACTTCCAGCTTATTTATGAAGGTGATATTTCTAGGCTTTGGGAAACTGTTCCTCACGGTTAGAAGTTATCTGGAAATTTAAAACTGCAGTAAAATAATGTAATGTTCCACTTAGTGGCGTAAAATTTTAAATTCTTTTTGAGGGGAGGGGGTAGCAAACAGTCCGATACTTTGGGGAAATTGGGGGGGAGGAGGACACTTTCCAGTAATAGGGGATCTGGGGGTGGGGGTATTCCCCCGGGAAAATTTGAACAAAGGGCTCTCTCAGACTATATTTTAAGCAATTGAATCTTTCAAAAATAACAAACCGACAGAACAGAAGTTAGTATAGACTCAATGTATATTTTCTTCATTTCATTGACAACAGAGGAATTTTTCACTTTAGATTTACTTTAAGCGCAGTTTCAGGGTAAAATAGAGCCACTTATTCTTGCCAATTTTCGCTTCTCGGTTCCTGTAATTATTCCTTTCTTTCTTTATTTTGTTGTATTTTTCCGTATTTTCTTTTCTCCCTCCCTCTTTTTCCCTCCTCTTTTTCATCAAATTATTGAGGGGGCAAAATGATACTTTGCCCCCCCTTCTCAAATATTGGAGGGGCAAAAAGGTCATGCCCCCCCTAAGATTACGCCACTGACCGTGCGTAAGTTACGCTCGGGACCTAACATTATTTGGTCCATGGTTTGTTGCGGTGGTCTCGTTCATATTACCCACTTATAAATGGAACTGCAACTGTCAGTCGATCAAGGCACTTTACTGCAGAAGGTGAGGATAGGAGCAACTATCAGGGGAATGGAGGAGGTTGCTCAAAATAAAATATAAATAATTATTAACGTAAAAAAAAAAGAAGAGAAAAGAAAGTGCATTTGCTTGAGCACTGGAAGAGAGATGTAAAAATAAATGTTAAGTTTTTCTTCTCAAAACTCCTGAAATTTTCACCAAAAAACTTTTTCACAAAAAAAGTAGTCGAGCGGCCCAGTCAGAAAACGGCGTTCAATTTTGCTTCTTGGCAGGTTATTATTCTCTTTCGGCGTTCAAAGGTACTGATATGTTTCATTGAACGCCCAGTCAAAATTATTTCTCCCCTCCCCCCTCTCGGTTCCTCCCCGCTCTTCCCTCTAGAACTTGGTACAAGTAGTGCAGTTTCTTTGAAAGAAAGTAATTCTCTTTCGGCGTACAAAGGTACTGATATATTTCATTGAACGCCCAGTCATGAATTTTCCCCCTCCCTCTCTTTCTCTCTCTCGACCCCTCCATCCCCTTTTTATTTGGTGCTTCGTAAAAGATTCTACGCTGCATGTAAAGTTGCATTCGCTCTCCAAGTATAAAAGCGAAAGAAAAAACGTAAGTAAAAAACTAACTAAAATAAAAATAAAAATTTCAAAATTACAGGAGGGGAAAAAAACTGGGCCGGTTGTTTTGTATTACCTGTCCGTAAAGGAAGAACCCTCACCTCTCTCCTTTCCCTTTCGCTTCTTTCCTTCGAATCTTTCACTCCTCTCTCTCCCTCCCGCTCCCAGTCTCACACTGTTGTTTTATCCTGGGACCAAATCTTGTTAAATCCCGAGCGTTGCGACTTGCGTGCACTTGCGCGCGGTTTCGACCAATCAGAGAGCTCGGGACCTAACAAGATTTGGTCCCTGACCGATACATTTACCCTTGTGGCAACATTTATTTTATTTATTACTGGCAACATTTATTACTCGGACCAGTTTTAAACCGTCTGCGGAGTTTTTGAAGTGCCTTCATTTGAGAAAGTATGCAATTTTAGATGCAGCGTAGAAATTTCTGTAAAAAGCACCGCAGTTAAAAAAGGTAGGGAAAGAAGACTGGTTGTGGGGGGGGGGGGGGGAGAAGAACAACCGGCCCAGTTTTTTTCCCCTCCTGTAATTTTGAAATTTTATTTTTATTTTAGTTAGTTTTTTACTTACGTTTTTTCTTTCGCTTTTATACTTGGAGAGCGAATGCAACTTTACATGCAGCGTAGAATCTTTTACGAAGCACCAAATAAAAAGGGGATGGAGGGGTCGAGAGAGAGAAAGAGAGGGAGGGGGAAAATTCATGACTGGGCGTTCAATGAAATATATCAGTACCTTTGTACGCCGAAAGAGAATTACTTTCTTTCAAAGAAACTGCACTACTTGTACCAAGTTCTAGAGGGAAGAGCGGGGAGGAACCGAGAGGGGGGAGGGGAGAAATAATTTTGACTGGGCGTTCAATGAAACATATCAGTACCTTTGAACGCCGAAAGAGAATAATAACCTGCCAAGAAGCAAAATTGAACGCCGTTTTCTGACTGGGCCGCTCGACTACTTTTTTTGTGAAAAAGTTTTTTGGTGAATCAAATTATACAAAGGATGTTCCAAAAGTATCGGGACCGATACTGTAACTTCAAAACCAAGCAAGCTAGCGATCTGATCTTGGCTGCGTTTGAAAGAGCAACTCATTGGCTTTAGATCGAGCTTACAATTAGTACGATAACATTTATTTGGTCAAAAACTGACAAAATTATGATAGTTTAAAAAAAAGAAAAAAATTGAGCCCTCCGAGTTTTTTGACGAATATTTCCTCGTAGCGAAAAACAAAGCAGTAAATTGTCCGATGGACACGACTTGGCAACACCAAAAATACTACTTATACACATTACTGTCGTCGTTTTAGTCAAGAGGAGACTACAGATAAAGCTCATTAGCCTGATCACACCAACGACAACATCAGGTGCGGTTGTAAGCTTAAACTTTGTAACTTTGGTAAAATATTCGTTAAAAAACCAGTTAGGAGTCACTCCCTCCCCCTTTCCAAACTCCCATAACTTCGACAGTGTTGAACCAAATGTGCCCATCTTAAGCTCAATCGAAAACTAATAAGTTGATATTTCAAAAGCAACCAAAACCAGGTCACTAAAATGTTCAGTTTTGAGACTTCAAAACTGACTGTTACACTGTGACTACAGTAACATACCCGGTGCTTTTGGGACACCCTATGAAACATGACGTGTAATGTAATGCGGGTTGCGTCGAATCCGTGAGCGGATACAGGCATTCGTTTATCTCTCTTTCCTTCTATTTGAGCACATGAGTTAGAAAAGGGTAGAAAAAGGGGACATCACGTGACTTTAGCCCATTTATTCTACGTCCTTTTCTCACGCACGCGCTCAAATGGACGGAGGAGAGAAAGACAATTTCCTGTATCCACCCATGGTCGAATCGTCGACGGAGGACATAATGATGCGACTCCTTGTATGATCGCGTGAACCGCAAGGCTAATTATTGAAACAAAAAAATTGTCCCTTCTCTCCCTCCTCTCATCGAAAAAAATGTTACCGATGTAACTAGTGGCGAATCGTGCACGTAGAAAAACACTTCGGTTAAGTAGTTCCTCACCGAAGTTTTTGAATTCTAAAACCAAAGATTTCTAACATAATTCCAAAAAGATCACAATAAGCGAATTTACAATCACAGTTATACCGAAAGATGTTCTATGTTTTGTCCTTCCTTATCGTACTAACGGTTTCTTATGGGAGTAGGTATCACCGCCATGGCACTTAATCATCCTAACCTCTCTTCGTATCGAAGCTCCCATAAGAAACTGTGAGTGTGACAAGGACTCACGAAAAAGATCGAACTATTGGGTGTTTGGTGAACACCTTTGCATACGACCTTTCGAGTGGGTTTAAATCAAAGACTTCTAATGGACAATGGACTTCTAAATGGACACATTACACATTACAACGTTGCCAAGTTGCACGCTACGGCCACTGATATACATAGATGGAGAGAGAAGAAACCACTCACCATTTGATCCTCTTCACCGAAGTTGATGTATGAGATTCCATTTTCTGCAGTTTCTGCGGACATAAACAAAACAATGAACTAACAAAACAAAAACGAAGGCACAAAATAATGATGATAGGTATGTAACTCGTCCTGGGTAGGACTATAGTATGAGCTTGGAATAAAATCTGCGAGGCATAAAAAACCAAGTTTTCTGTAACGGCAATCAGCGGGTACTGAGTGGATTCTTATAATCTCTCAAGCAAGATGTAATAATGTTCCATTTTCAAGTGTTGGAACTAGGGAATTGTCATTAGAATGGGAGAAGGGGGGGGGGCTCTCCAGAGAAGAAAGAAAAAAAGAAAAATCAACAACTTTATCTCGTGCTTTCAAGGTTAAGAAGACTAAGAAGACATCAATGAATTCATTACGCATTAAATGCAAAAATGCACGACAGTTTTTTTTTTTTTTTTTTTTTTTGTTTTTTTTTTTTTTTTTTTGTTTTTTTAAATACTTCTTCAGTTACTTATGCAGTGTTGCATAGGTAGCTTTTTTTCATTATTATTTTTTTTAAATACTTAAATGTGTGCCCAAAACTTTACCTAATTATGTTTCATTAACAAAATGGGACACTCGAAATTACGACTAGCTTCAAATGAGGAGGCCGAACCGATAAGCATAAATGCCAATTTTGCCGAAATCAGTACACGATACAACTTGTAATTAAAAAACGAACTTTATGATTGAGTCTAAAAATCCATTCAATCAAAAAAACCTATCCTGAAAATGTCGAATCACAGGCTTGTTGAGCGTATTAGCGCAACCCCCCCCCCCCCCCGCGGGTCCAAACAAAAAACCTCACACAATATTTTAAAACGCCGCCATTTGGTGGGGGGGGGGGGTGAAAACTTTCAATTAATGACTCATAACTTATACCTTCCCATAGACAAATTCTTGAGTAGGGTCCCTCTATAGCCCCGAAAATTGTCAGTGATAGTTTAGTGAAAAGTTCTCATACCAGCGTGCATGATGTACTATAGACGAATTAAAGATTGTCGCGAGATTTCCACAATCTAAATTTCGTCTTAAAAATTGAACAATTTGATTGAACCATCAAATAGCCCCCCAAGGGACTGTCGGGGGCTTCTGAAAATATCAGAAATGAAAAGTTTGGGGTCAATTACCTATCTGTCTTTCTTGTTTCAAATCATTTGGTTCAGTAGTTTTCGAGACAAATGCTCTTTCCGGGTGATCTGGTACACCCTGTACAATACAGGGTGTTTCAGACCACCTGGCCAGCTGGGAACTTGGGTTTCCCAGAAAGGCGCCCCTAAATTTCAATCGGCCGTAACTTTGGATTGAAAGGATGGTTTGACTCGCGGTTTGAACCAATATTTATCTCTATTTAAGACCCTTTTAGCCATTTATTTCTCAATTTTGAGTCATTTTTCTGAGGGTCCCCCCTTGAGCCCCCAAATCTTAAAACGGCCATTATAAAAGAGGGTTGTTTTTACGACTTTTGGGGGCATCATTTTTTTCGTCTCTTGAAGAACTTTCAAATGATGTACCACAAGCTATACCTTTACATTTAAAATATTTTACGTAGGACCCCCTGAAGCCCCAAAATTTTGGGGTGAAGGGGCCTTGTACCCTTTTTCACAATAAATAGGTATGCGATACACCAAAAGAAAGCCCTTGGTCTGCCCTTTCAGAAACTTTTTAGTTTGATGAAATCTGATGATTTGGAGGGTCACAGCGGTCAATCGAAAATTGCCCCTACATTTTTTGAAAACCACCCCTAACTCAGTAAAGGGTGGTTTTTAGGAAAAAGAACAAGGATAAAAGAGTTTTTCTTTTTTTTGCCGTAATAAATTCCAACGTCAAAACATACCCTTTCCATTTGATTTTTTGAGATACGGGTACCCACCCCCCTAAATAACCCCCGAGGGATGGTTTTGGGGGGTTGAAAATATTTTCCCCGAATTCTTTGGGGTCGATATACGTTGCACGTGTTTTACCGAATTTTCATACTTGCCTTAGTTCGGCCACAATAAAAGCTGGCCAGGTGGTCTGAAACACCCTGTATATTCATTAAGGGACTCTAAGCGACCACTGCCGCAGTTATGCGTGTGAATGTGACTGATCAGCAACTCTCCCGGCCGAAGGAGTATGAAGAGTGGCCGAACCGGAACCATGAAGGCGCAACTTAAAATCTCGTGACAATCTTTAATTCGTCGATAGTACATGTACGTTAAAGAAAGGAATACTTTCAGCGAAGAAGCAAGTAAATCTATATTCTATGTGTAATTGTTTCATTACCTTCAACCTTCTTGTTTGTTCTTTTGCTGGCAGAATTGAAGCAGGCTGAATTATTTGTCGATTTTCAGTCAGTATGTACGTACATCTCATATTTTGTTTTTCATTTTGTCAAAATATTTTCGGAATAAAATTATCTATCTATCTATCTATCTATCTATCTATATAATTTTTTTTTTTTTTTTTTTTGCAAAATTACATCGCGCTGAATTAGAGGTCCATTTCTAGTCAGCGGATATTTTTACCTCTCTGCGAGTACTCTTAATAAGTTGAAAAAGTAGAAAAGCAAATCCCAAGAAAGTGAGGAGGGAATTTTTTTTTGCACACCTGCAGTCTAGGAACAGGCTCCTCCTCTTGAAGAAATGAGCCATTCATTCAAAGGGAAAGAGATGACTGTGCATGAGCAAAAATAATCATGTAAATCTATTCCTTAATAAAAGCCCTGGTTCAATAGATCTTATAAAAAAATAAACCAGAGATGCTTTCTCTTTCAATGGAATAAGAGGACAAAACATTAGATACAGCTGGTGAAATCAATTATCTTGATAATGTGACACCTCTTGACAAGTTCTACTTATCATAAAGACTCCTATTCTTTGGCTAGAGCTCACACATTTTGAGAATCAGGCTCTAACAAGTCCCACAGCCTGCTTCCCAGTGGCGTCTCAGAAAATTTGGGGGCCCCCGTGACTTAACGTCGGTGGTCTTCTACAATTTACGCAATAAATGGGAAGTCTGTAAGAACCTGCTGGAGAAGGAGGGTTGGTTAAGGGGTCCTGCTCGACAAACTTTTGAAAATTGAGTGCTCTCAAGCCACGATTTCACTCTGTTTTAGTTCTGTAGTTCCGTTTGATTCCAACAAATGAAAATAGCAAAATTTCTTATCTTGGCCGCCTTGTAATATTTATTTTATACCACGGAGAATACATAACTACAACTTTTTACACCTAACAGAATAATAAATCTGCACTTTTTGCTTCAAGTTAACATAGATGTCCTTTTGCCTCTCTCTATCTCTACTCTTTCAAATGTTTTTCTTTGTCTGATATGCAGTTCGGATGTAAACTTGGGGCGCTTTTTGTCAAGGGGCTTCTGCACCTCGAGAACCTCCAGTAAACCACTGCTGCTTCCATAATGCATCAAAACACACCAGTGAGCAGTCGAATAGTACATAGTTTTGACTCGTTGCTAACCAACCGCTCACTAATGCATTTACATGCATTTTGGAAGCAGGCACCGCGACTTATCAGAACCCAAAACTCAAAATACGTGAACTCTAGAGCAGATTCATTGTGTGTGTCAGGATTTGACCACAATCCACTACTGAAAAATATACATTCATGGCTACATGGATGAACCATTTGTCAATTCAAGAGGTTGCACTCATGAGGCAAATTTTTTAAACTGAATGGAACGCTACATTTTTTTACTGCATTTTGCCAGCGCGGTTCAAGTGTTCCATCGAAGCAGGGTGGGACATGCCAACCAATCTGATTAGTCGGTGCACTAAACGCTGTTACTTCCGACTAACCGTGGGCAATCACTAGTAACCCAGTTTCCATCCTGCTCCGTCATTTATCACGAATAAAAAAATTAGCCGATTGCTTACATAGGATGTGAGTTCCTAGCTACACATCAAGTCCCAATGCTTACACAGGCCTGTAGAATATTCCCTATCCGGCAATCTCGGATCGTGTGATCGGTGTGGCAAAATAGGGACTTTTGAGGCAAATTGTGGCAAAAATTAAAAGTTTTGTGGCAACCTTTTTGCAAAAAGTGTGGCAAAACAGAGTTAGTGTGTCAAAAAAATTATGGGATTGCAGAAGAATACAGAGGTTGTGCAGTGGCGTCGCGTGCCATCTAGCAACAATGCAACTGCTCCATTTAAACTCATTAAATATATCGAACTTTCCTTGTGCACTGTGCACCCCTTGAATTCGATCTTCTACAAGAGTTTAAATGTATAGAATACATTGTTGCCAAATTGCACGCGACGCCACTGAGGTTGTGGAAGATTCTGCAGGCCTGTGCTTACCTACTCAAAATGTTTCTGCAGCAACTTACTAAATTTTCAAGCATACAACTTAATTTTAACTAATTACTGAGCACAAATTAAAAACCATACCATTATTATCTTAATTCAGAACCTCTCCTAAATAATTTTCATTTTGTAGTTCCTCACTGTCATTCCAGAAGCTCTGCGGTTGATGCACTTAGAGCTTATACTTGCCAGACTTTAGTTTCAATATTTCAGAAAAACTGATCAAAAAATAAACAATTACACTTCAAAAAATAATCACACTTAAGGAAGGTAAGAGCAAAAAATCATCGGGCTAAACCTAATATTAATGGTAAAACTGCAGTCAAAGGTGCATCATCATAGAACCCGTTATCTTTTTCGTCCATCTAATCAATCTACAATATGTCTATAGACTGCCGTTTTATCATTAATATTGGGTCTAGCCAGCTGATTTTTTGAAATTTTTTTCAAGCCTGCTTCTTTATCTAAAGGGGCGCTCCTACTTTCTGAATGATTAAAAATATAGACCGGAGTAAGCATTAAGTTCATCAACTGCTAACGGAATAGAAATCTTGGAGCTTCTCGAATCACACTAAACAACTAAAATGAAAATTATTTAAGAGGTTCATTATGAAAAATCCTATCGTTACTGTGACGAGTCTATTATTATCAAATACGTATTACACTTACGGGTGGTGTTTATTTTTCGAGTAAGAATTCTGTTGAAACCTTAAAATTTTTACAACACTCTATAATGAGTGTATTTCAGTTGAGGCACTCTTAAATTTCAGGAATACGCTAGGACCTAGTTGCGCTCAAAAACAGCTTTGTTGATGCTTAATCTTAGGTTTCCACTCGAAGATTTAATATCTTCAGCATGCCCTGAAGGGCCACTCACCAGAACCTAGTTGCCCTCAAAATAGGGGCCAATGCTTCTTAAATCTTAAAATTCAGCAGTCCTTTAACTGAAGAATAATCAGTACCTCAGGATTCATCTGTGAAATTCTGTTGAGATTCAAGATTTCTTATCAGAGTGACAACTGGAGAGATCGTTCTGGTAACAAATTAACAATACTAGAAATTGCCTCGGTTGACATATGATTGTGTTTCTGTAAATATTTTCTTTAATGAGAATAACACCCACTCAAAACAATTACTACACGATTGATCATGATCACCTCTCAGAGTTGAGATTCACATCATTCCCCCTCACTTTTCGTCCCTCCATCATAGTGATTAAGTCAAGAGATTATAACAGCCGGATATGTAGCTTACCTTCAGCAGTTGGGCTCATATCGATATCCTCGTTGTCGACACCTTCCTTCTGGCACTGGTTCTCCATGTTCACCTTAGAATACTTGGGGAAAAACCTCCCCTGCTTAAAGGACCCCATGACCAAGATAGGATACGAACAGACCGTAAAAAAAATCAAAACTCAGTACGCGGGAGAAAAAAAGCGAAACTTTCACAGGAGATTTTCAACAATCAACTCTAGTCGAAAATAATTAATAAACACTTAAGAATACACAAAATTCACAGCACAGTGGGCAATTATACAGTCTAGACTTACATAGAAAAATACTTAGAAGATTAAGTACTAAGTACAACTGTTTGGCTCTGAACCGACAACGATAAGAGTTACAGCAGTCTTGAACACAGTGGTCCTCCTGGAAAAGTATGAACAAAATAGGCTACCATCAAAACGATGTTCCCGAAAAAGCTGGTGTTAGTCGCCAGGATCTGGTTTGCGCCATCCAATTTTTGGCTTTTCATGAGCCTTAAATTTATTGGATTCACTAGAATGTCTTAAATGTTCCGAACACTCTTCACTTGTGGACTTCATGTTACCACATAAATAAGAAGCTGAAAATTTGAGAAGTAAATTCTTAAACCTGGGTGTAGATAGAGACCAATGGATTAAGAACCAAAATATGAGGGTTGAGACGCTTCCTTAGCAAAAAATAAACTAATGAGGAAACTTTGAGGAGAAATCAGGAGGACATTGAATTTGGTTCAAAGTTTGGTCATTTTAAAGCTGAGGATACTTCCACGCACATGGTTTCCGTGAGAAAATCAATTAACCGATTAACAGAACGGGGCGACGACCACGAGATTGCTTACCGCACACACGTATTGCAGAATTATTAGAATTTGATAAGAGCAAAACACAAAGGAAGGAGAAAATCACATGATAATGAGAATTATTTCCGGCACAAAAATTGATCCGCCTTATTATTCTTCGCGATTCCAAGAAGACTGAAAAATGCAGCAACGAATAACAAATTAGGATTCGGTCGGGTTGAAGGGACGTATCGGGCGAGAATTGATAGGACGAGTTATCAAAACAGTACACTGGAAAGTAACAAAAACTGAGCGAGAAAATGTCGGTGAAAAATTTGCTCGCGAATCTACTATGACCGACAAAATGAAAAAGAAAATACTGTCACAGAGGCCTCGATTGCAAAATCAGGGAGAAAAGTAGAAAACGCTCCCGACTTACGAGTTGCAAGGCGTCTCATAGAATCATGAAATAAACACAATCCGTGCAGCCATCTCGTGATTCGTATGTGTGTGGCGAGCCGCAAGTCGCGAGTGATATAAAAGGAGACTTGGGGGGACTAGAGTCCCTTGATGGAAATATTGTATAGGGAGTACCGACACGAGCTCAACGAGTTGTGATTGGTCGTTGGTTTTAGGCTCTCACGGAGTCGAGCAGGAGTCGACGACATCGAAGGCTCCACACGAAAGGAGTCGATTCGTAGAGGAACGTATGGGAACGGACCGGAATGCCGGCAAATCCGCCAGTCCACCACTGGTCCACTGTCGAACTTAACCTTCGAATGCGTTCACGCGGTCGACAAAATCGACTCCTGTCAAAATGCATAAAGTGTCGTGTCGGTACTCCCTATACAATTTTTCCATCAAGGGACTCTAGGGGGACTTGCAATTTTTTATTTTTGCTCAATTTTTTTTTTGCCACCATGAATGGAATGAAGTTATTTAGAGACGTACTCATCTATAGTCCGTCGTGTAAAACTAATTTTCAGGCGCTTGATACTTCTTTGGTTACAAAGTTCCACTGACGCCAAATTTCCCCACCATTTTACTTGGTGATATTGGGGACAAAATTGTAAATTGGTTTTGTTTTCTTCTGGCTGTATTGTTATTGATTTTATTTTTATTATTATTATGATGTTGTCATTAGAGTTCCTATATTTATTTATTTATTTTTCCTATATTTTTTTCTAAATATAGGAACTCTAGTTGTCATCAAGGCAAATGAATTTCATACTTTCCAAAAAATATAAGAAGTTTGGTCTCAGAGATGGCTTATTTGTGATTCGATATATATCGTGAAACTAGCACAAGATTGGTTCGAATCAGATAGACTATCGCAAAGGTGGCATTTGATAGGCTTATTTCAAACTGCGCGGTCTTTACAAAAAATCCTCTCTCCATACACAAGATCTAGAACGTGCTAGAACTGGCAACAGCGATCATCTTCACTAGCACTGTTTTTCAAAGACTTCTCTGTTTTTGGTTTCATGTGGAGCTCCGCACTATTTTTGTTTTTATTTGTAAATCGTCTTCTAAAGTTGTAATTTTTCCATTTGTTTTTGCTATTCATTGCTTTCGGCGTAAGCTACTTAATTATTTTCCTTTTAATTAACTTGCAACCCTACTTAACATTGATTCTTCAACAATCGTTGTTTACTTTGTGTCAGAAGCTCGTGTATCGTCAGCAGATCGCGAAGTGAAAAATATACCGTTATTCGAAGGCAATGACTTCTCCTTAGCCAGCTACACACATCAAGATCAACAGGGTAGTATGAGTGCCATTAACGTCGATTTGTAAACGAACAAACCATGAGAGAAATGGTGAAAACAAGGAAGAGTGTGAAAAATGGTTCAAAGCCTGCTAAGATGCAGAATCAAGTGTCTGAAGATGAGGATGAAGTCATGGAGAAAGTGCAACCTCTCATAGAAAAGAAGAACAAAACGAGCGAGTGCTCTAACAATATCCCTAAACTAGAGGTATGTTATGAGGCATGATATTAATTCTTTCTGATAAGATATCATTGTCGACTCTTGAACTTCCGGATTAACTCTGTATGTTATTTAGAGCTGGCGTATTTTAAGTTGCGGGATTAAACATATCGTGCTGATGAGGACAGAAGCAGACATTTTGGCTTAGTTGCTCATTGAACCAGCCGCAAGATCTGGTGTGTAAAGGGCACCCATTGATACAGTTTTGATTACTTGAAAGGGTGATGTATGAAATGAGTGTGCAGAATGGTATTTGCTTCCGCTATTTTCACATGGGCCGGAATTGCTTTTTCACCCTTGCAAACTGCCCGGCAGCCTTAGTTTCCGCAATATTTTTGGTTGTGTTTCTACTTTTGACACAAGAGTAGAAATGTAGAGAAGCTCAATCTGAGCTTTTTGTTGACGTGCATCTACAGTAGTCGACCTCATTTTGAAAGCACCTCTGAAATGGTAGAGAAAGGTGATGAAAAAAATAATAGTGGAAGGATCTTTGTTGGAAAGTTTGTCTGGTTTTGAAATACATCTTGGTAAAGCTCGTTTCACAAAACATGGCAAATGACAGCTCAGTATCTTTACTGTGCAGAGATACGAGCGCACCTTGGGCGTAGGAAACCTAGTGAGCTGTCATCTGCCATCTTTTGTGAAACAAACTCTGCTTTGGTCTATTTTCTGTCGTATTCACTTTCTTTACATGAGTAAAAAAGTTGATGCTGCTCACTGCGCGAATTATTAGAACTTTTTGCCACAAAATAGACTCAGTTAACAATTGTAATCAGTGAAACTAACAGTAAAGCGTAATTGAAGACTTGATATCGTCCTTCCGCGTATGTAAAGAAAGAACTGTCAGAACCGAAGCCATCTGTAATAGCCTCTAGGTAATTATTATAATTTCTCATTTTTTTTTTAGCTCAATGGAATCAAAGATCATGTCAAAGAAAACAGGACTAAATCAAGTATCTCTAAAGCTAGCGACATCAGAAGAGGTATTGTCAACATGGAGATTGATTTGGTGTCTTTTGTACTCTTTGTAGCAGCAGCTTGTACAAGATTTTATCGGTTGTCTCAACCAAACGCAATTGTGTAAGTAGAGATTCTTAATATTCCCTTGATAAATTTCAGTTTGGAAGACAGAGCAGAGTAGCTATGATAAATACTTGCATTTGAGTTAAACGTACTTAGAACGTCGAACAGAAACTGTTCAGATCTCACGGTTAAATACGGCCCATAAACTACTCAAATTAACTTCAATTTGTTTTCACTGAAACGAGGGTCATATCACGGTAGAATCCAGGTCAAAATCTTTTGACAAGTGCTGATTCTAGATTGAATAGATTTGGCAAAGAAGTTTAAATAAAATACAAAGAAAATCATTGGTATATGGCCTATGGGGCCTGCTCATGAAATTGTGAAAATGTCAAAACAAGTGTTACTTTTGGCTTGTGACTAGAATTTATTCTCAGAACATTCAGGAAATAAATTAAAAAGCTTTGTCCCATGATTGCTCTCCATATGTTTCAGATTTGATGAGTTACATTATGGAAAATATGTGGGCTTATACATGAAGAGGACATTTTTCTTTGACTCGCAACCGCCCTTGGGGAAGCAGTTGATTGCAGGCATTGCATATTTAGCAGGATTCGACGGTAACTTTTTCAATTCTTACTTCATTTTTATAATGAATTTTCTCCCTGGCAAAACCGAGTTAGCTTACTTTTTTAATTCTTTTATACATAATGCACTAAATTTCAAAATATTTTGATTAAATATGCAACATTGAAGGAAGTAAGTGCAGATGAATGTATGCAGTTATAGGTTGTCCCAAGAATGTTTTGACTTGACAGATGTACAGCATGAATGGAAACGTCCGGTACTTACTTCTCCTGACCAATCAGACTGTGTGGTTGAGGGTTTGAAGCTGATGTTTTCATGAAACCTGTAGAACTGTCAAGTCCAACCATTTCTGGGACAAGCTACACTAAAAAGTTAAATGAGGAATCAGTGTTAAATGTCTCCTGTAAAGCTAGTACACATCAATACTGTCTCTGCAAGATTCTTGCAGAAAAGACTATTAATTTTCTCAAGAGGTCAGTGTTGTTGCTCTTGACTCAGTGTTTGAAAATTGTTAAATGAGAGAGAAATACTCAAAAAGGAAAATGAGAAAATATTCTTAAAATCCACTAACTTTTTTTGGTAAATTTTCTGCAACTTTCAGAATGAAATTGCTTAAAACTTTGTCCAAGAGCGTCTAATTTTTCACATTAGGGGAGGTATTTAGACCCTCCCTCTTCCTACTGTCCTCTGATCCTTCTTGGTGCAACCAGGACAATATGTAGTAAAGACCGTGCACTAGGTTGGCTTAGGTGCAGATGGCACGGTAGCTAACTTTTTTTTGGGGGGGGGGGGGCTCAACAGAATTGTGTAGGGAGCACCATCCAACATGGTCCATATGTTGACTGATAAAACTTTGATGCTTTGCTCTTTCCAGGTAACTGACCTCAAAACCTTTGTGCATCAGTCACCGGATAGCCCAATTCAGTGGCGGATCCAAAAAAATGTCTGGAGGGGGAGGGTACGCCCATAACTTTATGAATTTGAAGCGTTGCAGTCAGAAATTTTGGGCTATTTTCTATTGAAAAAAGGACAAATTCGAGGCTTCTGGGTAGGGCACTTTCCCCCCTCCCATGGATCCGCCTCTGGCCCAGTTGGACGACGTTTTGTTGAGACCCCAAAAAAAATATGCTGCTATCCGATTCTAATAAGGGCAAGATAGATAGTGTGTGGTCTCTATTATATATTGTCTCTGAATACTACTAATCATAGACATCTCATACTTCCAAAAAAATCATGCCAATGTCACTCGACATTCAAATCTGTAGGACTGCTGAGAACAGCTGGCAGTATATTTTAGTTTAAATCAATGGCTCTGCTCTTTATTGTTCCAGGAAACTATAAGTTTGATCATATTGCCAGTGAATACTCAGAGAATGTCCCAGTTGTTGCTCTGAGATTTATTCCAGCCTTATGCGGAAGTCTTCTCGTACCAACTGCGTATCATTTTATGCTAGAAATAGGCTCCAGCCAGTGGACTGCTTTAATTGCTGCATTTCTCTTTCTTTGTGGTAAGTAATTCCTTCAGTCATACAGTTATGGGAAGATTAATGATTGTTGAGCTTTTAAGATGTTTTTCTGATATTTTCTCACTCAAAGTTTTAAATTTTGTTTTATCAAGCCCCAGTGTTTTACATAATTTAATCGGATGGTTTTGGAAAACCAAAATTCAGCAAAAATGCATTTATAATGCTGCAAGATGCATTTGCGCTTATAAACGCAATAATCTTTGTCTAAAGCGCCTTCTGATTTGAAGTTATGCAACCAGCGCGTGACTCACTGAAGTCACTTGCTAGTGCATTAAGAACCTCAAGTCATCACCAAAATTCGAACGTATGCGGGTCATTCCACATTAATTCAACCACTGAATTTTCATGACTCCCTTCAATTTTGATGAAATTCGGTGGAGTCATTGAGTCTGTTTTGAAAGAGAAAACCCCAAAATTTCAGCTTTTTATCACCACTAGGACCAAAGTTAAAGGGGGTCAAAGTCAGCCAAAATGCTCCCCTTTTTGATGACCTCCTCAAAATAAGTAAAATATAACCCAAATCTCCGGTTCTATTATAGCATGCACTAAACATTTTTGCGCTGCATTTTTCAATGTCATTCGAATTTTCTGATTCACAAAGCAAATCCAATCCTAATTTGTTGAAAATCATAAAATATTTTTTGCCGTAGCTTTTGTTTCATTAGGATGATAGTAAAATAAAGATCAATATCGTATGTCCTGAGGTCTGTACCAGGAGCAGTGGACGATTTCAGAATATGGAAATCATTAAAATTAAGTGTGTTTACTTCATTAAAATTTTTCTTTGTCCCTCAAAATTAAATTTTTTATTGCAAAATGCAAAGAAATTTAGCTAATATGAATTAGAAATCTTTGCAGCAATCCATGCAAATAGCATATTTTCCATAATGAATTGAAGGTCTTGGGGCTTTCCGCGTAAAATTATAAAACCTTTTTTGAGCCTTGACCACCAATATTCCCCCGAAGATGACTACTTGGAAATCACGCGTTTATCAGGTCTCTATTCATGAAAGTTGAAAGACCTGCTTAAAGACTCATGGATTCGTTGGTAATATTTCTTCAGAGATTAACTTGACAAAAAGTTTTTTATTGCCCATTTTTTCTTCTGATTCAATTTAGTTTTCACAATGGTAATATGTTGTGTTCTTTTTCAGACAATGCTCTCCTAACACAGTCAAGATTCGTGCTAATGGAATCTATTTTGCTCTTTTTCTCTTTATTTGGATTACTGTGCCTATTGAAGTTTCGTAAATTGAAAGCAGAATCTTATTCTTTTCGATGGTGGACCTGGCTCTTTTTGTCTTCAGTTTTCTTAACGTTTGGCTTTTGGTAAGTTTTTTCATGAGTTTCTAGCTTTTTTCTCTTCATAAGTTCACCTTTGCCCCCTGTTAATCGATAGAAAAATAAATGAATATTATCAATTAAAAAAAATAAAACAAATTATTTTATCTTTTCCAAATTGCCCCTGTTAGTTCAAGACCAATAGAAATCGCCAGTCAGTGAAAGCTGAATTTCTTCTCAATTAAATGTTCCTCTTGCCAATCACTCTCTTAAAAAAAAAAAAAAAAAAAGCAAAACAAAACAAAACAAGTTGCGACTTCAAACACACAGGTGTTAGAAAACTTTGTTAAAAACAAGAGGTTATTTGTTTCGTGAGACGGTAAATGTAATTCTACGATAGAGATAAATGGGGCCGTATCAGTAGCTGGAGATGTCTTTCGGAAGATGGATACTTTGAAACTAGGCCTCAACTGATAGTTTTGGAGAAAAATAAAAAAGAGAGTTAAGTACTCGGTGTCAAAAAGGACCCCTTTCCCTTGCCCCGCATTCAAGATCGGACCCGAACTTGTGCTGTACAAATTCTTTTCTGGGGTGGTGGAAAATTTGGAGGAAATGGAGAGAGAGAAACATAGGAAAGAGCCAAGAGAAATAGAGGGAGAGAGAAGAAGAGAAAGGAAAGAGGCAGAAAGAAATAGAGAGAAAAAGATCTAGAGTGAGGAAAAGAGCGAGAATAGAAAGAAAGAGATAGATAGAGAAGCGGCTATCTGCTCCTATAGATTGTGCTTGGCGAATGCAAACCATGCGCTCATCAGACAACAGGGGGTAATAGTTGGCTGTTGTTTTGATGAGTTCCGTTCAAAATTGAGCTGGAAAAGTGGACACCTGTCGCAAGCTTTGTGTTGGGTCTCCATTTGTCTCAGTCCATGACTCATACCTCATAGGGCCGTCACGAAACGGCAGCAACCGCCGCGAAGGAAAGGGAAGAGCGCAAATGAATCGATCATATTAAACCGCTAGGAGTGCCATAAAGCGCACAGGGCTGTACGTTGCGGGTGTTGCAATTGAAATAAAACGATAAGAAAATATGTGACTTGGAGAAAAGAAATAATTAGGCGATAAATAATAATCAGAGTGAGAACAAGTGATAATACGTCTATCTGTCTCACTTGCACTCATAGGAGCTTCTAGGGATTGGTCCTTGACAGGTTTTGGTGTGAGTGCCTATGTTTTTTTTGAGCTGTGAGATTAGCATGCATTTGACGATGAAAACATAACATTGTTTCAACAATATAAAAAAAAATATGGAATGCATAGAAACATAAACTTGGAGCATTTATCTTGGAACCTCCTTAACTATATTTTATTCATTTATTTATTAATAAAGTAAACAACGTGCAATCTGCCTCGATACAAAAAAAAAAAAAAAAAAAAAAAAACATATAATAAGAAAACAGAAAAGATGACCAAATTTAACACGACCAGAGCTGTAAGTAACATAACAAAAACAGTAACTAGAACTAATAAAAAACTGAAGCATGTGGCATTTGGCTTTAAACTTAATGAAAAGGAGGTATAACATGAACATTTTGGAAGAAAGAGGGTGAGACATTGCATGACCTCATCAATCTAACTAACGTGGAAATAATTGAAGGTTAATATCTGCAGCAGTTTGAAGTCAGATTAGCAACAGTTTTAAGATTCCTGTCTTTCAAGGTAGGATGACCTTTCATGATCATGATTTTTCCTCAGTCTCTATTAAATTTAATGTCCCAACATTAAAGTCCCTGCATAGGTATTATGAAGTTTTATTTATTTTTAAAATCTCTCTATTTTCGTTTGTTTTGTCCGTATTTTTTTACCTCACCGCCTCTCTTCTCAATTTCAGTGTCAAGCTTGCTGGATGGTTAACTTGGTGTTTAGCAGTGATCATCATAGCGCAAGACTATTGGCACAACGTCCTAGGCGACAGATCAATTTCCGACCTGAAAGCCCTCTTTGGTGCAATCGCTCGTTTTCTCATGATATGCATCGTTCCGGTATTCATTTATTTATCAATTTTCTACGTCCATCTAACTGTATTAAACAAAGCAGGACCTCATGACAGTATCATGACAAGTGCGTTTCAAGCAAGTTTAGAAGGTGGACTGGCATCAATAACTAAAGGACAGCCGCTTAAAATTGCCCACGGGTCTCAGATAACGCTGCGGCATACTCACGGGAAGTTGTGCTGGCTTCACTCCCACCAGCTTGTTTATCCTCTGAGGTATCCGGACAAGAGAGGCAGTTCTCATCAACAGCAAGTGACTTGTTACACATTCAAAGATGTAAATAATTGGTGGATCGTCAAACGCCCGAGTAAAAGTAATCTAGTCGTTTCTCAGCCGATTGATGTCATCAAACATGGTGATGTCATCCAGTTGATTCATGGGATTACTAGCCGAGCTTTGAATTCACATGATGTGGCTGCACCGATGTCACCCCAAAATCAAGAAGTATCGTGCTATATTGACTATAACGTTTCCATGCCTGCCCAGAATCTCTGGCGCGTTGAACTGACGGACGGAGAAAGCACTGATAATGAATGGCACACAATTCAGTCTCAAGTTCGACTTGTTCATGTTAATTCAAGTCAAGCTTTGAAAATGAGCGGTAAGCAATTACCAGATTGGGCTTTCTATCAGTATGAAGTCGTAGCAGATAAAGAATTTAAGCAGCGGGATACCGTCTGGAATGTCGAAGAACATCGATATACCAAAACAGACGATGAGAAATTAAGAGAGAAAGATTTGCTCAGTGCAGAAATGATTCCTCTGACTGCCACCACTTTGTCATTTTGGAAAAAGTTTCTTGAGCTGCAATACAAAATGTTCTTTTCTCAATTAGAAAATGTCAAAGATCATATTTTTAGCAGTGAACCATTCGAGTGGCCACTCATGTCAAGAGGTATAGCGTATTGGTTAAGCTCTACCTCTGAAGAAAGTCAAGTATATTTGATGGGTAATAGAATAATTTGGCGGTCAGGTGTCGTCTCCATCATTCTGTATTCGGGTCTCTTCGTGTTTTATTTCCTGCGCCGCAGGCGTCTTTTCTACGATTTACCGCCGGATGTCTGGGAACACTTTGTCGACGTCGGAAAATTTTGTATCTTTGGGTATGCTTTACATTATTTTCCTTTTTTCTTTGTTGAGCGCACTCTGTTTTTACATCATTACTTTCCAGCTCTCATGTTCAAAATTCTATTGACAGCGGCAGTAGTTGAACATATAGATTGTCTACTTAAACTTTACATTAGGATTAATTTAGTCAGGATTATTTCATTTATTTATTATATTCTAGTGTGCTTATGGATGATATCTTTTATCTATTCATTCAGAAAATTTTTACCTTTTTCTTACGGCAGTCATCTGTCAAATCTCTCAATATTTAAAGTATGTACGTTCCCTGCCTGTGATTTTCAACTCGACTCCATGCCATTTTTTGGCTGGTAGTGAAGCACTTTCATCTCATTGACTGATATCATTGTTTAATTAGAGTAATAATTCTCTTTTCTTTCTTTGAAGTCTTGATTGGAAAAGAAAATAACTTTTTATCTATAGACAGTAGTGCATTGAGAAATCTCCTACCTCTCTCTTTCCTCCATTAAAACGCAAGTGTCAGACAAAGATATTCAAGGGGATGACACTTCCTCTTTCTTTTTCTTTTTTTTGTCTACTTATACATCGAAAGGAGAAATGAGAGAGGTGGAAGAGCTTTGTAAGCTTTTATAGATTTGATTTCAAATGGCTCCAAAAGAGTGGTTAAAATTGAAAATTGACATGTGTAGAAAGATAAACAACAATTTTCTATGACCATAATCTTTTTCAAGCTTTCCTGAAAATCACCATGACATGTTTTCTTAGAAGGATGCTTTAAATGCTTGATTTTCAAGATTTTGCGGAATTCAATTGTTTGCATCATTCTTCAGATTCAGCGGTCTACTTTCAGACCACTTGTTGTAGATACAAGGGATGATTTTCCTTTCTTGTTACAAACAAAATCTTTGTTGTAAGTTTTTGATGCTGACATTTTTGTTGCCCATAAGCTGATGCATCATGCATATCTTTTCTATGCACGAACGTAGTTGTATACTATCTTTATGTTTTTTATCAGTGGAAGAACAAAGTTACATTTTGTAATGATAGAAAGATTTCAGTCATTCCATAATTTCAGTTCATTCTGAAGGAGGTAATCGTAGACCTACTTACTGAAATATTATTTCCAGTAACTGTACCTGTTAGCCAAATGGTTACTTTGCAAACCTTTTTTCTGTTTTTTGTTTATTTGTTTATTTATTTATTTATCTGTCTATCTATTTATTGAATTATTTATTTATCTCTTTATTTCACCCTAAGGGTATCTGGTAGGTTGCTGTACTCTATCCTTTCTTTGCGTACCTTGGTGAATACCTTGGTACGTTCGTCCTGTACTGCTCCCTTTTTTTTTTACTCAATCCAGTTATTCGCTGTGAACTTCTGTGTTTTGGCGGCTGGATTTTACTACTCTACTTACTTATTCATTTGTTTATTTTAATCATTGAATCTTGTGTCACCAGTCTTGCTTGCCAGAATCCATTTTGTTTTTTGCTCTTTTGGCTATTGTTAGTTGCTGAAATAATCTATGATAATTGGTTTGACTTTTTTATGGGCAAAGTATACCGTTGAAATAGTGGTTTTCCTTCTATTGCTGTAGTAATTACTTGCTTGCATGGGGATCATTACTGTAAATTTCAAGTTTTCGTTATCTTAAAACTTCTCTGTGTGCCAAATATCTCTTGAAAACTATCTACCCCAGCAATTTTTTTAAGTCTTAGTTTCTTAGTTAGAGTGCTGTTTTTGTATTATTAGAAGGAAAACCCTGAAGGGCATTCTGTAGGAATCGGTATGAATTCTAAGGTATATGTCTTGACTATGTAGTCATGAAAAAAGTTCAGTACAAGGTTCTATTTGTCAGCCTCAATTTAAAAGTTTCATGGGAGAAATAGTGCGCAAAATTTCCCTTCACAGACACAGCTTCATATTAACACACAGCTGGTTGCCAGATGTGTACAGCTCAGAGACAATATATAATAGAGACCACGCAATAGCCAAAGGCGCAGTGGCTGACTTTTTTTTTTGAAACTCAACGGGAATAACACAGGGAGTATGAAGGAGCACCATCCAACATGGACCATATGTTGACTGATGCAACTTCAGTGCATCGGTCTCATTAGGCAAAAACCTCAACAACTTTGCTCATCAGTCAAAGTATGGTCCATGTTTCCATTGTTCGGTTGAAAGCCGGAAAAAAAAGTTGCCACCTCGCGTAAACATGGGCAAGATAGATAGTGTGTGGTCTCTATTATACAGGGTGTTTCAGACCACCCGTCCACTATCTTTTTAGCGAAAACACTGACGAAACTTTTTCAATGTGTATCGACCCCAAAGAATGCAGGAAAAATATTGTCAACCCCGAAAAACGGCCCCTAAGGTCCTATTTTGTCCTAAACTGCTGTTTCTCTATGTTTTCTCATGGAACGGGTGTTTTTTTATTCCAGAAATGGATTGTGCACTATTTTTTTTCAAACATTGGCCCTTTCTCAAATTAGGGGCCATTTTGAATTGCTCCCTGTGACCTTAAAAATTGTCAGATTTAAAAAAACTTAAAGTATTCTGAATCAGCAGATCAAGGGCTTTCTTTTGATGTATCACAACCTTATTTTCTACGAAAAGAAATTGGGGGCTCCCTCCCCCTAAATTTTGGGGCTTTGGGGGCCTCTACAAAAAAACTTTAAAATAGCAAGGTATAGGTTGTGATATATCATTTGAAAGCTCTTGAAAAGACTAAGAAAATGATCCAAACTGGAAGTCAATCTGACAACTTTAACGAGAGTTACAGCCTGGCCTCTCGCCCTAAATTTTGGGGCTTTGGGAGTGGGGCCCCTTTGAGTAAAATTGAAAATGGCAGGGTACAAGTTGTTATATATATCATTTGGAAGTCCTTGAAAAGACAAAGAAAATAGTTCAAACCGGGTCTGAATTCGATAATTTTAACGAGAGTTACAGCCATTCAAAGATTTGAAGTATTTTCCTTGTATTGGAGGATACATCGAGGAAGCCATAGAAAACGATCACGACCGCATACAAAATCTCTCGAATACGAGAAAAATACTTCAAATCTTTGAATGGCTGTAAGTCTCATTGAAATTATTGAATTCAGACCCGGTTTGGAATATTTTCTTTGTCTTTTCAAGGGCTTCCAAATAATATATGAAAACTTGTACCCTGCCATTTTCAATTTTACCCAAAGCCCCAAAATTTAGGGCAAGAGGCCAGGCTGTAACTCTTGTTAGAATTGTCGGATTGACTTCCAGTTTGGATCATTTTCTTTGTCTTTTCAAGAGCTTTCAATTGATGTATCACAACCTATACCTTGCTATTTGAAACTTTTTTCGTATAGGCCCCCAAAGCCCCAAAATTTAGGGGGAGGGAGCCCCCAATTTCTTTTGGCAGAAAATAAGGTTGTGATACATGAAAAGAAAGCCCTTGGTCTACTAATACAGAATACTTTTAGTTTTTTTAATTCTGACAATTTTTAAGGTCACAGGGAGCAATTCAAAATGGCCCCTAATTTTTTTTAAAATAGCCCCTAATTTTATTAAAATGGCCCCTAACTTGAGAAAGGGACATTTTTTGAAAAAAATGCCCGGACAAAAATGCTTCTTTTAGGTGTACAATCCATTTCTGTAATTAAAAAACACCTGTCCGATGAGAAAACATAGTATCTGGCAATACTGTCCTACGGGTCAAAGTTAAAGAATGTTGGTCTCTCAATTTTTGGGCTGGGTGAAAAACTTAAAATTAGTCCTAATATATCCACCGCTTTTGTAATGAGTTTTCTTTTTTTCCCCGCTATCTTTGCTCTCACTCAGAATTACACATCACTTTTTCACGGTTGATAACTGATATGTTACTTGTCCATCCTTGAAAGGCTACTTTGAGTTCACAAAACTCACCATAATTCCTTTATCCGATATCCATGACCTCTTTTTGTGTAGTTTAAGCTTGTCTAACTAGGCAGTGCTCCTTTTCATGTAACTTTTTTTGTTTTCTAACTCTAAATTCTGTGAATGAGTGTGATTTTAATTTGTTGTTTTGACGAAAAGCATAATTTAGCTAGATTTCATTTGAGTTCTTATATATATTCTACAAGAGTTGCGCCATATCATGTTCTTCTTCTTCAAAAATGAAGAAGAAGCAGATCATGGAGCGCTTAAGAGAAGAAATGGAAATGGTGGATAGTGGTGCTTCTGTTGCTGCTATTTCAATTTGGTTAAGTTGTCGTCATTGTAAACAGACGATGTTCTACTGAATAACATTTAAGGAGAAGGAAGATCAACGTTAAGTACCTTGGTCACGGTACTTTAAATGTGTAAAATGAGCGATGCAAAAAGTAAACAGAACTTTCAGCCGTTCACATTTTGCCACTTGGGGCTTCAGTGAGAACTTAAATCTTTTATCAGGAATATATTCTGACTGGTCGCAACTCTCATAGTATATAAGGACTCCAGTTTTCATGAGGTACAGATATGTGCTAATGAATACCATGAGAGTATAGTAAAAATCTATGAACATACCTTACTGGTCTCTGTTCAAACAGTCTATGTCTGTGAGAAACCATAAAATTCAGAAACTTTTTCTAAACGATTCAAGTAGTTGAAGGCGGCTCTTGCACAATGCCATAAATAAACAAAATTTATGGCTCTTCATGCTAGGGTCCAACTTTCCAGTTTCCAGCTGAAATTTTCATTAAAGTCAGCTAATAATGTTTCAATGCGAGAGAATACATTGATATGCATCAGCAACTTCAAGTGTAACTTTTTCAAAATTACAATTTTGTACCCAAACCACATTTGCATGCAACAGCCCTTTTTTTTTTTTTGCAACCATGTCAGTTTCGATGCTTTTACCTGGTGCCTGATGGCGTCATCTATATGTATACTGAACAATTTTTGTAAGTTTTTTTGTGAAGCCAATCTTGCCCATCGTTATTTATTCTTGAGATTTGATCCGTCATAACTCATTAGTGATGATTCAGATAGATACTATGTGACCACATCGGAGAAAAAGACCTTAACTTTAATTTCACAGTTTTGTTTTGCTTTTTTGTTTTGTTTTGTTTTTTTTTTCAGAAGAGGTTCTCATTGATTCTCGCTAATCTGTATGTAAGTTTTTAATACTCGATAACAATTGATAGTTAATTAATGACAAATCCAATAAAGCTACTTAATGCGCATCAAATCAATGTTCCAGTTATTTGCACTGTCCGATTTCAGTATTTTCTGAATCGCAAGTTCTAGTTGTATTTTTGACTTCGTGTACATACTTAATTATTTCTAAATGTTATTTATTTTGATTGTTTGTTTGTTAACTTTTGTATCACATTTTTATTAGTTCTAAAGTTGTTGAATTGTGGAATACTTTTAATTGAAGAGTACTATGGTAAAACGACAGATATAACACAAAAACTCAAAAACTTGATTACGAAAGGTTATTGTTTGAAATCATGATGTGTTGAATTGGGTTTTTTAATCATCTGACGAGGTATACACATCAATGGGGCTCTTGCAAACTTTTGCTGTGAGCAAATGATTAGCCCAATCTGATGTAAAAACCAGCAAAAATCTATCTAAGAAAGTCTAAAAGTTTGAAATAAACTCACATAATTGCTATAACAGCAAGATCGTAATGGCGGTTCAATGCAGATATCATGGAAGATTCCTGTCTAATTTGTCACTTTCTCAATGGAAACACAGAAATATTTCTCAATTTAGAAAGGATTCTCTATGATATCTGCGTCTCTTCGCCATTAAGGTGATTCCATGGCAAATTCCCGAAAATTTTAATCTGATAGATGGTGTTACTTGTTGCTGGCTCCGAAAATAGCCGTTTTTTGACGGCTTTTAGCTGTTTTCTCTGAACAGACGAATAATAGACAAAAAATCGGACTGTCAGCACCTGCTCAATTTTTTGCTTGATTTTCTGAGCCATAAACAGGCCAAATTAGTTCTAAAATAATGGCGTAACTATGCAAAGAAAAAATCATGTGTAATTTGGAGTTGTATCAGTAAAGATTACAGGTTTCTGTTTCACCTGTAATCTTTACTGATACAACTCCAAATTACACATGATTTTTTCTTTGCATAGTTACGCCTTTATTTCAGAACCAATTTGGCCTGTTTACGGCTCAAAAAATCAAGCAAAAGATTAAACAGGTGCTGACATTCCGATTTTTTGTCTATTATTCGTCTGTTCAGAGAAAACAGCCGAAAACCGTCGATTTTCGGAGCCAGCGACAAGTAACGCCATCTATCGGATTAAAATTTTTGGGAGTTTGCCATAGAATCACCTTAAGCCCAATTCTGAGAGTGAGTTTTGTGATTTTTTCGTATACTCATAGTCAATTTTACAGGTTTGTATGCAAGAATCAACTCCTCAATCAGGATTTTCCTTCCTAGCACACCCTTTATTTTATTAGCCCTTTTACCAGAGTACTGCTCAATTATGTCCAATTGATATAGTTTATTTATCTATTTACATGTTAATTGATTGGTGTCTGGAGTTTTTATTTTTTCTCTTTAGTTGGCCTCAGCAGTCTGTTGATTGATCTATGATCATTCACTTTATTTTACTGTAAGCATGTCAACAAAATTCATCAACCAAACAGTCTAGTGATCATAAACTTTCTTGAGAACTAAAAGAGACAGAAAGGAGACATCGGAGATCGTAGAAATGTAAAGCATATCAGGCAGTCACTAGTTAAACAATATGAGAAAATAATAAAATAGGATCAAAGCTAAAACAATTAAATTAAAATAAAATAACCGTGGGACGTTTCGAGGCTCAAACGGCACTCTTCCTCAGCCACTGAACGCAAAAGTTCGGCAAGCACACAACCAAGCAGAGACAAAAACATGAAAACAAACCAGGTAAACAACCGGTTGTTTTTCGGTTGTTCGCAATTCGGTTGTTTACCTGGTTTGTTTTCGTGTTTTTGTCTCTGCTTGGTTGTGTGCTTGCTGAACTTTTTCGTTCAGTGGCTGAGAAAGAGTGCCATTTGAGCCTTGAAATGTCCCATGGTTATTTTATTATTTTCTCATATTGTTAAATTTTCGGGCTATTTGTGTAATTCTGTTGTCACTAGTTAAATTAATGTTTTCTTTCCAGGCAGCCTTTTGGCTGTATTTGTGAAGGTCCATAAAAATTCCTCTAATTGTTTGATGCCTTCTAGAAGAAAGCTAATGATTGAGTTACAACGAAAGCGGACTAAATTGAAAAATATACTGCATGGACAAATTTTTTATTAAAGTGAATGATCAACCTACCGGAAGAATTTGGTAGGTACTCATTTGATCTATTCGAGTATTCACTCTTGACAGAAGCAAGATCTGCAGCTTTTTCTGTTACCTACTTCTAAAATCCAATTACTTAACTAGCCCCTGGAGAAACGGCAAGTTTCTTCCAGTGACTTTCAATCAATTTTGACAATGGTTATTTTTATCTTTGGCAGCTAAAACATGTCTTGAAATCCATTTAACTTTGATTAACCCATGAAGTATGATACTATGAATCGTTGTTCATTACAAGAACATGTTTCTTTTTGGTTTAAATTTTTAATTTCATATTTTTATCTCAAATTATGCCTTAGTATAGCTCTTAAGGCTTCTTTCCTAAACCGTGCATCAGCATTTTTGGTAATTTTGAGTCTATGTGATCATATCTAAAGTAATTTTACAAGTTACTAAAAAGGTAAAAAATCTATTGAGATAAGACAGTAGTGAATATTAGACTGATGTCTTTCTCATTCCTATCCAGACCCATTCCAAATCCATGATGTTTTCCCGCTCTCCTGAAAATTTGGCATTTTCTGGACCTGTTGTTTTGTAACAATGCCCTTGATATTTTTATTTAGTTTAACCTGTTAATATTCCTCGACTTAATCATCATGCAATTTTTCATTTGAAGTAACAATTGTGTGTTTCTTTTTGCCAACATATTTTTTCAGTGTTCGTACAATGCTGCTGTGCATAATTTTTGATAAGAGTGAATGTATGATTATAGGATAAGTTGTGCTGCCAGGAAGTTTCATTTTCGGTTTTTTTCATCAAAGCTATTTTCTAGGCGGAAGAATCAGTTTCTGTCAAATTAGGTCCTCATCTGTTTCTGGACAGCAATGGGGCATTTGCAAGGGTCTGAAATGTTGTGTTTTTTATGAAGAATATGAGAGTACTTGATGAGCCGAGAACAAATAAGTCCTATTGTTCGGAGATGAGATTTTGGCCCGAAATACATTGTTTTAAATGGAAACTCTACGTATTGACGTCCCTACACACACAATTTTTTACAACTTTACACGTGTGTATCTCCAAAACCAGGACAAACTAAATGCACCATTGTTTTCAGCTCATCAAGTACCTACTATTATTTTCTTCATACATCAGACCCTTGCAAACTGCCCCATTTAAAGTAAATAATATACATAATTCATTCAAATTCCATGGCTTTGAAGGGTCAAAATGTATGGTTTTACCATTACTGGAATGTTATCTTAGGGGATAAACTTTCTTGCAGCCCAACTTGTCTCATTACTGTTTAGTCATTGATCCCGCATAAGTATTTGCCGTTTGCATAAACAGTGATCATTCATAAATATTTGCCGTCCATGACATTAAAGGTGATAAACTGATATAATAAATTTTGCTGCATCACAAAACCCATTTAATTTCTTGAACTCTCTTAAACACTTGTGAAGAAGTTTTACTTAGATTTTTGTAAATTATTGCTTCTCTTCCTCTACTTGATAGTTAGTTCACTAATTTATTTTTCTCCTTCGATATATTATTTTACTCAAGTTCTCCTCCTTGTTTTATTTATCATATTGTATAAATAAACACTTTGATTTTTTTAAAAATGTCTAGTTCATTTCATAAAAAAATTCAAGTTGAAATCCATTCAATACCCCAATATCTTTGTCTACAACGGTTGATTATTGGGGAGTCACTAAGAACCTAGCTAGAATTTGTTTCAAAAGTGGAGGCGGAGCTCAATCAATAATCTCAGGAAAATTTGTACTCTCTGAAATAATATCAAAACTTGCCCTTACTTGAAATTGTGATTTCAAAGCGCTCTTTTATGAATAACCACGGCTTTCATTATTTTTCATCCAATTCCATCAAGCCTTGTGAAAAATAATTCTAGAAACAATACAAAACATTATGGGGAGTCTTTTGAAACAAGCTATAGCAATTATTTGAAGTCAAAATGCAAATTTTGTTAGGTGACAGGGTTCGCTTATGGTTTGGTCACATGTTGACTTTAGATATGGCATGAGGGGGTTGCTGGCAAAGGTGACGGCTACATCACACGTAGAGCAGAGCTTCGTCATCACTGAGAGCTAACTCACTCTAAACTCCTTAAGTTCTGCATCCTGTCTATACCGTTTACTCCATATACCTTGAGTATTCATGCTAAGTGCCTCTCTGGGAGCATGGGCAACCAGTAGGGAATACAGCTCCAAGTGTGCTTAAACAACACTCCTGAAAAATGACTTGAAACAGATTTTATAGAACTGTTTCAGTCATTTGGAAGACAGATGTTACTATACGTCCATTCAAAGTGAAATCTACAAATTGTGACAGCATCAAATTCAAAAACAAAATGATGAGCTCTTGTAAAGACTGCAAGGATAAAAATACTCTAACCTGTAACTTTCATGAGCCGTGCTCCTGACTTTGAAGTAATATCACGAAAAGTTGGGGAAGAAACTTATCAGCGTACTTCCTTCAGCTGTTGTTGATGTTACTCGCAAGTTTGGTGGCACTGCCCCAAAAAGTGCTGGTTAGAGGAGACACCTGCGCAGCTGCGGTGTCAGCATTGCTGCCAAACGGTTTTTTCATACGCTACAGCTCTGAGTGATGGACTGATGATATGCTTAAGGTGATTCCAGGGTCAATTAGTTCGAACCATAGACACCACATCGCGCCTCATGAAGTCAACAGGTTTTGCTTAAAATTGATAAATTTACGCAAACACTTCAAATTTGAGGAACATTGGCACCTGTGAGCATACTTCAGGGAGATACCTTGAAAATTTCAACCTGAAACACTCAAAAATAAAGCGGTGATTTATGAAATACGAAGAGCTCTTCATATCACTGGCACTCACTAAGCTAAGAGTGCAATGAATTTAAAAAATTACAGCTTTGATTCTCAACCAATTTTGCTTGTTTTAGGCTCAAAAAATTCATGAATAAACTATATGCAATTGCTGACATATCTTGAACTGTTCGTTTTTTCTTTGCTTTCAATTAAAATGTCAAAAACGCGACTTTTCCTAAGAGTGACTCTATCCATCAGATTGAAATCTGGAAAAGTTTTGCAGAGAGTCACCTTAAGGAACCGAGTTCCTCATAAGCATGCCAGCCTCCTCTTTCAATAGTTCAATAATGTAACAAAGAGTTGACTCCGGAAGCAAGAGAAAGTGAACAGTCAGCGAGATAGTGAATAGGATATGATGCAGTGAGTAGTAATGAACAAGAGCAAGGAACACAAGTGCGAGGTACCCTATCTTTCAACCCTGCATAACATCCTACACTCCTATAGCCTCACTATGTGTCCAAAGATCCACTTGAACTTTCACTACCTTCACAGCTTCACCCTTCACTTCACAATGAATCCTCTCCTTCCTTTGCCACGCAGTATTTAGCAGATCAAAGAATGAGCAGCCATGAATTTCAGACAACTGGCTTGCCTCGGAGCTTTATGACATTGATGAGAGGGCTTAAGGTTTGGATCAATTGGGAAGAAGGAAAATGAAGAAAATGATCAATACATCGCTTTGAAAAATGAATAATCATTTATTTAAAATGTCCATTGATTTAATTCATTGTACATTGAGTTTTGAGTGTAAATATAATACGTAAATTTTAATTTTAATTATTAATTTTTTTTCCATTTTTTTCTTTTTTTTAAAATTTCATCTAAATATAACAATAACAGAATTCTTGATAAATTATCTATTTGAAGTTGAATTCAAGTTAAAATAAACTATATAAAAAAATAAATAAAAAAAAAAATAATAAATAAATAAAAAATAATCAAAATAAATAATAATCTATATTAATAATAAAAATATTACTTTCAGATATATACAGGAGTTATCTATCAATGGTCAATGAGTTAAATGTTCTTAGAGGAGAGAGTAGGCAGGGAAAAAAATTATAAATAAACAAGTAAAAATTTAAAAAAATAAATAAATAAAAAATAAAGGAAAAAATGACAGTAGATGAGAATAAGATACTTCGAATGATTAAAATAGTTAATTGATGTACAATTTAAAAACTTGAATACCATTGTTTCAGGGAGTAATTATTAAAAGTAACTAAACCTAGAAGAATTTGAGTTGTAATTGACTATTATTTACCCCATGACCACTTTGGTTTTTAATTTTCGATTAGGTAATTATAATTTATTTCCGAGTAGATACATGTATATGTCAAAGTACTTCGAGCAAAGAACAAAGATGTAATTCTGTGAACAATAAGAACAAGGAACGAGGTTGAGTGGCTTCATGAAGGACTGTGGTATGAATAAATATTTCTAGGATTAAAAGTTACCGACAGTTATCATAAGATTCGTTTAGCATGAAGTCAAAGGAGTTTGAACTATTCCGTGAAACACACTGGCTCCAAACGAGACAAGATTTTGAAAAAAAAGAGAAACTAAGAAAAAGTGCATCATTTGGCAAGAGAGTAGCAATCAAAATTTGTTAAATTTTCTAATTGAAATTTTGCCATGGTGGACTGGAATTTGAAATTTTGAATTTCATTTACAATTTACAGCATTTAAACTTTGAATTCTTTTACTGTTATTCCAGTGAATTTTTAATTCTAAAAATAAAAAAAAAAAAATTAGCTGATTTTGATGAGCAGTTGTCAATTTAGGTAACTGAAATCCAATATGTTTTGCTGCAACTTCACCCATTGAATCACATCAACACAAAAAACAAAACTTTAATCCTAGTGACTCATAATTTGCCCAAAATAGCCTGGAGTAATAACATTTTTCTGAAATTGAAAAACAAGTTTCCTTTTTTTTCCCTTATAAAATTTAGCATCTACCAATTTTTTTTTTTTTTTTTACCATCCATCATCTAAGAGTACTGAGTAAGAACTTTGAGTAAAAATTCAACCTTATTCTCCGACAAAAAGTCAGCTATGCTCTGTTAAAGTTTAGAATGAGGTAGAGACTTCAACAAAAAAATGAAGAAACGAATAGAATTTATCTTTTTGGTAGGCGAGAATTTTTCTTACGCAATGATGCACATGGTAAAAACTTAAGTCTTTGCTCTAAGCACAATGTCAGTTTGAACAGCAAATAAGATACAGAGAAACAGTTTTACAACGATGATATGATGCGTTTTTTTATTCACCAAAGCAATCGAAGCTCAACTGCACTGTTTTTTCATTTGCGTACATTTGCCATGGATTGCACCAGAGAGTTATTTGTAGTAGCAGTGTATTGCACCCGGTGCTACTCTGGCGCAAGCTCCAGTGCATCAAAGTAGAAGACTGATGTACCGGCGCTACAACACCGTGCCTTTACACAAGTGCGGATCCTGATGAATAAAAAAACGCAATGGTACAGTTCATGCACAAGCGTATGGTAAGTTCTGGATTTCAATAGAGCATAGCTCAGGTGCAGAAAAACGTTGAATGATAGTAATATTATCAGTATAAATAGTATACTACTGCTCAGAGCTCTATAATCTTTTTTGCACTGATGCAATTTTCTGTTGAGTTTCACAACTTTACCATACACTCGAGTGAGGGTATAATTGATTTTCAACATAGCACCTGATCTTAAGAATACATAATAACAGATATGTGAAAAAAGTACATTGGTGAGTACATACTAATGTTCAGTATAATTTTTTAAGCCATTCATAATTGATTAACCGACAATTCTTCTCATGCAGACTTGCTATGGATAAAACTTTCTCGATTACTTAGTCAGCGAATAATAAAGATTTCAATAGCTATGCTTCTTCAATAAGGATCAAACAAACGAGTATACAAATCTGAAATGCAAATAGAAGGTAATTGTACTTTTTGTAGCTATGTGTAGATTGAAAGTTGAAAAAGAATGTGAATACAATAAACAACGAAAGTCCAAGTTGACTGGGAGCCTTTTGGTGTCAAGCAGAACATTATTTTAAAGGAGGAAAAGTCCAAATTGACTGGGAGCTTTTTGCTGTCAAGCCGAACATTACTTTATAGGAAGAAAAGTCCAAGTTGACTGAGAACCTTTTGTTACCAGGCAGGACTGCGGAACATTCAAAGCAACAAGTCCAGAAGAGCCTTCATTCCAATTCACCATAGAACAGAAAGTTGAAAACTGAGAAAACTACACCACTTGAAGGAAACTTAAAATGCCAATACCCGCATTGGACATAAAAAATAAAAAGGCATTTTCTTTTCATCACTAAATTTTTAAACTTCCTCTCTTCTTCTATCGAAGTATTCAACTGTGATACCGTGAAAGGAAAGAAAGTGGTTATCATAAAAAAACGCACAATATTTGAACTACTACCGATAAAATATTTATGGCAAACAGGATGCTTGAAAAATCAGAAATTTCCAAACATGTTTACAGTTAGCCCCTAGTGATGCAATCAAAGTCGTAAGCAATTCTGTCAAGAAACCAAAAGGACATTGGAACCATAGTAACAAATAGACTCTATAATTAACGGGACTCTGCTAGTTCCAGTATCATCCATATTGTCCACAACGCGAGCGCTGGTGGGAAATAAAGTCCTCCAAATAAGTTGTTCTCCACAGGATTGACGTGTAGAAACAATATTTTTTATAAATTCATTAAAAATAAAATATCACTCCAAAATTTTTTCCACCGATGGCAAGGGGAGAGGGTGTGAAGATTGCCATCATTTACTTGAAAAACAAACTGAAACAACTTTCTTCCTAAAAAAACTTGTAGAAATGTAGAAATGTGTTTTTTTTTTTTTAAAGTCTGAGACCATGAATTTCTCACAGAGAATTTGTCTTTTTCATTTCTCTTTTTCGTGAATCAAAACTTGTTTACAAAATCTTTAAAAGGATTAAAAGCCAAATATCGAACGCTATAATTGAAATTTGGATTATAGTTTTTCGATTTTGGTGAGGGATTGTTTTTTTTTTTTTTTTTGTGAATTTTCGAAAATTACAGTTTTTACAAGGTGTCTTAAGGCCAGGTGACTTGCACTCAGGTTTTGGATAATTTGAGAAGACACTTCCTAAGAAGCAGGCACGAGAGAGTCCTATCACTCACAGAGAGTATTTGTTATGGAACCTTGGGAAATTCTGCAATATTCTTTGATGAAAATAAGGTTTACTGAAATTGGTATGAATAAAATTGGATAAATTTTAGTTTATTCTCATGAGACACAGAATCAAAAGTAAAACAATAAACTACTCTAATCACATTCAAAATTTTCATTGAAACAGAGCAACTTTTAATAAGTAACAGAAAACAAATATTACCAATTTGGGTGCTTTCAACTATCTAGAGAGAAATTTAGACGAGAATTTTTTTTTTGAGCAATCAAACAACTCTAAATTCAAAACAAATTTAAAATGCAAACAAAATGCTTGACAAAATTATTGGAACTAAAGTTAAAATGACTCAGATTTGAAATATTGAAAAGTATTAGAGCACATTTAGAATTACAGTTAATATCATGATCATAGTATTCAAGATTGAAAGGCAACCTTTGTAGAAAATTTTTAATAATACATTAAGAGCCTCTCTTAGTCGATAAACAAAGCAAGAAAGAAGGAGCGCAATAAAAGTCATTGTTTTCATCTTGTATAAAAAACAGTAGATTGAACAAAAGAAGACAGTTTACAAATAAAAAAAACTATTTAAAAAAAGGCTGAGCTAAAGTTCTTGTGACGTTAAAGATGATAAATGCAGGCAAAGTAATTAGATCTTTGAGTAATCTGTTATTAATAATTATTATTTTTCGCTTTAAATGAAAAAATAAAAGGAAGAAAAAAACCCTTGGTACATAGCTACAAAATGAGTAATAATAATGATAATAAAAAAGGAAAGAGAATGTAAGAAAACAAATATAGTGATAGCGATAATAATAACAATATTATAAAAAATAGTAAACAATTAAAATAATGGGAGGAAAAACAGAATAGAAAATGAATTTAAGATCATATTATTAAAAGATTTTTTCACATCCATTAAGACGAATAAAAAATAATACTATAACATTAATCACTTACCAGTTGAAATACAATATAGATATTCATCATACAAGATAACAAGAAGATTTAGCTTTGAAAGAATAACTTGAATGAAACAAGATTTTGCTACTCCAGAGGTCCCAGTGGAAAGTGGGATGGTTATATTTTCCCTCTTGGATTGATTTCATGAATTTAGCAGGTTGAGAGGTTGACAATCAATATACAGCGCGAGGAACAAGGAGTTAAATTAAGGAGAAAATTTTGATGGCAACTGAGGAGGTAATTAACTGGAATAGGGACCTATGAAACAGAAGAGGTGCATTCTTCCGGAATTCAGTATTAGGATAGCAATAGGATTTTTGAGGAGAAGCACTCTTGTGTTTCATCGGACCTCGCTCCGCAAACCACCTAGATTTACAGGAGGGAGATGAAATTAATCACACAATATTCTAGATATTCAAATTGAATGGTAGATATTTAAAAGTACATAAAATTACTAAAAATAAAATTATGAGATATTTACTTTCCGAGGAAAAATGTCTCTTAAGACACTTGATTCAAATCTCGGTTCAGAGATTTCCTGAACATGAAAAAACTAACAGGAGCGGATAAATGGGTTGAATATAGTACAAAAATAAAGAAAAAAATGCACAAATTATACTTAGATTTGTAAGCGCGTAGAATATGAATACTTTAACATTATAATAAAGACATAAACTGTCAGAAAAGGGAACAAAACTATTGAAAAGAAAGTCAATAGACTTTGAAGATTCACTTGATTTAGAAT
This sequence comes from Trialeurodes vaporariorum, assembly GCA_011764245.1. Classification (NCBI taxonomy): domain Eukaryota; kingdom Metazoa; phylum Arthropoda; class Insecta; order Hemiptera; family Aleyrodidae; genus Trialeurodes; species Trialeurodes vaporariorum. Next base: position 32,590,576 of record VMOF01000001.1, read on the forward strand.
TTACCAACTTCTCCAAGAAGAAAATCATGAAGTAAAACTGATCGAAATAGGAATGAAGTAGATTTTGATTGACTTCCAAGGGGCTAAAAGATCAAATTTAAATTTAGAGGTTTTCGTTATAGTAATTAGATAAATTCATACCCTCGGAAAAGACGACATAACTTCATAAAACATCATTTGCCATCGATAAAACATCTGATACAAGTAAAATTAGGAATGTAATAGACTGAGAGCAATTTTGGCAGATTCGCATTAATTACTAAGATAACTGCATTCAATATTTTTAAAATCAAGGGAAGACTGATCAAAAAAGGAAGGAAACCTATAATTTACCGTACAAAACACTTAGGGGATTGATAATTGATTACACTTTATTTAGTATTGAGTTTGGAAAGCTCTTGTTAGTTACTTTATTACTTTTATAAACTTCAATAATTTTTAACCAAATGTACTTTCCGACTCATTCATTTCCATTTAATATATATCATTTCAGACATGGAGGTTGGATCAAACTGGTATCTTAGGTACCAATTAAATGTTTTCTTCCTTCAGGACACAAAAGAGCTTTCAAGCATAGAAGGCTTTTGATGTAAAAAAGAGTTCAAAACGTATAAGAAGAGGTTTTCATGCCAGTTCTGTGTTACACACCCTTGTTGAAATTAAAAAATCATTCGAATTTTGAATTGAAGTTACAGGTTGACTGATGCAGTGGAGCATAGAAGGCTTTTGAAGAGAGAGAGAGAGAAAAAAAAGTTTGAAACGTATAAGAGGAAGTTTTCCGTCCAATTTTGTGTTACATTCATTAGTTAAAAAGAAATAATCATTCGGATTTGGAATTGAAATTACAGGTTGATACAGTAGAATCGCGTGCAATATGGCAACACTGGATTTTGTCCATTTAAACCCATGAAAAAGATCCATCTATCAAAGGTGCATAATGCACTCTCTTGATTCGATATTTTACACGGGTTTAAATGGACCAAAAGCAGAGTTGCGTAATTGCACTCGACACCGCTGGGTTGACACAGCCTCCATACCTGAAATACACTCTAAGAACCATTTGCTCAGAACCAGACTGGGAATGATGAGAGAGTTTAGAATGTACGTTTACATTCATTACGTATGACGGATTAAGATTCTGTGGAGTTAGCAAAGGTGTTAAAAAATAAAAAATAAATTGTAAATAATAAAAAATAAATAAAACAGAGTTACATTTATTGCACAGAAAATATTGAAAGCTTAATGGTACAAGAGAGAAGGAAAGAGAGAGAGAGAGAGAGAAAGAGAGAGAAAGAAAGAGAAAGAGAGAGACAGAAAAACGGTGGAGGGGAGAAAAGGCGACAGATAAACAGAGAAAAAAAATCTGCTATCTTTAGATTCTAGATGGGGGGAAAGGAAGGGAGGATCAGTTAATAACAATGACTTTTACACTGACTTGATTTTAATTTCACAATAAACAGATAAAAATTATAATTGTACATGACACAAAATATGAAAATAACATGAATGTTGTAGATTATGTCATTAGAAATAGAATCAACCGTCAACTTACAATAGTTGTCAGTTATACTGACAAAAATTCCTTGTGGGCTTGCCGGGAGGAGAAAAAAAAAAAAAAAAAACGGAAAAAAATATTTAAAATATAATAAAATAATAAAATATAATAATGATCAACTACAATTATACACAATAATTAATTTTAAAAAGAAACATAATATGAAAATTCAATATAATTCAGTAACATTTTGTAACAATATACTTTTTTTTTTTTTTTTTTATTGACATTTTATTTTACCATACAAATATAGCGTAATCATAATCATTTAATTAAAGGCCACAAAAACATTTGAAAATTGTGAAAGTATACAACAGGCTACATACAGTCTTAAAAAAAAGAAAAAAAATCACAAAAAAGAAAGAAAATATAAAAAAAGCATAATATGATTGAATAATTTATTCTTTAACATGAACTTACAATTAAAATAATTAAAAACATGAAAACAAAACCTATCACACAGTTCAATCGTTCAATGGGAAGATACGATAAATAACAATAAATGTTCATTTTATGTACACGGGAAAAAGAGGAAGAAAAAAGATGGGGTAAAAGGTATGAGGGGCAAAAAAAAAACTAAATTAACTACAAAGGGAAAGACAGATAAAAAAAGAAAGAGTATGAAGCGACTCAGATAACTTTTGCTAGGTATGCGTTATGTAAGTATACAGATCGAAAGATAAATACTTCAAATGCAGACCCGGAACATGGATACATTGATAATCTTACTCATGCAATGGACATAGGCGATAATGAACAATTACAAAATGAGAAATTATACATAAATATTTATTGAAACTGTAATAACCTGATATGGGTTTGCAACTATTCTAAAAAAAAATTCAAGAAAGAGGAATTCAAGCGGTGAATCTTCAATTGATTTCATAAGAGGGCTACATACAATTAGTCATTTGATTTATGTCTCCGTAATTTTTTTTTATTCCCTTGCAGCAAGTTCAATAGAAGATATTCTGAACAATGAAAGCCACTATCAGGGCGAAAAAGAGGAAGCAACTCAAGATTATACCCGCCCATTCTTGGTCAGTAAGCTTACGCCTCTTGTTTGCCTGCAACACATATAAAATCATGCATACCATATTAAAACCATGATAACGGATACAGAAATTATCAATATCTTACACTATCCATCAAGATGATTTGTTATCAGACTCCATCAGTTGATTGTTGAAAACTTTACATGATCACATCAAGGAGTCAAATCAATGTAGTCAGATCAAGTTGGAACCAGAGACAAATAGTGACAGAGCACTACGCTAAAATACATGGGAAAGATTTGAGGCACGCTGAATTTTCGCGGATTCAACAAAACAGCAGTCAACACCCCTCTGATATCCCATGGTGTTGAACAGTGGTATTCTGAAAACACGGGGGGATGGACTGGGAAGTGAGAAGGAGGGTGCTCACCATTTAACACCATGCGACATCAAAAGGGTGTTTACTATTGTTTTGTTGAATCCGCGAGAATAACACTCAAGTGGGCTCATCCTGCAGAATTTTTGAGAAAACCCTCTTTAGGGAAATAATTTAAAAATGCTCAGAGGCTCTAAAACCCAAATTTCGACTGATTTTTGTCAAAGCAGTTTTAAAAGCATTTTAGTTATTGAAAAAATTCCATAAACTTTTGAAACTACAGGCTTCTTTAACAAAGAAACGCATTTTTCTCACGACTATAATTTTGCTTATTTGCCCATTTACCGAAGAACTCATTTTTTTCTGAAAAGCACTTGTTAATGGGAAGATTTTTACTCCTAATTTGTTAATTGCGACTTTAAAATGGGAGCAGTAATTTTTTAAAAATGGGTCCAAATCAAAATTTGACCTCGTCACTAAATGAAAACAAAAAAAATGTCGACCTCTGGCTGGCGCCAAAAGTCTTGGCTCTTTAAGATGATTCCAGGTTCGATTAGTTCCAACCGTAGACACCACGTTGATGTTGCGCTGCTCAAAAACTCAATCGTTTTTGGCTAAAATTTACGAATTTACGCTAAAAACACAAATTTGAGGAACGTCAGCACCTGCGAGCATACTTCAGGAAGATACCCTGAAAGTATTGAGCTGAAACACTCAAAAGTAAAGCCGAAAATTATGAAATACGAAAATTCCCATAAGCCTCAATGAGTGGGAGTAAGACTATCTAGTTTCGTCTATCTAGACGTATTATCACCCGCACTCACTCTCACTCACTAGGCTTATGGCAAAATTAATTTCATAATTTACAGCTTTAATTCTAAACCGATTTTGCTCATTTAGGAATCAAAAAATGCGTAAAAAAATTTTGCAGGAGCTGATGTTAATGAATTTTACATTTTATCTATGGTTTCAGTTTAAAACGCTAAAAACACGACTTTTCCGAAAAGCGACTAATGGCGCTATCCATCGGATTAAAATTAGGAAAAGTTTCGCCTGGAATCACCTTAAGCCCTTTAAATCAATGTATCACAAGAGCACAAGGGTCACCATTGGAAATTTTTAAGACAGCCAATTTTGGTAATAATTTTAGCAAGAGCATAGTTACCAACTAATTTTTGTCCTATTGTGATAGCGAGTGAAATTTTTCAGGCCGTGCTTTTTGCAGCTGACTACTCATGGTTTGAATAAAGAAGCCGTTAGCCAAGAGAGGAACTCTGCATCTCTTAAATTATTCTTATTCCTCTTTCTGACAGTTGGAATAAATTACCTTGGTGCTCCTGGACATTGCACACAGTCTGGAAAAAATTGCTGCATACAAGTAGCAAGCAAGCAAGGCTTACAGTAAAAAAAAAAACAACAACAACAACAAAACTTACCTGTAAATTAGCTTGTTTAGAAGACTGAGAATTATAAGCGTTATCTGAGGCTGGAAGGGTTGAGAATGAAGTTGTCGCAGAAAATGGTCCTTGAAGTTTTCCTTTGGGTGCCCTTCTGATGGCACACACGCGTAAAAGATAATCTACATTTGATTCTAAGCCTTCCACTCTATATTTATTTTCTTCGCCCCGAAAGACCTGCAAAAATAAAATTAACTCACATTAATAAATGAAAGTTGGCTTGACAGCGAAATTCTATTTATCTCACAAGAACTAACCCATTGACATCATTGAACGAGTCAGACTTGTCCAGATTTTGAAAACTGATCTGCCCTTGATTCAGCAACAAAGCGACTACTACGCAATAATGCTCAAGAGCTTGCGGCATTTTTCCATAGATACCGTCATTCGCTTCACTCAACTCCTGCAGTCTCACCGCTTGGCGTCCTACTTGCATAGAATGAGCGCATAGGTGCTGTTGCCAAACAACTTTTATCAAATGAATTATGATGCGAATGGATTAAAGTAAAAAAATAAAGTAGAAAAAGGGAAAAAAATGAATACTGATTAGTTCCATATGGCACATGGAACTTTTCTGATGATATCACCATGTTCCTCATGTCGTGGCAGCAACAGACCCTGAAGGGGCCCCCTCGTAGGAAATGTGTTGGGGCCCCCTTTAAGTAGGATTTTAATTTAACTCGTTTCTGACCTCGGTCCTAATTATTTTTCTCTCCTTTTCCTCCTTCTTTTTCATTCTTTTCTCTCGTTTCTTTGAACTTATGTCTCTTTACACTTAATATTAGGGGCCCCCTAGACTTTGGGGCCCTCCGCAGCGTGGGGTCTGCGGGCGTGTCATCGCCGCCACAGTCCTCGTGACAAAATCTATAAGAATCAACCTGCAAACTTACTGTTCATAAACCAAAAGCAACCATATTACAGATCCAGTTCATAGCTTATGTTCTATTGTTTGGGGTGCAAAACATACATAGTGCTTACATGCACGGCAGGCTGATTATGAAGGATTGTATTGAGTCGCTATCGGTTGCGTGTTACTCTTATGGGTGGTGTCATCCCGATAGAATCCATTCTGATTGAAACCCTCCAATCTCTACAATGAGTTTTCAATAACTCAGGAGTCATCAGTGAATTTCTGAAGAGACAGAAGGATTTTTATCAGTAAGGAAACGATCGGAATGACACCATCCGTAAGAATAGCACATACTAAATCATTGACTAGATGGCATTACGACACAATCGTTCATAATCAGCCTGCAAGTTGGTCTATCTGAACCTGAACTTGCTTTCCTAAGCAAGGCGTAAGTTTTTAACTTATTTAGTGGTTGCAATGTTATTTTTGCAGCATTTAACATCGGAAATATTACATTTAACATCGATAATATATTTGTCTACAGCAAAACCTTGCAGTGCTCCATTCTTTAGCACGAGCAGGGTTTTCAAAATTATGAAAATTCTAATTATAAAATTTCTTACCTGATTAAACTGTTGATCACGTAATCGAGAAATTTGAAGGCAATATGACAGGGGATCGGAACCTATTCCCATAGGCCTCGCTGGTGTCCATTCAACGGTGCAACCATCGGATGAGATTTCAGACACTCTAGGAGCTGTGGAAGAAAAGAAAAAAAAATGATAACTTATGCTTCAGATAAATCTTTAAAATTAACTAACAGACATAGAACTCGTTGGAAGGCTCTAAAAAAAGACAATTCTTAACTTAAACCGAAAGAATTTAAATCTAACTACAGTGGCTGGTCAATAGTCAAAGAATATTTTTTACAAACTTCGACTGGCCGCCATTTTGCAAAGGTGCAGGATATCTACATCTTGTTTGCGCTAAAAGTCTTCTTGTTTCATGCCCTCGTTTGCTTGTGTCCCCCCAATCCTGCGCTCTCTTGCTCTATAATTCTAATTCTTCAAAAATTTCCATTTCCTCTAAGGGTATTGGTTTTAAAAAAGAGTATTAATTTATAAGAGCAATTTCCATACCCTCTAAGGGTATTGGTATTTAAAGACAATCAGATTGATATTTCCCCATTACATTGACCCACTGTGAATTAAAGACCAAAAAAAAAAAAAAATTTAACGGTTATGGAGATGAAGACTAGGAAAAAGAAAACTGGGAGCATTCCTTACTCAGCTGTGAATGACCCGACCCTTTAAGACACAAATCACAGATAAATAAATACATGATTAAATAATAATACTGACCTTTCAGAGGAGAGGGAGGAGCAGTAGACGTGGAGAAGGGATAGTAATGTGAGAGAGGACCTTGACCTGCATCGTTTGCAGCTGAAATGGCAAATCTATACGTTGTTTGTTCCTGTAATCGCGTTATTCTGAAGCTATCTTTTGGTCCAGAGTATATATCTAGATCTCTGCAAAAAGAAAAAGAGAAACAGGAAAAATTAATGTTTAACTCCAGTCAGACCAATGTGCTACACTATGAAAGTGATTGATTAGTGATTCCGTAAAATGGCATATACCTGTGCACACCCGTACTGCGGAGGTCGTTTCATTGAGATACTGGCAATGTGTACTATCCAAATACAGTAAAACCTCGATAATACGGTTTTCGATGTAACGTTTTTTTCGATATAACGTTTTTCTTCGATATAACGTTGATTTCCGTTGGTACCTTCTAACTCCCCATAAGACTTATGTAAAAAAAAATTTGATTTAAAGTTTTTGGGTCGGCAAAAACCTCGATATAACGTTGAATTCTTAATCGACCAAGATAAATGTTAATGTTTTTTTGCCGTTCAGAGATCAATTTCCAATCGAAAATTTTTCAGAAGGAAATGATGCGATGCTACTTTTTGCGCGATTGTTGCACTTGCAGTGCGCAGCATTAGCCATCCAATTCGGCACCCTCGGTCATCATTTCGTCACTGTGCAGCTGTGCCTGTCAGGTGCGGAGACCAATTATCTGGCGGCACTAGCGCTGAACGGCGGCCGGTGATTACAACGTGAAAAGAGCTTCTTCGGCAGATGACTCTACGGCCAGCGGCAACGCTCGACACGATCAAACAACTGCGTTATCAGCAGATGGGCGCCAATAAGACTCTTTTTATCACAAACGCGCCAGGTTAAAGTCGCATGTAATCTTCCGGCTACCTATATCTGCTGACACCTTCTTATTCCTTGTTGAAGTCTCTATTGAAATAAGCTTAAGTCAGCGTATTCCGCCCGATTGCCGCTACATACTGCGGTAAGAAGCCTCCGAAGAGCTGCGTAAGTAAAAGGGGCAGGGGGGTATGTTGCAAAACGCGGTTTAAAACAATCTGAACAAAATTCCCGCCCCGCTAAGCGAATTTTTTCATGTTTTCCGATATAACGATGACAACGCTCAGTCCCCTGACAAACGTTATATCGAGGTTTTACTGTATATAGAGTTTGTAAAATTTTGGGCAAACAATAATCTAATAAACCACTAACCACAATCAACTAAGTCAATATGTCATATAAGCCACAACTCCGGCGAGAGGGACCCGTTGAAATCTCTGTCGACTAAAATCAGATAGGGTGAGGAAGTGGTTATGATTGGTTAATGAGTACCTGCACAATCAAGATGCACAGTCGCAAGCCCATTCAATTCAATGCAACTAATCAACATTCAACCCAATTACAATAACCATTACAATACAATCCTCTGTGATCACCCCCCAGGATAACACTAGCAAAAAATATCCAGTTGAAACTGCTTCGTTTTCTTGTTTATACAGAGAAGCCAGTTGTAAAGCAGACAAAATATTCACAGCTGCATCTGCTTGTTTCAGGGCCAATAGCGAATAGAAAATTTCAGAGGGTAAAATGGTGCGGCAGAAGATACTCAAATACTCACACATCAGGTCTCTGCGGATTTTGCATTACTAGCGTGTACTTCATTTGATTTGGGTTTCGTATGGTCGATTCACAGCTCCACTTTAGTTTCAGATAGTTGTGAGCGGTATGTGCACATTTCAAAACAGGAGGGGAAGGCGGTAAGGGTAAAGTAGCTGTTTTTAGTATCGGCGACCAAGGTCCAGCACCTAATTTATTTGCAGCACGAACTCTCACTCTGAAAAATAAATTAATAAGATTGATATGAATAAATGAATAAGTAAATAAGTGACAAGTAAAGAATCATTTAAGATCCAAACCCAAGCTCTGAACATTAAAGTGAGTCCGAACACATTACAACAGCAGAAGGAGTTTAAGGATATCCTAATTTACTTTGGAGCCAACAGTAGCATTTGCTTACTTTTAAAACTGGAATTCCACACTTGGACTTTGGAATTTTAATTTTTTAGCGATGAAAAGTGTTTTCAGGCTTCCCTCTTCTCCCTGGTCAGTTAATTACAAAATTTTAAGTTCAAGGTACAGAACGTAATTTTTAAAAGAGACCACAGTTGACTCAAAATGTTAAGAAAATTGGCGAACACAGCATGCAAACACAGCTTGCTGTAAAAGTTTTTAGGGAGTAAAGTGAAAACCGCTGGGTAGAGGATAAATATCAAAAACTCACTTGAATGATGTGGCAGGCGTTAAATCTTCTACGACGCATTCCGTTTCCGGTACGTCCCAAGGTTCACGAAGCGGGCTAACATCGACTGTGTAGTGAGTAATCGGCTCACCATGAGAGGCGGGTGTGCCCCAATGAAGACGTAGGGAAGAAATAGTTGCGGTACACCGTGGTTGAGGAACTGCTGCTGGCACTGATGGCGGAGAGGTTACACTTTTGACTTCGGAAGGACTACTCCAGCCAGCACTATTGTATGCCTGCAAGGTAAACAAAAATACAATTAGCTTACTTACTTCTTCATAAGTAGTTCACTACGCATAAACTTACAACAGCATTATACAGCGTCCCTCCCTTTATTTCACTGAAATGAGTATGCGGATGAATGTTTGAACATTTTTCAAGATGTCTCAACTATAATCATCGGCTCACTATCCACTCCTTTTAAGGTGATTCCGAGGTTGATTAGTTCCAACCGTAAACACCGTGTCACGCTGCTCAAAAAGTCAATAGTTTTTGGCTAGAATTGATAATTTTGGGCAAAAAGTACAAATTTGAGGAACGTAAACACCTGCGAGCATACTTCTGGAAGATACCCTAAAGTTTTGAGTTTAAACACCCAAATAAAAAGCAGAGGTGTTGGAAATACAAGCCTCAATGAGTTAGAGTGAGGCAGATAGACATGGTATCTCTCGCACTCACTAAACTTATGACGAAACAAACTTCCAATACTACGGCTTTAATTCTCAACCAGCTTTGCTGGTTATAAAGCTGGTTATGGGCTCAAAAAATCCATTAAAAAGTTACGCAGATGGGGACGTTCTTGGAATTTTTGTCTTTCCTTTGTTTTCAATTTATTTAAAATGCAAAAAACACAACTTCTCCCTAAAGTGGCACTGTAAATTCAACTGAAATATAGAAAAATTTCTTCTGGAACCGCCTTAAACGTAAAGTAAGTTAAGTCCAGGCACCCAAATATGGTGGTTCGTTATGCTGATATTTCACAACGAACGACTGGACGGGATAAAAAAAATAGGGTTAGGAAAGACAGTCAAAGTATTCTCAAAACAAAGCATACGAAAGAGGAGAGTAACGGCGATCTGCCAGGGACTCTCAAAATTGGGAAGGAAGTACCTGGAGCACTCGAGGAGGTATGATGCTCCAGACATATGTGTAAAAACAAACAAGAAACAAAATAGTAGTAAAACAGGAGAATTTTTTCAAGTTAATAAGAGCTAGGAAGGGTCTATTTACCTGTATCCTAAAGTGGCACAAAACGGCAGGAGGAATGTGATGAACATCCGCAGATGTCGCTTTTCCATTGTAGACTACACTAAAATTTGTATTATCACCTTGCGCTAATTCCAATTTATAATCGACTATTGGAGCACCATTACACCTAGGTGGAATCCATGTACAATGAGCAACAAGGCCATTCCACGAAACGTCTATTGGGCTCGGAGGTTCAGGAGCGACAGCGCCGCTAGTAACTTCCAATGGGTCCGACCAAGGTCCTTTCTGTAAAGAAAATAAAAATGAAATATCGCCCTAGTAATAAATCAGTTGCAACAATCTTAAAGACTTTGCCGCAAATATTTTTTCAAGAACTGAGCTTGCAGTAATTTTCTTATTACTTCTCTGTCAGGAGAAAAAATTGTGTTCAACGATTAAGACTTCACATAACATGATTTGATTGCCAAACCGTCCCTTGCTTTTTTCTTAATTATTTGCATTAGAACTACAAACATACAAATTTTGTGAAATTATTCACAAAGGTTCGATTGGGTATACTTTTCAGAATTAGAAAAAAAGACTTTGCTTTATGTTTATGGATAGTTCCACGGTAACAGGAGCTTTTGCTGATGTCAATAATTTTTACAGAAATTGTAATATAAAAACGTTTATAGCTACCAAACAAACAAATATTCTGTCAAAGGTGTGTTTTTTTTTAAAGTTGAACGAAACAAACCGTAACTTCATGGAACATTGAAATCACACTGCTTTTGAGGAGTCAAAAGGTCATTCAGCCGTAACGGAATGACTACGGTCATTCTGCCAGGTCATTCCGCCTCTTTTGACTCTTGCAGCTATATAATTTCAATAATTCATTAAATGTAAGGTCTATTACAGTAGAACTTACTGTTTAACAGAAATACTTATTCATTTGGTAGTTTTAGCAGGTTTCATGATGCAATTTCTGAGACATTTTTTGGCATCAGCAAATTCCTGTCAACATGGACTAACTTTTCTATTTAAAAGAATTTTAAAATGCTAGTAACTAATGTAAATTGAAAAAATAAGTTGATACTAAATTTAGTGAGGTCATACTTGAAGACAGAATACACAAAGACTTACCCCAACTTTGTTAACAGCACGTAATTGAAAGATATAATGAGTCCCTGGGGATAAATCTGTAACTAGAGTTTCCAAATCCAAACCTTGGTAAGCTATCCTTTCACTAACATCTTCAGAACTTTCGGAAACTTTTAATTCTACTTGGGTAATAGGCGAACCACCATCTTTTTCAGGAAGATCTGTAACAAGAAAAAGGGAAAATCATGAATACAATCAATTGATTTATCATTAACCTCTACATCACTAAAGACCTCAGAGCTAATGACAAAATGACTTATCTAATGAATAGGTTCTTCACCAGTCCATACATCAACAAGTACCTAAACTGCGACAAGAAAAAAGAACCACTTTTAAAAAATATTCAAAAGTTTATTCAGCAAAATGAAGTTTCCTAGAAGTGTTAGTGGTGGCACGACAGTTCGTCCAATGGATTTTGTCCATCGGACGTTTCGTCCAAAATATTTCGTCTGCATTTCCTTTTGTCCAATGTGTCTAGTCCGATATGCCTTAGCCCCTTGACAGCCCAGACCGAGTTATCTCGTTTTGAAAAAAGCATGCCCCTATCACGTTCGAACACAACCGAGTTATCTCAAGTTGAAAATATCACTTACAATGACTCTATGTCTTTTCCTGAGCTAGTCATGCGTAGTTCAAAAAATAGGTCAGGGTGAAGTGCTATCCCTGAGCTGGTTCTGAAAGGGTTAAATCTGTTTAAGTCCATTGTTTGAACCAAATTATCAAAAGCTACCTTCTACCTGACCCCAAACAACAATCCTTAAAATGCTAATATGTATTAATATTATTTTGGTATATTTTTTCACAATATTTTTGAGTGGAGCAAGCAAAATGTGAACCCATTCACACGTATAGACAAGTCAGACTTGTCATGACTTTGAAGGAAATTCATTCTACCGATTAGGCGATTTCGCAGCAAAGGGACAACGAGTTCAAGAGCTTGCAGCACTTTCCAGTAGATATCGCCACTCGCTTCACTCAACTTTCACAGTTTCACTGCTACGTAGGCCATAAGCATAGAATGAACGCATGAGCATTGTTGCCCAGAAACTTTTGTGAAATTAAATCACACGTCAATGGGTTGACATATTCGAAAAGTAAGCAAACTTACTTTTGCCTTGACTTCAACTCGTCCTTGGAAAGCTAAGCTACGTTGATATCACAACTAAAAATTGCCAGTAAAGCACTAATTCAGAGACAATCTCATTTTACATGACGGTGCTAAAAATAATTCAGATAAAAAACTTACTCCACTTAAGATGTATTGAGTACGGTCTTGGCTTTGCATGTAATCTAGGAGGTGAACATGGACCTGGGCAAACAGATTCAGTAAGAACGGTCAGAGGCTCGCTGGCAGCACTACGCCCTCCTTTTGATTCACAAGAAACCCTCAAGAGATACGTTGAGCCAGGTTCTAATCCTTCCAAATTGCATTCATTATCAGGTCCACTATAAATAATTTGGTATCCTGAACAAACAAACGAAATCATTTAGAATAAGTCAAATCGAAAATGGATGTGACAAAGTAATACTAATGAAGCAGTCGAATGAAATGCATCAATTGATTCAAGTTAATTCATTAACCCTAGTTGACCTGACCAGAAGGCTGATTCTGCTTTTTTGGACGAGACGAGAAGAAATAGCGGGAATCGACCAATCCCATTGGTTTAAACGGCATCAAGTGACAAATTTCGAGTCATTCGATGGAAGAAGGAGGAAAAACCAACAGGAGGTCAGTGACAACTTCCTTCCTTGTTGGACAATATTATTCCACAAAGTTTGCTACATAAAATTTTCTGGCAGAATAAAAGCTGGAACCCTTCTATGAAATTCCCCAAACTTGCAGGGGTCATGATTTAAGTATAAAGATGGAGGCATATGTACCACGACTACATCACAACCATGTAAAATTGTATACAAAACAATCAATGTTAGGTCACGTTCACTTCTCTCCCGTTTTATACTGAAGTTAAATTAGGAGTGCAAAAGTGATGAATGAATAGTCAAATTGTAATTTATTGCTCTGAGATGCAACAGTTTAAAATTAAATCAGTGGCTACATCATCATGGTACGAATACCTCCATCTATAAACTTACATCAACGAATCAAATAATGTCAGTCGACTCCTTGGATTTTGGCTTAGGTAGGCAACCTGCAATACTTTACACAATGAATAGAAGCATTGCAGGCGGCCTGCCTTGCCAAAATTTAAGGAGCTGACTGACATTATTTAATGTAACACTCTCCTCTAAAAATTCCTCGATTCACATAAGAAAATCACTGCAAACAAAAAAAGAGCGGAATGAAATGAGACTCACCGTTTCCAGAATTCATTTCTAGGTGATAGTTGGTAATTAAAGCACCTCCTGTATCAGCAGGTGGATCCCATTTGATATTAAAATTGTGCGCCTTAACTCGGCCTTTGACAGATGGACGCGGCGGATGGCATGGCCTTGCTGGTAAAGTTGAAAATGAAACTTCGTCCGACCACTTAGATAATCCTTCCTCATTATGAGCCCTCAGCTATTAAACAAATAGAAGAAAATATTTTTCATCAGCAAAGAGATATATCTACTACCAATTTTTACCCCTAAAGTACATGAGTAAATACAGTATCAAGATTTCCACTAAGTAAGACTTTTTGACCCAAATACACCCCACTGTTGTGTTCTTTGCCAGGAAAAGAAAAGCAATTTTAGTTTTAGGGAATATTGTAAACCCAAAGTCTAATTATTCAAATGACATGAAATTTAATGAAACACTCTTCAGCGCGCAAGAAACAGTGTATGCTATCACACCTTGTTTTTTTTTATCCAAGTAAAAAATTGGAAGCTTGCTGTGTGGAGCCTCGTTTCTGCTGCGTTGAAAAGTTTCACTTGACAAAAAAAACCACTTAGAATACGACCGGAGTCGAATGTTTTTGAAAAATCTGAATAATTCCATTAAACAAGCTTTTTCTGAGAAAAATTAGGCAATACTCACTTGCACTTTTCTGAAAAGAAAGAGCATATGGTGTGATTTATTCCACATATTATGGGTGGTTACAAAGTAGGGCGGAGCGAAAATCCGGACTTTTCAATAGGAAACGGTAAACAGCGATAAAAAGTTGCCAAATGGGCTCAAGTTGGCCCAAAACAAATTTGGGGTCCTAAAATCAACCCTAGATCCTCGCGCCGGGGCCTTAGAGGGCGAAATTTTAAAAAAGGGGTTTTTCAAATTTTTACCCATCAATCCATACAGCAAATGACGAGATACAGTCCTTCGAGAAAATGTTGTCCGTTTTGTCGAATTTTGATCCGTTCCTTGTCAAACAGCCCTTTTTGTGAGCGCGCGCAACGTGCCTGCGCCGAGACTCCGGCCGCAGCGCGCGGCATTTCTCGTTTTTCGGCGATTTCACTCTACCAGGTTACTGTACACTTCATACGTTGAAATATGGGGATTCGGCTCAGTTTTACGTGCTTTTTCAGGAAAAACAGTAAAACAGGCTGTAAAGGACTAAAAAATCCTTGCAAAAGCCCTGAAAAGTGGCGCATCTTCATGCAACTCTTGCAAAGTTCTTGCTGTTTTCGTTTTAACAATTTTTTCTTGTCAAGTTATTTTACTTCTAATACCTTGATAACTTGGAGTTCCCGCTCACTTTTTTGTGAACTTTTAGTTAAAAATATTCAAAGAGGTTGGAAGGGACTCGTGGACCCTTGCTGAGTCCCCGAAAACTTTGCATTTTTCCTCAATTTGCGCTTTATTTCCAATTTTTGTATTACAACGATTTTTTTTATTTATCCCCCACCATGCCCAATTGCAGTAAAGACTTTCAATATTTGAGAGTAAGTACACGTTTGGCGTACTTTTTATGCAAACTCACGACTCAAAGCGTTCCGTATTTATTAACACGTTTGAAAGCTCTGAAAGTTCACGCAACGACCTCCACTCAGCTAAAGATCGAAGCTATTAGCAATGATTGTGGCTTAGATGCCGGGGCTCGTGCCATGTGGCAACAATGGACTTACGGTTGAGCGTCCATTTAAAATTATTTTTTTTCAAATTGCTTGATATGGGTCAATTTTGTAGACCACAAAGAACAAAAAATCAAGCGTTCGCAAAAATTTTTTGGAATTCTAACAAATAAGAATCACCCTAGCTCCGGCGCGAAGGTCTAGGGTTGGTTTTGGGACCCCAAATTTTATTTGGGCCAACTTGAGCCCATTTGGCAATTTTTTATCGCTGTTAACCTTTCCCTATCGAAAAGTCGGGATTTCTGCTCCGCCCTACTACAAAGGTGGCAAGATTAAGGGGGTATGAAAATAGATATTCTCATTGACCTCACTGAGGGTACTTTTCGACAAATATGCTAGATGAAAGTGGAGAAAGAGTTGAACAAAACTTACTCTGAACCTGTATGACGTGTATCTATGTAGACCCGTACAACAGTACTGAGAATCCTTGCCATTGTAGACATGTAAGAAACCATATTCAGTTTTCGGATCATTCATTTGAAGGATAAAGTCATCGTCCTCAGGACGCCGTGCCCAACCGAGATGTAACGTATCAACACCTGTTTCTAATAATTGAGGAGGAGCGGGCTGACTTGGTGGACTACCCGCGGTAGAATAAACAACAATATCGGAATATTTACTGAAAACAAAAGGAAACAGAACACATTGTTACACAAGATACGCTGTAGAGAAGATTTATCCAATAAAAATTCAAAGGTTTTCATACAATAATTTATCTAGTAAAAATTCAAAGGTTTTCATGTCTTAACACGTTGACTGCCATTAGATTTATCGGTGTAATGCCCCACAGCGCTGAGGGTATCTTTTTAAATCTATTTCCATTTTTTTTTTTAGTTTTTTCCGTTTTGTCGGCCTTGTAAGCCCGGCGCGGCGCTGCGGGAGCTCTCCGGTGTCGGGAATATGAGCCCGCCGCGGGAGCTACCGGGAGTCGGGCCCATGAGCCCAACGCGGCAGTTAACTTGTTAAATTAACCAGTCAAAATTTAAAGGTTTTCAAACCATAATTTATCCAGTAAAAATTCAAAGGTTTAACACAGCTAAGGGTGCAGTTCTGGGACCAAATAATGTTAGGTCCCGAGCATTGAATTGCGTGCATCTTGCGTGCAGTTTCGACCAATAAGAGAGCTTACGCACGGTCATGTGACCGTGCGTAAGTTACGCTCGGGACCTAACATTATTTGGTCCCAGAGACTCAACGAAACGACCTCCTTGAGTTGGCACTGGCTCGAGAATTCTTGAGATATTCTCAATCCCCCTGTGTTTAAAAATATGAGAAGTCGACGAGGAGTTTTATCAACTAAGGTGATACAGTGATTTCGAAAATGCTTTATTTGATAACGCTCCTTCACGACTTTGCAAATCTTAAAACACTGGGTAAATGGGGAAATCTCAAGAGTTTTTACCGCGGACTCTCAGAATTGCACCCTTAGTTTCTCCATAAAGCAAGAATACTGGCCTGAGAGAATACATTGGCCCTCAGAGATATTCAACAATTCAAATTCAAAAGCAGCTTTCTCTAAATTAGAATTTTGGACTTGGGCTGAAGTATTCTAGAGCAGCATAGCTTGCATTAAAATATATTTCAACTTTTTGGAAATTTTTTTAGAAATGCAACCGCATCTGGAGAAGGGGACCTTCGTTCCCGGAGGCAAATCTACTGAGACAGCGATTTTCAGTGAGTTGGGTCGAAAAATTAAAGATAAAGTTTTTGACAGATAACATTCTCGAAAGGCCTGAAGAGTTAGTTTTCAGCAGTTTAGTTCAATTTCACGCCTCAGAGATACTTTATTTTCCCCCCTTCCAGATTAACGGTCTTTTTCTCTGGTAAAAACTGAAGGCAAAATCGAATTCAACACAGAATTTTGAGAAGTTGCTTCAGGAAAATAAAAGTTTTTAAGAAGAAGACCATTCTTATACTTTGCAACGAATCTTTACAAAACTTTCAATCAATTCTTCTCAAAACTACCATTTTTAAACGGCGAAACTCAAACCACTCCCAAACAGAGTCACATATTATCTTAGACGTCATTATACAAAATCTAACAATGATTAGCCAAAAGAAATTGGAAAATCATTTTTTTAATGGCTAAAAAAGGAAGAAAAGAAAAGTAAGAAAGATGAAGAAATTCAATTACCTTTTTCCATAATCATTTACGGCAGCTAATCTGAATTGGTATAAAGTGGACGGCGTTAATGATTTGTAATTGAAAGCTTTGGCTTTGTTTTTAAAAACTTCGACAAACTCTCCACAGCCTTGATCACATTCTAAAACATAATGCTGGATTCGGGAACCGTTATCATTTGCAGCAAACCACTTTAAATGCAAACCATTACGGAGGCGGGAAACTAACTTTGGAGGATAAGGAGGATCTGGTTCACAAGCCGGGGTAGTGAATAAAGTTGGTTCACTCGCTAAACCAGCTAATTCTTCGAAATGGACTTGGACACATACAGCGTATTCCGTGACAGGCCTCAAATCTTGAACCCTTTAATAACAAACAGAAGAGAAAAAATATGATACACAATTGAGTTAAATAAATTTTCTTAGTGATTAAACTGAGCAAGGAATTTACCAGGATGTTAATATTACAAATCAATCTCCATTAAACATAAAATAGGCATATCTACAAAACATTTATCTGAAAATGATCTGCCTCTATTTTGAGCCCAAATAAGTGGCGAATTCACAAGCTTCAAGCTTTGAGCCCTTAAACACTCAATGATTCTTAGTCAATCATGTAATCTCAAATATTATAGGTTTAAAGGAACACAAAATTTCATCAAAATAAGATTTTGTGATGTTCTTGCCCTGCTCATCTAGCTGGATCAAAAAATTTGTAAAATTTTGATTATTCTCTGACAATACGGTAAGTCCTCCTGAAAGGGGCACTGTCCCCCTTGCGTAAACAAGAATTGAAAAATAATCATCATCTTCAGGCTAATTTTTTTTAAACAGGAACGCAATAGAACACAATGAAACGCCACATCGAAACGGACTGGACCACGCCAACTTCTGTAAATAATTAGTCCTCCAATCGCTGTTACTTTAAACCAACCAAGAGTACACTTGCTCCATCCTGTTCCAACATTTTTCACCAGTAAAAAAACTAGCCTTTAGTATCCACCCCTACATCATTATCAAAAGTGAATTTTTAATGATTCAGGGAGGTGATTACAGAGGATAGGATTGTTTTGGGTATCGTTATCGAGTACATGTAACCTTATAGGTGGCTTGACTGATCAAATCGTTTCGAGCCCCTCGTAAAGATTGAAACGGATGAAAGGAAACGACAAGTCGGGGGCTGTCGTAATCTCAATTGTTTGAAGTAGGAAGAGGTGAGGAGGAGGTCACCTGCGCGATTGAGTTGCGCAGAAGCAAGCCTATTTGATTTAATGCAAACCATAACAATAACGATATCCAAAACGATCTGATCCTACATAATCGCCTCCCAGAGATTGAAATAAATGACAAAATATATACCTGCACGAGAGAGCACCACCACTGTAAATAGTTTTATATTTTCCATCTCTTCCTTTATCACTGAGCAAAACTTCATAACGAAAATCGGATTCAGAGATCTCAAGCTCCGGACTTTTGCCTTCAGGAGGCCACCACTGGATTAAAGCAAAACGCGCACTGATTTCCGGAACCTGTAAAATAAATTCATATATTTGAGCTTGTGCTTTCAAAAGAAGAGCTAACAATCAGAATAAGAATTAAGTCAATTTTTACAAAAAGCGTTCAGTATTACCGACTATTTTTCTCCAATTCATTCATTGATTTATTCTGTGTAAAAACCAAGGAATCAATAAATGAAGAAGTAAATAAATAAATGGGTGCTACAGATAAACAAAATTTGCAATCATACCCTCTCAGCGTGCTGATTGTTTTCATAAAGGCTAAATGAGTGGGGGAAAAAAGGAGAGGGCTACTAGTTGCCAGTCAAGGAGAGTGATCATTTTGATACATTACCTTCCCCCAGACTAGAACGAAACAAATTCCTCGAAAAACGACAAAGTCATTGAATCAGTTCGGCAAGCAACTAACGACTAATTTAACTGCTTGCAAGACTAACTCAACATTTCGAGTGATTTTCAATGACTCAGTTCTGATTTAGTTTTGTAAAAGTCTACCTACCCCTACTCACTGAGAAAAAAACGGGTAATTTAACAGTCTATTTGTTAAAACCAGTGAGTACAAACGCATTTTTTGCTTTAAGTAACCATGTTGTTGATTTAACAATACGTTTTGTTGAATCAACAATCCAAAAAATTAAATTAACCTTGAGATTTGTTAAATCATCAATCCAGATTGTTGATTCAACAAATCGGATATTTGATTTACCTTTATAGATTGATGATTCAACAAATCGGATTGTAAAATCAACAAAATGGTTAGATTAATCTACATAAGTGTTTGTACTCACCATTTTTAACAAATAGAAGGTTAAATTACCTAAATTTTTTTCTCAAAGAACTCTATTTGTCAAATCGGCCACCATATTTAGTAAAGGTATACTTGATTAGAGGTCTTGTAAAAAGAGGCGGCAAGTGAGAAGGTACGCCCCACAGACAATTTAATTTTTGCGGCCTGCTGCACACAGTGAAGAAGAAGAATTTACAATCTCCCACTGGGCTAAAACTACCATCGGCTGTGAATCAGCACTCTGATAACTAGCAACTCCGTGATACTTTTTTCCCAGCACAGAAAGAGGGACATAATAAGCATAAGAATCTTCCATATTCGTGTGTAATGCTGCCATTATGCCTGCACATTTAACAGCATTTTGTAAGTGAAGGAGTGGATTCCATAAGTTTTCACAGCTTCCATTGTTATTTTTGCAGGTTTTTACATATTATTGACCCTTAATCCTTTTCTGCGCGCATTTTGGGATTCGAGTTTTTTTTGCGATTTGATTAAACCGTTTGAAAAAGGACAATTTTATAAGAACTTTGATGGGACACTCAAGTATTTTGCAAAATGTCCGTTTGAATTCCATTGAATCCCATGTTAAATTAAGTGGGACACCATGTGTCCCACATCCCCTGGAAGGAATCACCTATAGCAAAAGTTTGCAACTGCTCCAATATCTAGGTACAGATCTCTCGATCTGGATAATGTGTCTCCTTTCTGCCTCACTCTTCTTTGTGAGTCATCTGTTGTCTCTCAACATTCTCCATAATTTTTCATCAACTCACACTTCTCTCATTGAGCACTATCGGATAAAAATAGGAGGAAATAATAAACAATGAAGCAAATTCATACCGTTGGTGGTCTAATGTTAGCTAATAACTCTGCAATAAGGTCATCATCATCCTGAGCGCTACTACTTTCTTCTCCATCTTCACTCGTTCCGACACTACTAACTCCTTTCCTTCCGCTTCTTAAACCGTTCACTAATTCTGAAAAGTAAAGGAAAAAGTATTTTTGAGTCAGAATTCAGAAAGAGATACAGGTAATAAAGCGCATTTCTCTGCAGAGATTTGATACAAATTGAAGTTTTAGAACAAGATTTGCCTTAAAAATTGAGCGATTCCGTGCGAAAGTGCTTGCTGTAGGTTGTTGTTGAATACTCGTAGCGATTCCGTGCAAGAGTGCTTGCTGTAGGTTGTTGCTGAATACTCGTAGGATTTAATAAATCAGTTAGTAAAAAGAGAGCAGTGGCGGTCAGTGGGTCCAAAAAGGAGGGAGGTGCTTGAAAAAATGTGATGGCCTTCCTTTTTTTTGGGGGGGGGAGGGCTTCTCACTTTTCTTAAGCCCTTCTCCATTTCATTTATAAGTGGGGGGGAGGGGACTTTAAGGTGTTACAGCCTTTGTTTTTCTCTTTCTTGAGCCCTTTTCCAAAACAGGGGGATGGTTGGCTTGAGGGAAGCCCCCAAACGCCCCCCCTCCAAAGTTGAGAGAGAGCATCACTAAAACTTCAGATTTTCAACGGATAAAGTACAACATGAAACCACTTGATTTACAAACTTAGTTAGCCGGATTGATTTTGCAAAACAAAAACTTTGAACAGTTTCACACAAAACGATTCATTGGTTCTAGCATAGCTCAAGAGCTTAGCATTAGAATTTATAATTTCAATTTTTTTTCTTCAGAGCAACATTTTTTAAGCACAACTCTTTCTTGCAGAATATTTCCTTGAAATATTTTTTCCTGTACTATCAACCAACTTAAAGAGTCAAAGTTCCAGTGATGCCTTACGTACTTCTCCAGGATTTTTTTTTTTTTTTTCAGATAAAAGAGAAATCTAACAAAGCAAACATAATTACCTTTCCTAGGGGTCAAAGGGGGAGTAACATGGGAAATAACACTACGAAATTGTTTCTGTTCAAATTTTTTCTTTAATTTGATATACTGGCGTTGTGTCCTTTCATCTTTAAGGAACGCATGACCAGGAGGAGGAGAATGACCTGGAAGAAGAAAGAAAAAATAACAATAATAATAATAATTCAATATACAGGGTGTCCCTGGCCACCCAGATCATCAGGCTTTTTTCTCCAGAACAGCTGGTTGCTAAGTTTTGAAATTGAAGTCTATGGAGGAAGTTTGCCCCAAGTTTTCACTCTAGATGTTTTTAAAAGCCCCTCACCCCGTAGATTCCAGGGGGGTCAAAGCACACTTTTCAAGTTTTCTTATAAAAACCTCAGAAAAAGGTGCAAAAATGAGTCAATATTTTGAAAGAACAAACAATTTTAAGATGTTTAGATCTCGGCAATTTTTCTCTAAACCTCTTAGCTTTTAAGCTATGAGTTTTTTTTTAAAAAAAATATGTTACAACGAATACGTCTAGTTTTCCATTGATGACCCATACATGTTTCTGAAGTTTCTCCTAGGATGAAGGACCCAGGGACCAGACCCAATCATCCATGACCAGACCCCAATCATCCATATTTTTAATTTTGAATCTGAGCATTAATGATTGCTTAACAGCAGTGGCGTAGCCAGGAATTTTTCTATGGGGGGTCCAAAGATACTAATTTGGTAAAATTTGTCTGAAAACACAAAAAATTACCTTTTTTTAGGACAAATTTTCCCCCCCTTGGCTACGCCACTGCTTAACAGAGGCTTTCAAGCTTTTTTCGTTGCATTTTGTCAGAAAAACAAATCTGTCATAGCGCCACAGATTACACATTGGCAGGGCACGCACAACTGGAAAGAGCTTTTACTGGAAAGCAGAGATAGAAAGCAGATTTTACCTTGATGAGGTGGCACATGACTAAGGACCCCTGGTTGTAGAGGAGTTCCATGACCGAAATGGTGATATCCGGGTGGCATTCCTTGGGGGGTAAAAAATGGCTGGGGAGGTTGGTTAGATCCTGTTGCTGATCCGGCACCCTGTAACAGAAAGAAAATAACGACTCCATTGATAATTGTTTCTAACCATTAAATTGTATTTTAGCACCAGGTTACACTAACAATCACAAAATTAGCGCAACAAGACAATCAACACTGAGCAACAAATTAAATTAAATTTATTAAATAAATAGCCCGATTTTTTTTTTTTAGCAGATCGTTGAATACAACATTTTTCAATTACTATCCAACTGTGAGTTTTTCACCAATCAAAAACAAAATTTCGATTTTTCCACAAACAAAAAAACAAAAAATGCACTTTAATGTCATATTGTTAAGTCAGACCCTTTCATTTTAGATCTTGAAGACAAAGAGCCAAGAAAGGACTTTCTTTCACCAACTGAAATAATAACCGTAACCAACCGTAATAATCTTAAAGGGTCAGGTAATAAGCAAAAACAACAATCAATTGACCGTTTACCAGCTTCCAATTTTCAATTATTGAGCATCCACGCCTTTTTTTCTTTCTGTTATTCCCCCCTCCCCCATCCCACTTCCAAATAATCAATTGACGAACTAATATTGGACGAGAAATGAAAAATAAAGTAATGGGCAGAAAACACTCAAGGATCTTCAGAACGACGAAATTATTATCACGCTATCCAACAACGCAGCACCGCGTCATTTTATAAAAACAAAAACAAAACAAAAAACGGAAGAAAAAAAACACTTACGCACCCATTAGAAGGAAGCTTAGTGATACTCGATTTAGGATTACATAAATGCATTCTCCAGCGGTTTGTTTCCTTTTTTTTTTCTCTCAAATGAACTTGGGCAAGCGGGTGCACACTGCACCTAGGTCACGTGCAAGTGAGTGAGATCAAAGACTTCTGATACCATCATATTAGAAGTCTTTGAGTGGGAGGGAGAGGGAAAGAAAGAACTGACAAAGCGCCATAGCGCCTCGCTCGCTTACCGCACCCCTTGTCAAGCTTACAAGTACTTACACGAAAAACAACTTATCAATGAAAAGGGAAAGCGTTTATGACTCAGCCTCCACGATATACGTAAAAATGCCTACGCAACCGCGTTGTCTAATTTAACGGATTTTCACCTTCAGTTCCGGTTATAGCTAATATACGTAAGTACTTGGACCTGGATACAAACTAAGATCGCACTTAAGCCAAGAAGATAACAAGTATTGACCAATATGGTTGGATTGGCTGACGCATGGGCATGGTACATTCTGCGGGCGCCGCTGTTGGAGAAGTAATAGGTTTAATGCAAACTTTTGCTAGTTAAGGAGGGTCAATTTCTACGCATGAAATCGAGTTGAAAGCATCAAAAAGTCTCAAGGTCCACTCATAAACCCACAAAAGGCGTTATAAGAGAAATTTAAGATGGTGGTTAAATGAGCGGGTCACAATAGAGGAGTCCGATCTAATTGCAGCTTTCTCTTTAGGCGAATCACTCATATCATTGTCAGCTTAGAGAGTGGTGATTAGAAGGGAAACCCCCATTGTGACCCGCTTATATTACCGCCGTCGTAGAATTTCGTTCAAACGCATTTATAGAATTTGCGGGTCAATTTTGGGACCTTATCTACGAGACTTCAAACGTTATTTTCAAGCAATTTTACAGACCAAGGACCAAAAAATGTATGGTTCCGGCAGTGTGCGCAAGTTGTATTGCGTGCGGTTTTGACCAATCAGAGAGCCTATACGTGCGTCGTGCGGTCACATGACCGAGCGTAAGTTACGCTCGGGAGCATGATAAAATATCCTTTAAACAGCTGTAGTAAAAGTAACTAAACAGTCCAATCTGACGTGAAGACCAGCAATAATCATAAAAATCACTCTAAACAAGTCTAAAATTCAATAATAAACTCACAAAACTGCTATAACGGGAAGATCGTAATGGCGGTTCAACGTAGGTATCATGGGAGATTCCTGTCTAATTTGTCACTTTCTCTACGGAAACACAGAAGATATGTCTCTCTTTAAAGGTTTGTCTCCACCTGCGAATTTAAAAGCGCGAATAGACTGATTGAGCCAATGAGCTTCTTTGTTGTCGATACATCGAACTCGACCTATCGACTTCAAGGCAGCTCATTGGCTCAATCAGTTTATTCGCGCTTTTACATTCACAGGTGGAGACACCCCTTTAGATAGGAATATCCTATGACACCTGTGCCTCTCCGCCGATAAGCTCAATTCTGAGAGAGGATTTCGAGATTTTTCAGCGAACTTATCGTCATTTTTA
The DNA here is from genome assembly GCA_011764245.1 of Trialeurodes vaporariorum. Classification (NCBI taxonomy): domain Eukaryota; kingdom Metazoa; phylum Arthropoda; class Insecta; order Hemiptera; family Aleyrodidae; genus Trialeurodes; species Trialeurodes vaporariorum. The sequence goes on from VMOF01000001.1 coordinate 32,615,399, forward strand.
CAGGGTTTTTATGCAAGATTCAACTCTCCAGTCCCCTATGTGGCAAAAGTTAGCAAGAGCCTCATTGCATAAATTTACTACGGTTTAAAAATTTAGTTGTCGTTAAAGCTGTCAACTTAACAGATAGTGCACTCGAACAAAATTTAATACGTCCAAAAGAATGTTGAACAACAGAAACAGACAAGAATCAGTACGCGTAGTTAAATATAACACAGCCAAGACATCTATAGCTCTGTAGTCTAATAGGACCCGCGAAAAGGGTTCAGAGCTTTAAGGGGCCTTGTTGCAATACTCTTCTTCTTTTCTCTTTCGTCAAGGAGCGATTAAATAGAGCTAATGTAAGACAAAACGTTGTATGATAAAGTGCGCCTTCAATTTCTGGGCGTAGGCAAAATTTTTACTGTTCAATACAAGTGGTTCACTTCCAGATAGCCCGAGCTCAATGAAAACGTGAATTGTGAAACGGATCGTCTCGATTCTGATAAAAGTTTCATCATAATGAAACTTTGTTGTACAGCTTAAAAGCTGCAAAGAACTTTGCATGACCAGATAAAGATTTGTTCGGGTCCAGAGTGCGACGCAAAGAACTATCAAAAAACACTCCCGCCCACTACCACCCACTGCCCCCTCCCACCCGCGACGGCTACGCAGAGCCGGGCGGCAATGACGCAGCTTTTTTCCTAGTCTTCACTTCTTCCTCCCCCTAACAATAAGTGAGATAATGCGCTCACGCTCGTTGCAACCCCTTCAGCGTTTTTTTTTGGCGAGTGATCGTGGCGAAGCACAGTATTGCTTCGCTTTCGGCCGTACTACCATTTTCCATAAGATTCATTGTCAATGTAAAATGTACTACGTCTTTTAACCACAAATCTGGCAACACAGGGGCAAAGCGTAGGGGTGTTTGTTTATCAGACTTATTTGTTGATGGTTTTGGGGCATCGGTGCGGTGGCCGGTGGCATCACATACGTCCAACTCATCCAAACCACTCATGGGCGAATTTTCAGACTCGGACATCAAAAAAGTCAGATTGTCCAGATCACACAATGATTCATCTACAAATCCAGAATTCCTCCAGAAGAGAGCTCATCAAAACCATTAATTGGAAATTACGGGTCTGAATAAAATGTGAGGATGTGAAGGGGGGGGGGCATCCATCACGAGACTAAACTAGAGCGCTATTGACTCCGCAAGAGTAAATAAAAGCTAACTTTTATTATTATGAGGTTCGGAACTTTTGGGGGAACACCTATAACGCCGAATGCGACAAAATCATTTCTAGCGAATCAGGGGAGTTGTTTTGTCTTGTCTCTCACCGTCGAGTTACTCTTTTCACCCCCACCTTGCGGAACCAATGAGCTATAACTTTAGAGTGGCACATCAAGGAACGTTCCGCTGATTCATTGTTGTCACCTAGGGCGCCGCCATCTTGCCGTAAAAATCGATTTTGAGGTTAAGTTTTGTAGGCTGTTTCCGGTCGTTTCGTAAACAAACTCGGGCATCGCCGGAAACGACCTACGAATCTGCCGTCCAAATTCCCGCCAAATTCCGAACGACCTACAAAATTTAACCTCAAAACTCGGAATCTGCCGTCCAAATTCCGCTTTTTCCCGGGATTCCTTCTACCCAGTGTGGCACAAGGTGGACCAGCCCGCTGCCACTCTAAAGTTATAGCTCATTGTGCGGAACGGGAACAAATTTCGAGGTTAGGGTACAGCATCGGTGTCATCCATCGTTGCCGAACAAACAGTTCGTGTGAGATGTACGGTAAAATGTACAACCGTTTTCGTGAAATTAGCTTTATGTGTGCTACTGCTGCAGACGTTGAAAGCACCGTGTCTTTCTTCGCCTCTGAATATTACTCAAGATTTTGAAATGTCCGATGAATCAATGGTAAGTATAGTTAATTGTTTCGATATTGTTAAAACAACCCTTCAATTTCTATGGAACATCATGCGCAGGATAACATGGTGTATTGATGGATGCAACGTGACATAACAGCGCAGCTAGACGCGTCAGCAGGGGATGAGGCATTGTGGGTGACGAATCGTGATAAGAACAAAATCTTCCATATATAGTTACTTGGTTTCCGGTTAGATATTTTTTCCCCCCACGTTTAATTCCCATTTTTTTTTTTCTACGATATTTAAAGAACAACTGCGCACACTGCGTTGCACCCCACTACTCTCGATTGACATATAATCGTTCAAGATACGGAGTCAACTGCTGTCAGTCGCAGACGACGACGAGTTATCGTAGAGACCAAGAGTTACAGGATATTCAAGAAGAAAGGCTCCATGGTAGACACATCAGACTCTCCGCGGGGAAATATGAAGAGTTAATCAAAGAAACAGAGATTATCCCTACATGGCCTACATCGCTAAGTTTGTTTGCCTGATTCACTATTCCCCACTGCATTTTCCTATAAACTAGATGAAAAATATCATGGAAGTTAAAGAAAGAGTTTTCCGACATAGGGAAGTACCTGACAACGCTTCATCGATTTTGGTAAAAAAAAAAAACAAAAAACAAACAAAACAAAAATACAAAACAAACAAGCATTTCATGAGGGGAAAAAAAAAAAAAAAAAAAAATCAAAGAAATTGGTCCGAAATGAGTGAAATAAGCCGCGATCATCGCTGTAGAGGCTCGTGCAATCTGTAAACTGTGCTATTTTACCATTCAACCAGTGCAAAAATATCGATTCTAGGTGAGGCATAGCGCCTCACTAAAGAATCGATGATTTCACTTAAGTTTCAATGGGGAGGAGTCCATTTTTGCCACATTGTACGGGCTGCCACTGGCCCATCGAACACTAAATCATTCAATAACGTTTTGGGCATGTTCAGTTCCAACGGCTGTGACTACATCTCATCGGGGGGGGGGGGGGGCTGGTAGAATTTACCATCATCAGCAGAGCTGATTTTGGTGTCTGCTAGCAACTATGGTAAATTTCACCGCAGTATGGTAAATGCAACGTGCACCTTGTGGTAAATTAAGGTAACATGTTGGTGTTGGTATATTTTACCATAATCTGGTGAGATTGACCATACTTGATAGCAGACTCCATAATCAGCAATGCAGATTGTAAATTCTACCTGTCTCTTTTTCCATGGCACATAGCGTTTCTCAAAAATGTCAAAAGTTACTAACTAAGTAAGTCCTGGAAGTTTTCAAACGACCAGTTTAGGAAACGTCGGCTTTCTGAGTTTGACCGCCAAATCGGTCATTTCTATCCACAGTGTGGTGACTCGCAATTCAGCGGGGAACTTACGTGTGACACTGATAAATTGTCAAACAGGGATATCCCACAATTTCCATTGCAAGCCGCACATTCACATTCTGCTGCACCACACAATTTTGGCGCGAGCCATGCATAGACCCAGGCGGCGGCAAGCCTTACACACCATCACACCATACACCACAAAGAGACCGCTTCACAACCATTCCTTCCTCCTCCTCCTCCTCCTCCCCCCCGGAACAGCCGAAAAACCACGAACTGCGAGCCGCAAGCCACGCAGTAATCCCTCTCCGTCCCCCAACAGAAACGAAGGGGGGGGGGGTCAATGCGGAGGCGGGAAGCAGCAGGGAGCGTGGCGGTGCAATACTGTCGCAATGCGTCACTAGCGGCACTTCAAGAGTGTGAAAGGGGAAGGCTAAAAGGCAGCGGAGAAGTTCAGAGTTTGAGGGGGGGGGGCACTGCATCGGCATGCATCGTCTAGGTACATAGAACATAGGAGGCGAATTTAAGGAAGCGTTAAGAAGGGGGCAGGGGTGAGGGCGGGGGCGTTGTATGAGCCTTTTCCAATGATTAATGAAACACCGTTTACGCCACTAAGATATCAGGGCCAGAATCTTAAAAATTGTAGAGCGCCTTCATTCTGTTGAATGCTACACCGGCAACACTGACTCCCATTTGTTTTCGGAGTTTCAGACTGATAACATGGTTCGATTTTCAATAGGTCGGTTGCGAATTTGCGCGTCGGCGATTTCGAGCATTGACGCTGATGTCAAGTGATGCGAAAATAGCGATGCGCGCGCATGAAAAAACCAGAATTGCGGACATGTGCTTGCGGGTCTGAGTTGTTGTTTTGATGAAGAAACTGAAAGTAGTCGATGAGCTGGAAACAAGGGTGCCCTTGGTTTGTTTCTATAGGTTTCTTAGTTCTGGCGATCCTGATTTCGGCCTTAAATACTCTGTTATAAATCGGATTTCTGGATTGTGAAGTTGCAACCCGACCTCTTTTTTTTTTTTTTTTGGAACTTGACAAGCTTTCATCTCCGAAGAAGTGTGTTCCTTATGAAAAACTAAAGGTATCTCTCTGTTCTTTACTCCACCGAATACTCTCATTTTTATCTTAAATAATACCCAAATTCAGACCCATGCACATACCTTATTCACTCCTGGATGTAAGATAAAACCAAAAATCACAAAGGCAGAAATGCATTGTACGCGATTATACTCTCACAAACTTTCGAGTCTATTACACGACCACTGACTTATCGATTACAGAGGTGACTGTGCTTGGGCGGCTTTTGGGGGGTCAAAGTTGAGAGGGGCTTAAAACAAACGGATTCATGGCGAGAATACTTTGTGAAGTAAGATTCTCAAGATTTCTCAATATTTCTCAATATTTCTCAAGATTTTGTTTGTGTTAAAGAAACTGAACAGTGAAATATTGACTAGGGGGAAATTCCTTTAACCCAAGGAAAATGTCTGCTGCTGCAATTAAAAGATTCCTTGTTACGACAGTGACTCTCCTTCCTGCAATCAGAACTTTACTTCGCGCAAGGAAAACTGTCTCAAGTAAACGTGTTTCCTTGTTTTTAAAGAAGTGATTTCTCTCAGTGTGTATGCGACCTGTCAATAAAACACTTTGCGCATTGTGCTTCAATCACAGGACCACAAAAGTTGGACATTTTATTTTCGGTGGACGTCAAAAAAGAAAAGGAAACGATTTGTCAACACTCACAAGTGCAGACACTCACAACTCACGATATCTTACGGAGGAAATCGAAAATCACCGTAAATCGTGAGCGAGTGTCACCACTGTCAAGCTCAGAACTCACACGTGCTTGAAAGTGTCAAACATTAAAGCTACGACGGAGGATCACTGCGCCTATTTACGGATTTATCCACCCCCCCCCCCCGGATCAATCCATCCATCCTCTTCGTAGTTCGCGCTCTCTGACAATGAATGATTTCCGGCTAATCCGCGGCTTTAACCGCGAGCTGCTTTCAGGATTTGGTTCCTTATCAACTCAACAGTCAACGGTCAAGTTTTGAAATGCAAGACAGTTGATCACAGCTGCCAGTTTGTGTATAATTAAAGCAATTTTTCAATTCACCGATAGTTCCTGCACCGGTTGACCAAAACATGAAAAAGCTCAGTTCAGTGTTTGAGTGTAATACACAAATGTGCGAAAATACTCATATCTATGATATTTTCTCAACCGGTAGAGAGTCTCCGTCACTGACTCAAAAAAAAAAAAAAAAAAAAAGCCGATAGTCTGATATAATTTAATGGTAATTCAACCGATTAAGAAAATATTACAGCTGCAACTTTTTTCGTTCACTGCAGTTATAAACTGAAATGAACTGTGTGATCTTTGGGTCAGTCGATAGAATCATCAGTGATTTGAAAAATTCAATTAAATTTAAAGAAACAGCCTTGCAATTAATTGATCTTTAATGTGGCTACTCGAAGTTCATGCTAAATCCTCGGCAGTGCTACCATTCTTCAGATAACCTATCCGATTTTTCCCATTTGACTGAAAGGAAAAGTTGGCAATTTATGGGAAAATCTGGCAACGTTGATCCTAAGACACCTGTGTGCATCAATACTAACTTAGGTCCAGACGCGAGACCGAGAGATTACCTTTGAAAATCAACATAATACAGGGTGTTGAAAAACTGTTCCCGAATATTTCAGGGACGGATTTTACAGGTCAAAATAAGACCTTTTTTTCCTATAAACATGGGTCCGAAATTGCAGTCTTTTCGAGTTACAGTGTAGCAAAGTTTCCGAAAAACAAATTGAAAAATTGTCATAACTCCCTCGTGAATTTGTCTTAATGCTCGTAAATAGGTACTCTGGTGTAGTTTCAGGCGTTCTTGCCGATTTTGGCAGTGAAAATGCTGCATGTAAAAATTTGAGGGGAGTTATGGGGGTTTTTCTTGATTTTTCTCACTTTTTTTGGCCAAATTATGTGAAAACATGCTTTCGGATTCATTGAACCGAAAAACGATTAGCATTACTCAAAAGTTCGTAAAAAAGTGTGCATTTTTAGTCTTGACAAGTTTTTCCGATTCGTAAACCATTTCCGAGAAAATCGTCCCTGAAGTTGCAGAGGTTAGCCAAAAATCGCCTTTTCTTTGATTCTGTCAATTCTTGGCCGACTTCTCCAACTTCAGGGACGATTTTCTCGGAAATGGTTTACGAATTGGAAAAACTTGTACGGACTAAAAATGCATACTTTTTTACGAACTTTTGAGTAATGCTAATCGTTTTTGGGTTCAATAAATCCGAAAGCGTGTTTTGATATAATTCGGCCAAAAAAAGTGGGAAAAATCAAGAAAAGCCCCCATACCCCGCCCCTCAAATTTTTGCATAAAGTATTTTTACGGCAAAAATTGGCAAGAACGCCTAAAACTACACCAGAGTACCTATTTATGAGCATTAAGAAAAATTCACGAGGGAGTTAAGACAATTTTTCAATTTGTTTTTCGGAAACTTTGCAACACTGTAACTCAAAAGGACTGCAATTTCGGACCCATGTTTATAGGAAAAAAAAGTATTATTTTGACCTGTACAATCCGCCCCTCAAATATTCGGGAACAGTTTTTCAACACCCTTTTCTAATGAAAATGGGATCAGGAACACGAACGATAAATGCGTTATCTGGGTTTTGCCAACTTTGCCAATTGACATGACTTCACTTAAATCAAAAGAATTAATCGATTAAGGAAAGGGAATCCGCCTGCTTGCTGACATAGAAAAAGCGCTGTCAAATCTTTGTATGGATCTGCAACTAATCCGACGCATCGGAAGTGAATTTGCATACCCACCTAATTGAAGGCGCGTTCTGCGGTAACTTTCGTCGCAAAAAATCGAGGATAAGTACGACACACAATCCAGTCATTTCATTAAACTCTTGTCAGTCTAATCTTTCTCCGCATTGAAAAAAATCTTGCAGGTCGTCCTCAATCACAGTAACGCGCGGCGATTCATGAACATCAACCGTCAACCAATACCGCACAGTAGACCGAGTTCGTGGAATTTTTCGGACACCATTCCAAGCGCAAAACTCGAGATAATGACCGATTAAAGACAAAATAACAACAACATGAGTTAAAGTTTCAATTTAAAAGCTGTAAATGAGTTAGATTACAATGGTTTTTGCAAAAAAGTACAAATTTAAAAAGTTTATGGAACAAACAAAAAACGAACATTTTCATGTCTGGGAAGATCTAAAATTCAATCCACTGAGCGCCGCTTCCCGGGTTTCCGCTACCGAGAGCTCTCCAGTGGTACTGTGTGATCGAGTCTCTATACGAAGCGCACATAGAGAAGAATTGAAGGAAGCCGTACTTTATTTCTGGGTATAGGTCGGCAAACCGGTACTCTTTTATGATTATATGATTCATTACATGTCTAATAGAGGGTTCGCTATTTTGGTATCTCTATTTCATGTGTTTACAGAACAGTCACTTCGTGTATATTTAATGACATCTTTTCTTTTTAATTCGCCGATAATTTCAAGTTGCAAGGGTCTTAGTTTTGCTGTGCTTTAGTAAGCGAATGGAAGAGTTCGCTACTCAAGGAGCTGGAAAAAAGGATGTCATTGGTTTCTAACTCGTTCCAAAGATGCGATTTCGGCCAAAAATACATTGTTTTGAATGGGAATTCCGCAGGTTGTGACGACAAAAGGCACTCGTATTTTTGCAACTTTGGAGTGTATCTCCAGAGCTGGAACACTAAGGAAGAAACCGAAGGCAGCTTTGTTCTCTGCTGATCAAGGTTTTTAATTTTCTTCATAAAAAAAAAAAACAAAAACAAAAAACAAAAAAACAAAACAAACAAAAAAAAAAAAAACAATTTCAGACTATTGTAACTTCCCTTTACTTTCCTAACCGGAATTCCTGTGAAAGTAACTGAGGCTCCTGAAAATTTAACCGAAATTCCGCGTGAGAAAAGATTTGAGCTGGTTTGGTTGATGCAAAATTTGATGAGGTTTAGAGTTGATAGTGAGCATATTTAAATTCGACAAATTTGAAACAAATTGACGCACTTTGCGACGGTGCGCGCTGAAGGTGAACGGTGAAAGATATTACGCATCAGCTTCAATCGATGCGATGCGATTCCACTTCAACCAGCGCTCCTTGCGATCTATTTATTTGTGGGGCGACGAGAGAAAGAGAGAGAGAGAGAGAAAGGGGGGAGGGGTTAAACTTACCCACCAAACCGTTGAGAAGCACTTGAAACTGATGGGAATTATTATTACTCGATGTGCATTGCGGAGCGCAAAGTTTATTTTGGGGATTGGATTCGCTACTAGCGCAACGAGAAATTCTCTATCTCTCTGTTTCCTCCAATGAAACGCGCACGTTGGACAAGGATAGACAAGGGGGGATAAAACCTTATCGTTTTATCCTTTTTCTACTTATAAATTTAAAGAGAAAATGAGAGAGACGATAGATATTCTTCCTCCGCCACTGGATTCGCAACATCCATCACTTATCAAAACATCGTGGGGGACATAAAACGAAAATAGAGAAACTAATAATGCGACATACTTTTTTGAGAGGATGATACCGGGCGTTCAATCATATGAGGAGAGAGCAAAGTGCTTGAAAACTGAAGGAAATTCCCTCTGCGTTGGAATCTTATTTTTAGAACGGGTATAAAGAGCTAACGAAATACATTGCTGTATAGATCACGAAACTAATGGATCATTATTTGTAACTCCTTAACTATATCTCAAAGATGTTCCACTTTCTCTCACAGCATTTGATGTTTCCTGGCCCGGATTTTTTTTTAAAAATACCGATTTTTCCCCTTTCCGATCTTTGCAGACATAGTGACTGGAAAAAAAGAATAAACTGGGAAGGATTAAGAACGATCGTACCTAATCATATCTATAAAGTCAGTGGCGTCGCGTGCAATTTGGCAACAATGTATTGTATCCATTTAAACTCATGTAAAATATCGAATTCAAGGGGTGCACAGTGCATGAGGAAAATTCGATATCTTTGATGAGTTTAAATGGATTAGTTGCATTGTTGCCAAATGGCACGCGACACCACTGTCTATAGTTCCAATCAAGTGTATGCGTGTTATTCTTATGGATGATGTATCCTTCTATTACGCATTTCGATAGAAACCCCTTGCATCTCTATGAGGATTCATCGACGAATTTCCGTTAAGATGTTATGAAGCGAATTTTCGCGATCGAATAAGATTCACCAGCCTAACCTATGACAGAACTTTACCTCCGGTTACAACTTTCAGTTTATCAAGTTGGTGGGGGCATTGACGGCATCAATTCTATTTTGAATTTAAGTTCGGAGGTGAATTGAAAATCGGGTTGATGCCATCGATGCCCCGAAAACACCTATAAACACAATCGAGTTTCCTCAAACATGACGTTACCCGTTGTTCTCGCGCAAAGTTGGCAACGATTCTGTTCAGAAACAATATATTCGATCGCAAAAATTCGCTTATGGTTACGAATCGGAATGATAACTTGAAAGGTAAACCGCCCATAAGAAAAAAAAAATTAAATTTAAAAAGTTTAAAATCAAAAGGTTCGCAAAACGCAGGCAAGTTTTGTTTACACTTGAAGGAACGAAAATTGAAAATTCGCCAAAGATTATTATCGATGAGCTCGGACTCAACTTCAAACAATAAAACAAACTCTCGCAACAACGCGCGGCCCGCGAGCGCTGCCAAACCAATCAACGATTGCATCGATACAACAGAAAGTGAGCAGATTTTAAAACGTCAGCCTGGCAACACTGAACGACGGCCTGCACTCGAGACAAGCCACGCCTCCAATTCCGCGAATCGCTTAAAAACTTTCTCCCGTTTCCTGTTTCCTCCCCCCCTTAAGTTCTCCCTCCCCCTCGCCCCCTCCAAAACCCATCATGCCATTCTCCCGCGGCCTCCGCGGACCTCATCGCGCTGCGGAGCGACGGCCGTTTCATACGGGCAGCAAGCAAGAGACCGGCCCAATCGGCACACGATCCGAACCTGCAATACTCACAATTAGATTCCGCCCGCACTGACACTGCATTAAGACCAGTGGCGGCTCGTGCAATGTGGCAACAGCTGGTTATCTCCATTTAAACGTATGTAAAACTGTCGATCTTTAGGAGGTGCAATTGCACCCCCAAGATATCGATACTTTTGCATAGGCTTCAATGGCAAATAAGCATGGTTGCCAAATTGTACGAGCCACCACAACTGGTTAAGACGTTTCAGGGCTGCCATTATGAATATTTTCAAAGAATTTTCTTCAAACCGCAGAGCTGACATTTTGTGTATACATATTTTTAATGGCATTCTTCAATAGGGCAGTTGCAAGGGTCTGAATTTGTGTGTTTTCGTCAGAAAATAGAAGTGCTCCGTAAGCTTAAAACAAGGTTTTCTTTAGTTTCTAACCAAGTTCCAGAGTTCCGCGGAGATGCGATTTTGTCCCAAAATACACGTGTTTTAATGGGAATAAAGCTTGTGACGTAACAACACACACGATTTTTTGCAACTTTACGCCGATGTATCTCTGAAACAGGGACGCAGGATAAAAGCCAAAGGCACATTTTGATCTAAGCTCATATTAAGTAGGTACTTTCATTTTCTTTTTATGAAAAACACCAAATCTCAGACCCTTGTAGCTGCCCCATTCGCTGATGATTCCACCGCCGCAACGGTTAATGATTCATATTGCACTATTCAGTTCAGTTCAGCGTATATGATTTTGTTCTACATAAAACCAATGATAAACACCTCCAAAGAAATCAACACACTTTTGCAATCAGTTACTTCAGAACGAGCATACATTATGTTTTACGTGCTGTTATATTGCAGCCGTAACCTCAATTATATCAAAATTCAAAGTCATGTCAGTGAATGAAAAGATTACAGATGGTACTATTGATGCTGAGGGTTATATTATAAAAACCTGACGTGTATCCAAAGCTAAATGGCTTTTATGTACAAAAATAAATAAATAAATAAATAAATAAATAAGTAGTAGTAGTAGTAGTGGTAAAGTCCAGCCGCCCAAACACTTGGTTCTTTATGCTGATATTTCACAGCGAACGACTGGACTGCATAAAAAAAGAAGGGGTAGGAAAGACAATCAAAGTATTCTCAAAACAAAGGATAGGAAAGAGGAGAGTAACGGCGACCTGCCAGGGACTCTCAAGTTTGGAAAGGAAATATCTAGAGCACTCAAGGAGGTAAAGTGCTCTAAATATATTTAGTTTTTTTATTTTATTTTTTCTTATTTTTTTTTTTTAATTTATTTATTTTTTTTATTTTATTTTTTTCTCTCAAACGATTTTTTTTTTTTTTTTTTTTTTTTTTTTTTTTTTTTTTTTTTTTTTTTTTTTAAAATAAATAAATAAATATTATAGTTCGTGGTAGAGTTTTGTCCTGGACTGTGTAATCTTTTCGTCGTCCGGTGGAATCATTTGCAAAATAAAAATTCGTTTAAAGATCTGCAAACACACCGCTATATTGGCTGTATAGTGTATGGTCTATTGGTCTCAAGGCGAAATTGGGCCATTAAACAAACGTGCAACAAAAAACTGCAAACCGGCAGCCCTGCTCAGCACACTCCTTAAATCCTCACAACGACACGGCACATTCCTCCTTGCACGAGTTCCAGGAATTCTCGCGAGTGCAGATTCATCAAATCGCAGAATCGAATAATGAAAAAAAAAAAAAATCCCACATCTTCTTCTGATGTTATTTCTGCGGTTTAGTTAATGGGAGACGAGAGCGCCGAAAGCGCTTGTTCGAACAAGGTCTCGGCTTCCGTTGAAAATAATCATTTTTTTTATTACCATTTGTAATTGACTTCTATATTTACCGTTTCCCAATAATTGAGTAATTTCAAGGTTTATAAGAAAATTCTAGATTTTACAGTATTGCCGAATACATTGCAGTACAAAAGGCTCAGCCGTAACTCATCCCACTTTTTGCAACGCGCATGGAAAATAAAGAGAAACTGACGCCAGAAAAGTGGGCGCCGCGCCGGTCATATTTGATGTCACACCCAATTACGGCTGAAGGCCGAAGCATTCCGGGTATAATACACAAGATAAACAGAAAAAACGCTTTGGTTACGCTGACAAGACGTTCGGTAGAAAAATGGCCCAGCAAAAGACTCCAGTAATCAGTAGATCTAACCAAAGGCTTTGTACGCCTGACGAAAGATATTTTGCTGGGTGAACCAAAGATTTGATGCTCAATTTAAAAGTCTTCTGCTGGGTAAATCTTATACCAAAGGTTTTATCAGTGCACGCGTAGTGGCTTTTTCCTTTTTTTTCTGTGTGGAGCATCCGTTACATTTTAAAACTGCAATGGGTCTGTTGTACACTTCGGCTAAAGCGTTTTTAGGTATCGTTTCATGAGTAAAAAGCCGTAAAAATGACAATGGCAGCATCAGAAAACACCAAAATTCATTAATAAACTCACAAATTGCGAAAAAGGCTATACACTATTCATCCCTGGAACTTTTCACCTCGTCCACCATCATGGAGAGAGCAGCAATAAAATGGGACTCCCCCCTCCCATTGTGACCAGCTCATTCGACCACCATTTTTAAACTTTGATAAACGTTTTTATTGAGTTTGATGAGTGGATTTTGAGATATTCCGATGCTGTCAATATGATTGCCTCGCGATTTTACACATCCTTCATGTAAATTTACATGAAGCGGCGGCAAAAGTTTGCAACGGACCCATCTGATAGAGAGAGCAAAGCCATCGAGTGATTCATCTACACTTAAGATGCACCATTGAGGCTTTGACCAACCGAGCCAAAAGCATTTTGTCAAGAGCCGGGCTCGGAGTGCGAACATTTATATTCACCACGAGGCCAAACAGAATGAGAGCAGACTACTTTGAACTGAATTTCTCCACTCATATTTGCTTTAGCTTTGGGCTTGGGGGCTCGGTTATAGACTCAGACGGTAATGCAGAACACGACTAATTATGTACGCTGCGCGCAATCCATGTCATCGCTCGCAGAATGAGTCATCATTTCACCATCGGCGATCGTTCTCACATGTCAATTAGTAATTATTCATCGTCCTCATTGTTTTTTTTTTTTCTCCTTTTTTTTTCTTTTCTTCTTTTTTTCGTACTTCTATTCTGCTTTGGCGAGAGCCCACCTATCCAAGCAAAAGAGTTCAGTGGGTAGCGTTATAGTGAGCGATATAGGAATGGCGCAACTATAATAGGATTTTTTCTACCTCTTTTCCCCTATGAATGAATAAGTTGAAAAAGGATAGAAAGAGGTTTTATCCCATCGTCTTTCCTTGTCTAATATACTTGTTTCAAGAAAGAAAAGTGATGGATAAAAAATAAAGGATGAGTGTACTTCACATTGGTCACGCTGCCACGTATTTACCAAAGATTTCCAAGTCTACAGATAAAGCTCGGTTCAGTAGTGGCGGCGGAGCTCAACCAATATAATCTTTGGCATTTTTCCAATGTTATTTCCCACATTGCATGATTGGGAAATGACTAAAACTGAATTTGGGCTTTGGATTTTCATTCAAAAGCGTTTCGAACCATAAAAGCTGAAAGTCTTGGGGGAAGTTTTGTTTTGATTTGAAGGAATGAAAACTAAAAATTCGAAAAAGGATTTATCGGTCAGGGCCCGCGCCCGCCTTCATTTATATGGAGATAAATATCCTTTAACCAGGCAGGAAGATTAAAATATCATATAATCAGGAAGCTCAATGAGAAAATCTGATGAAAATGCATGAAATTAAAGTTACAATAAAAAAAAGACAAAAGTTCCGCGATTCACCAGAAAATCCCAAATTCCCCAACCCCAGAAAAGTCAAGACAAATAAAAAACTATCTCTAGACTCGACAGCCCTGCATTGTGCTTGGTGGCGTGGCGTGCAATTTGTCAAAGTTGTTCCGTGTCCATTTAAACCCTTGCAAAAGCTATAGAGCAAAGGTGTTCATCGAACAGCCAATAGTTCGACCTTTTTCATGGCTTTAAATGGACGAACTGCAGCGTTATCACATTGCACGCTACGCCAACGCCACACTGTACCGTAACTAACGAATGCGCTCTCTGAGTATCGTTAATTCTTGCAGAGCAGCCGTTTTGAGTATATCATTAATGACATTTTTCAATTCACCGACGACTTCACAGGTTGAGAAAAGATCGCACAGTTCAGTTCAGTTTGTGACTGTAATTCATGAAAATACTCGCATCAGTAATCTTTTCTCAACCGTTGGAGTCTTCGATGACTTTAAAAAACTTGAAGATAATTTAATAACAAAACGGCGATAGGGCGATAGCACCGATTGAGAAAAGATTACAGCGAGAGATTATAGAGTTTTACTGTGCAGTACAATCATACATCGAACTGAACTGTGTAATCTTTTCTCAACCGGTGAAATCATTGGTGAATAGAAACATGCCATTAATGATACGCAAAACGGCAGCTCTGAATTCTTGACTTCATAATTCATCTCGAATGAAATGTTTTCCCGGATCGATTATAACGGCTTGTTGACACGACATGAGAAGAGGCACGCTGCCGTCGCTGCCGCGCAAGGACATCAAAAATAACAGCTGTTCAAGCACCGAATTGACACACTTTGGCGTATCCATGAATACGAAATGCATATTTCGCAGCACTTCCGCAACAAGTAAGCGTGAGTTCTCAGTATAGCAAAGTGAGAGGAAGAAAGAGTGCGAGAATGGCAGTTGGCAGATCAACATAACAAGGTATGCGATCATGTGATGTAATGATAAGTTAAATGCAACACTCCTAAGTCACCTGCCAGCTCTTGTTAGCGGCACATCATAAGCAAACATCGGCGACGCTGACCGCTAAAATCAGCCTTTTCAATTACCTGGCATATCAATTCAATATGTATTTACAAATATAAATCACCTCTTTTTATGTCATTTGATTTTACGGTCGGAAACAATCCATTTTCGAGGCTCCACGGTTGGGAGAAAAAAGGAAATCTTCGGGAAATTTGGATTCGGGGATCGTTTTTGGTGGTGGTGCATGAGCTAGTAATCGCCAAAACGAGCCTAAGTGAACCTTTTTTCTCAGATATGAAAAGCATCCCCCCCCCTCACCACGAAAATCTTACTCACATACGGTTCCAGCAAATCCAACTGTAGAAAATTGTCCAAATGTGCTGATCTTCGGCTTTCAATTAGGTTCAACGCAATGGCGACACGACGTTTGTCTGACTGCGTGGCAAACATAGTCAAAGGAACAAATAGAACAAATTCGACGAAACGCGAAACTAGCAACTTAAATTTTCAGCAAAAACCGGACTCGGCGAATCTGACGGCGACGTAGCAGGGAGAAAGGATGAAACCACGTTATTGTTTCGTATTTGCAGCTTGTTTTCGGGAATTTTGACAATAAGCAAAGTGGGCTTCTTAAATCTGTGCTATGGCAACTTTCTACACTGACTAGATAAGAGTCAAATTAGCTTGGAAAAACTAAGGAGATGTCCACCGATTCACTAGAAGACTTGCAACTCAAGTTTTTTGTTAATTGACGAGTATTTTAGCACGAGAAAGACAACACGGAGCTGAAAAAAAAAAAATGAGCAAAGAACGGGAATACCAATTTGGAATTTGAAAGTGGCAGAAATAACTTAGCAACGTAAAATCAAGAATATCGATTGTTCCATTGTAGAAACGGAGATTGATACGATTGGGCCGATAAACCGAGGGCTCAGTTCAGGCCGGGTTTTTAGCAAATTCTCCACTCTAAAGTCTATTGTACTACATGTCTTATGGAGAGATGGGTTGATTAACAATGTTTCATGACGAAAGAATATCTCAGCAAAAAACGCCTGTCGGCGTGCTACGGTGAACGGAAAGTCCGGGCATACATCCCGTTCGTTCGAATGGCCAACTCTTTCTTCACCCCAAAAACGATCCCGGAATATTTTCGTTTCTGATCTGATGATACTGCATCTCAAAAACTCGACTTCGTTCCGATTCATGCTCTACAGGCACAGTGATATCAGGAACGAAAAGTCCTTTCTTTGATTCTCTTCTCCCTCTCTCTCTGACAAATACTATGTATGATAAAATCGCCTTCAATTCGACGGTTATGCTTTTCCACGTACACCCACTTTTTTGAGCTAGGTAATAAACTAATAACAGATCAGTTTTCATCGAAATTAATTCGAAAGGAGAGGAGAGGGGGAAAAGGGGGAAAGGGAGGGATACTTGCCGTGACTAATAGACGAATGGCTATGCAATGTAACACCTTGTCTTTGCACCTTGCTGCTAGTGGTGAATTCCGGGGAGACACCGTAGTGGGGCAACTCTCCTCCTCAGCGAATCCGATAAAATAAATTATTTCGGTCCAAAGACCTAGTGCAATTGAAAACTACTAATTCTAGGAAATGCCCCCTCCTCGCTTATTTCCTCGACCACAAGTGTGTTCTGGATGGCCCTTGCTTGCTCTGTGCGTGATCACTCAATTTACATAGGACGAAGGTTCTGTACACACATCAATACTCACACCCCAAAAAAGTCACGGCAAGTCTCCCTCCCTTTCCCCCTTTTCCCCCTCTCCTCTCCTTTCGAATTAATTTCGATGAAAACTGATCTGTTATTAGTTTATTACCTAGCTCAAAAAAGTGGGTGTACGTGGAAAAGCATAACCGTCGAATTGAAGGCGATTTTATCATACATAGTATTTGTCAGAGAGAGAGGGAGAAGAGAATCAAAGAAAGGACTTTTCGTTCCTGATATCACTGTGCCTGTAGAGCATGAATCGGAACGAAGTCGAGTTTTTGAGATGCAGTATCATCAGATCAGAAACGAAAATATTCCGGGATCGTTTTTGGGGTGAAGAAAGAGTTGGCCATTCGAACGAACGGGATGTATGCCCGGACTTTCCGTTCACCGTAGCACGCCGACAGGCGTTTTTTGCTGAGATTTCACGACTGTTTTTTACTGACGTGGTACCGTCCATTAAGTTCGTTTAGACTGATCCCACATCGTAATGCACAGCTGTTCCTACTGCGAAGATCCCACGATGGATGCGCGAATTCTCGAGGTGTAAATGCGAGAAAAGAAAGCTGTCGGAGGAAGAGAATAGCGAGGAAACCCCTTTAGTAAGAAGACAGTCAACGATATAGTATGTCCCGCAAAAAAAGGGGGATGAAAAAGTGATCAGTATTCATTGTCAGTGGTAAGAAGAAATCGGACCATGCCATGCCGAGTCATAGACTGTTTTAGTAGAGCGATATATCGTATCGATTGCCGTCCGAGGGCCTCTGGTTCCAAACAAACTCTGGTTCAATGTAATTTCCCCATAAGCGAACTTTTAAACGGAAATTTAGGGTATTAAATCAAACAATTAATGCGACCTTGTTGCGATTATGAATTCTACGTCCTCGAAAATGCTTAATTTTGCTTGGTTCCTTGACTAAAACTGCCGGAATCAATAAGATATTACAGATTAAATGTTGCATTTGTAGGTTAGAATCGCCCGAAATCCCGCCAATTCCACAACAACAACAATAACATTTGGGTGATTCCAACCTCCAAACGCATCAATTAATCTGTAATATCTTGTTGATTCCGGCAGTTTTACGGGTGGAACCAGGCAAAATTAAGCATTTTCGAGGACGGAGAATTCATAATCGCAAAAAGGTCGCATAAATTGTTTGGTTTAATACCCTGAATTTCCATTCAAAAATCCGCTTATGGGGAAATTACATTGAACCAGAGTTTGTTTGGAACCAGAGGCCCTCGGATGGCAATCGATACGATATATCGCTCTACTAAAACAGTCTATTGGTTAGTCCAGCCAGACCGTAGCGCTCTGAACAGCGGTTTGCGGAACTACTGTAATTCGCAGAGCAGCCGCTGCGGTCTCTCAGCGCTGAGCATCTAAGCGAATTGCAGATAGCCACTGTAAAGCGAATCATCCAGTCACTGTGAAGCACAAAGACTTCTAATACTAGTATTAGAAGTCTTTGGTGAAGCAGAAGTTAGTCCATGGCCATATCCGGCCCGTTACCAAAAGGACTGGGAACTTGCGACTTTCAAACTAATTTTGAAGTAATAAATCCGCGTCTGATTTAAAGAAACTTGGTCTCCTTTGAAAGCTAAATACGACTAGTTTTCTGACCATTCTTTAGTTTGTTCTCAAATGTCCTTTTTGCTGAGATATAATGAGCGAGAAAATAATTTCCCCGTGTTGTTTACATTTGTGAAAGCAGAGCATAACCTCTTACATATGTATGTTTTCAATTTTGGTCCGAAACAGTCCAAAATTACCTCTTCAGTCTTCATGACTTTGTTAACTTGGTGTGCTCTTTGTTTATTTTTCGTGCATGTTCTACCAGGAAACTACTCAAGCTCGCACTCTTGAATTCACAACCTGTACCTACAATGTTAAATGTTGTTGCCCATTACCTATATTTTGTGTAAACGCAAGCTGAATCTATTTTACGTTTGTCAGAAAACCGGTTGCCGGTTCTTTAAGTTCTGAAGTTTCCTCTTGAGTTTCATTTAGTTTGAAGACTTCCATCAAGCTTCTATGGAATCAGTGCATTTCCAAAATTACCTAGTGATTAGAGTCGGGCAAATAGGAGCGTAATTGATTACACGATTTCTGGCTAATCGGTAATCGTCAAACCTTTGGGTGGTAATTAAATGTACCTATTCTTACTAGATAAATAGTAAACTTCAGGGTCTTTTAGGTTAGATCCAAATCTTCTCCAACTAATATGATAGATGGCTTGTAAAACGTCATCCCTGATTACCATGAAATCGTGTAATCGATTACCACCATATTCTGACCAACTCTGCTAGTGATACACGAGTTCCTCTCACTTTCTTCGATTAGTTATTGGTTGTGCTCATGAATTTTCAAGTTAATGTTGCCATTCTCTGTTGCGCCTTGAGATGAAGGAATCCCTAATATTTCCGCTAAAAAATTCTTGAGCTGCAAGGCAGCGGAAATCGTTCTCCCTGACTGCTTGCTGAGCAAAACTTGATGCTAAGTATATTTAAGGGCAGTTGAGCTTGTCACTACTGTACAACATTTTTTTAAGTTTGAAGCACAGAGGGTTTCTTGAAGGACCCAAATCTAGACAGTCAAGCATGAATCAGGTATTTTAATCATGCCACTGAGTTTAAGGTATGCTGAATTTTTCTAATAGTTGAACAGACAAATCGAGTGACAGTTTCTTACTCGACAGTTTAGTTCCTAGAGAGCTTTTAGAGCATCAATTAGCAGGGTGGTTGCTATAGCAGAACCATTTTGAGTATCGGGTTCTGACAAGTAGGCGTGCCTGCTTCCAAACTGCATCAAGGCACAGCGGTGAGCGGTTGATAAACATCCAGTTGAAACTCTGCGCTAATCAACTGCTCAACGAAGCATGTTGATGCGGCTCGGAAGCAGGCACCGCTCCTTGTCAGAACCTCATACTCAAAACGGTCCTGCTTCAACTCATCATAATCTTGTTTGGTCAGTGCAACAGCTGGGTTCTGAAGTGGAGAAGGAGCTCGACCGATAATCTTTGGCATTTTTAGGTGCTGTTGTGTGGCCCAAGCCCGTATGCCATCCTTCCAGCATTAGTTTTCATATGGCATGATGGAATGAAATTATATTGAATGAGAGATTTAGCCATTCATGAAGGAGCGTCTTAAAAGCACATTGTATAAGTCTACGGAAAATTTGGTTTTGGAGAAATGAACACATTGAAACATAGCTAAAGATTATCGGTCGAGCTCTGCCTGCACTTGTGAAACGAGCTCTAACCTCATGAAAGAATCTGACTGACTTGATCAAGGATAAGTGGATCGGCTCAAGCTCGTTAAGTTGTAAGCTGTCAAGGTGCTGGCATTATTGTTTCGAGAAGCCTCTCAAGGTTGCGGTAGGTACCTACTTTTGATCACTAACTGGAAGCTAATATTTTCATTTATGGAACAAGATTGAACGGGTTACTCTTGGCTGATAAAAAATTACCGCAGTTGGAAGAAATTAGTTGGCTAGTTCCGTTCTGATGGATCGTGTGAACCATGCCCGCTAACTACATGAAAAGAGTGCAGCATTCCATAGCGTTCCTGTTTAAAAATTAGCCTTTAGTTTACGGACGGATTGATGGATTAGCTATCCGTGATACATCTAAGCGCATCGGTGAGCGATTGGTTAGCTAAGAGTTTCCGCTCATTGCCACTAAGCGCATCGGTGAGCGATTGGTTAGCTAAGAGTTTCCGCTCATTGCCACTAAGCGCATCGGTGAGCGATTGGTTAGCTAAGAGTTTCCGCTCATTGCCAACCAACCTTCACTGATGCGTTTTAATGAATTTTGGAAGCTTGCTCTGCTACTTGTTAGAGCATATTTGCACCTAATCAACAACAGGTCAGGAGTATATCATGGATAGTTGTAAGTTTAACTTAAACCCAAGTAGAGCGAGACCACTTTGAGTGTCGGGCTCTGACAAGTAGCTGTGCCTCCTTCCGAACTGTATCAACACGCATCGCTGAACGGTTGGTTTTGGATGCAGTTCAGGCACCGCGACTTGTCGGAACCTGATACTCAAAATGACTCTGCTGTAGAACTTCTTGTGTTGAGCATGCAAAATGACGATACCGACCAATTAGATTATTATGCCTTAGATAGGTCCAGGTTACACAGAATCAATCAGAATATCCACTAATTGACACTCAATCAGGAAGTTACCCGGAGTATTTGAAATTTACTTGTAAATAGATATGGAGCGATGTAACTACATTGATTGCATGATGGCTTATAGCGCAAGGTCATTTGACAAGAGTTGGCGGACTAAATAGAATGTAAAAAATTTGACCGCGAAGCACATTCCTTTGAAATTGAAAGAGGGCTGACTCCCTATAGGACCTTCAAAACCAAACATGTAAAGGTAGAGAGATGAGACTCAATTTCTAGGAGAAAGGAATTCCACATACAATCACAACATGATGGAAGTATATCGCAAGTCAGCACATCACTAAGAACAGGTCTATTTAGAAGTTCCCATTGTTGAACCTTTGAACTCTTACCAATTCACAAGTCAGAGCCACTACAGACGCAAGCAGAGTAATTTTATTGCGTTGAGCAAAAGCAATGAATAGGTAGCTGAAAGTTGATAGAATAGGAAAAAGGAAATACATATGCCAGGAGGAGACTAGGAGAGGTTAGGGCTGGGACCGCTATGTAAACAACGAAATCTGGGTTGTATCAGAGAGCCTCTTCGATGCCCAGTAAGTTTTGGTAATTAAAGGAGAATTCTGAGGATTAAGGTAATGAAAGATCAGATTTCTCATCCTTTTTATCGAAAGATAATAACACTACGAGCACAGAATAGTATTAATTGTCCTCCTGATTCCAGCAGAGGTTGGCTGCCGATGTGATGTATTCGGTGGTTGATGCGGTTGGTAGCATTGATTGATTTGCGAGCCGCACGGTCCGTTACATCTTTTGTTTTTCTTAGGTTGCCCCGACTTGCTTTGAGGCAAATCATTTGAAATTCCCAGAATTTGCAAACGAGATTTCTCGCTTACGAGATAAAATTAAAAGTCGAAAAGTAGAAAAGTATCAAAACGAACTCAAATGGAGACGATTGGTATACGGCGATATAGGGTTTCGTTCAGCCGTTAATTCGGTAGAGAGTCATATTAGAACAAAACGGTCCAAACGAAATGATTCTTGTAATTATAGTGTGTGGTCTCTTTTTCGTTCTGTTGGGACTTTCCGTTTTGCGTTTGACCAAACGCTATAATTAACCCTTTAGGCACCAAACCCAAACTAGCAAAAGCAAAAGTTTTGACAGTCAAGAATTTGAGGTATGTGGCGAATCCTCGTGTGATCAAAAGCAAAACAATCGTTAGCGCGCCGCGCCGGCGCACTATGGTCTGAGATCGAAAAAAAGTGGCCAAAAATCCAGTGAAAAATAGTCATCAAAAATCATCGTTTTCGACCTTTTAAGGTTAATTTAAGACTTCATGGTGACACTTTCAAGTTTAAATTACTTGTTAAAAGTGTTTTCTGTAATTGAATTTGGTATTAAAAGTTTTTAAATGATGGATTTATGGGAAATTCACTTTCTGATTTTTGGCCACTTTTTGACGATCTCAGACCATAGTGCGGCCGCGCCGTGTGCATTCTTGATTGTCAAAACTTTAGCGTTTGCTTAATGCTAGTACAAAACCATAAACTCTTGCTTTTCAATTCTGTTTCTCATGGTTTTAATTCATTATTTTGAAACTTTAAAAGCTTTGGATAGCAGACATTTCAAAACAATGCCTCGCCAAGCGCCTTTCAATGGTGAAGTCGGCAACGCAACAAGTAACGCGGAGTAGGAATATTTAACAACTAGCTTGGTTTGAAAGAGCGCGTGGTGGATTGGCTTATTTACTTGGTACTGAAAGGGTTAAAGTCGCTAGCTTGGGACTTGGACTTGATTTTCTTATTTTTTCCTTACTTTTACAGACTGCTGGATTGCTTAACTTCTGGCCCTCATCGTGGGACGAATATTATTGGATTTAGTTTCAGGAGGGATTGGGATAGTACAATCAGGGACAAAAACATTATAATAATGTCAAACAGCTCCTGGAGGGAGGCTAACGCGACCCTCAATACTAATCGCAATAAATTTAAGCATTGCAGATGGCCTGCCTAAGCCAAAATCTAAAGGAGTCATCAGCCGAACCAAGTTGAAACTCGACCGATAGTTCAACTGACGCAACACTGATCAACCTCAAGTAAAGCTTCAGCTATATTAGGGTCATTGGTGACGTTCGGTGAGTCAAGAGAGAGGTTATGCTAACCATACTTAATTTGGACTTTTCTCGAACTTGATTCGGCTTCTGACTTTCTTTTTGTCCCAAACTATGCAATCAGATTTTCATTGAGCATGACAACAATGCCCGAAGCCATCGCGACGATTATCGAATATTTCATCCACGCGAAACATACGTTTACTACTAATATAAACCGTATAAGTATTGAACCGAAATTAAGATTCAAGGTCAAATACTGCTGAGAGAAACCCTCGCGGGCCGGCTCCGTGCCGCGCCGCCGCCGCACAATGGTCTGAGATGCAACTCTAGGTGCTCATAAATACGGAGCGCTTAAGTTTACGCATTTCATTGAATTATACATGCAATATATGCAATTCAATTTTTTTCCTCTGATTTTCCAAATCGTACAAGCTCAAGACAAAACTTATAGTTTTCCAGGTTTTTCAAGAAAAATATTCGAGTTTCAAAATAGTAAAGTTCAGCCCGTATGTAAATTTTTTCTAAACATTTTTGAAAAAAACTATGGCACATTTCTAGAGCAAAAAGACCTGAATAACACGTTCCAACGGTCAAAATTATCAATTCCCGACTTTCGAAAATTCGATTCATGAGCACCTAGATCTGTGTCTCAGAGCCAAGATCCATCTCTCAGAGCATAGTGCGCCGTCATGTCAGTCCGGGGCCCGTAATTGCGCAATGCACAGTGCGCACCCTCAAGGTCACCGTCGCGCCGCACCGGCTACACCGCACCCTCTGCGCCGCACAGTGAATGCGCGAGTCAATGGAAAATGTTATTCATGGCATGGCGACTTTACATTCGTATATCTTTGTTAATACGCCACGAAGAGGTTAGAAAGTGGTTTCATTGGTTGTATTGTAAAATTGCCTACACGAGTCACCCTTTTCAGTTTGTTTTTAGACTAAAAAAACAATCAAATTTGCATTTTTTAGTTATATATATTCCATGTCCGACCCCTCACATTGATTCGCTCCACTGTGCCCAGCATGGCCGGTCGCAACTGGCGCGGCGCGAGTCGTTTGTGCAACGCAACGTCTCTCCGCGCGCGTGGCCTTAGTCTTTCACCGTGAACCCGGATCTGGCTAGATTTTCGAATTTCACAGAGCGTGCTTGAAACTTCGATCGCGATAGGTATTGCCTCCGGCAAGCGTTGTTGCCGCCCGAGAAAAAGTAGCCAGGAGTGACAGGTTACAGCCCCGCACGACTAGGGTTATTCACTCCGGATGCTCAAAAGCCGGACATTTTTAATGAAGGCTTACATTTCCGCCAGAGATAGACCTACCACAAAGGTGTGCCTGTTACCTGCCCAAATCAGGTCGGGACTCATCAAAACAACAGCCAACAGTCGCATACTGTTGAGCGATGGATATGATAAGTTGGGCTTTCTTCGTGGTTTAGATTAACTTTTCTTTTCACATATTGGCGGCTTTTGGTTTTTTATTTCAAAACTGCGTACACCTCAAATGATTGAAATTTAGACTCAATATCGAAATGTCAGGTAGCTTTCAACTGGCGCAATGTTCACAACTCAACAGAAGGAGATAGTTGGCTCAGGCTGCCCCCAGTTGCCCAGTTGGCAGTTGGCTGTTGCTTTGTTGCGCCTCCGAACAAAAACAAACATATCCAACTTGCCTCACTTTCATAACATGGGAAGTATAGCATGTGCTGGATCTCTATTTGAATCGGTTAAAAGCGCACCCCTTCCACGTCCTTCAGTCAGAAGTCCGGAAATTCCAAAAAGTCAGACATTTTCTAAAAATAAAACTGGCCATATGCCGGACATGTCCAGGGAAATCCAGAAGGTTGGCTAACCCCATATTTACAAAATATCTTTGTTATAGATCAAGGCTCAACTTCACAGAACCAAACCAAAATCCAGAGGAAATCATGTGGTTATGTATGCCGGTTAAACTACTTACAACTCACCAACTAAACTTGCGGCAACCTCGGAGGAGCAAGCGAAAGAAATTCAGGGTGGCATGAGTCTGATTGTGAATCGCGTTACTATAGTTAGTCGCGTTAAAGGTTTTAAACCGATCATTTTCGCGAATGATTTACGATCAGCAATTAGAATAACTCGCGCTTCTCACTCCGCGATCGGCACAATGGGTTGAACAATAAAAATGACAACCATTATTGTACGCTGCACGGGTCACAATGCTCAGGGTAATAAAGCGTCCTGGATTCAATAGGTGTAGAGCTCAATAGGTGTTCGGCTCAAAGTCTCAACGAAAGTACGACTGAAACCAGCAGCGTTGCAAGACTTCAAGGCGAATGAAAATCAAAATGAAATCTACAAGATTTTCACCCACCGCAGTAATGGATAACTAACCACCGTAGATAGCTTTCTCACATATGGAATAATAGTGTGATATTGCAGCTGATAATGGTTTAAAAGTCCTATATCAGAGACGTTACCAATGTTTACACAGGGAATTCCACACTATACAGGGTGTGTAAACAGAGGAACAGTCGTAAATATATGTGTATATATATAGGAACAATAGGAGCTTAAATCTGCCTAATGTGTTCTTTGAACATTCTTACAAAAAGAACACACTAGGCAGATGTAAGCTTTTATTTTTCCCATGTAAATTTACCACTGTTCCTTTTTATTTGAAAACCGTGTAGCGTGTAGATGGAACTCCCTGTGTAAACATCATAATAAATGGAGGGAATCTATTGAAAGAGCCACACAGAAACGTTTTATTGATTTTGTTTCCGAAACTTGGCAACGCTGACTGACACCGCACTGCAAGAGCGAAGCTGCGAGACTGATTGTGAGAGAGGTGAAGGTGATACAAAAGAGAAAGAAGGCAGAGGTAGAGGCAGGTGAGTGAGTGGAGTCAGGACTCAGGAGTGAGGCGCACGCTCAGCGCATATTTCATGAGATCTGCTGCGCAAGACGCGTGACGCATGCGCACAAGCGCTTTCGTCGTCGCTTGCTAAAATTCTGGAGAAAAAAATTCTGCATGAGCCACGATTCTTTTCTCGGCATTTTTATTATAATTCATCGATCGAAGATTTCTCTAGTCAGAGCTCACGAGTTTACGACGTAAAAACCTGTTGATCTATACTCGCATTACACTGAAAAAAAAAAAACGAAGTTCAAGTATAACTAAAGCAGCCTTTTAAAATAGCTTCGCAGAGCAAAAGTTATAGCTCTACCGGAGCTAGGTGCGGCTGCACCGAAAGACTTCTTCGGTAGAGGGTAAGCAAGAAGAAAGGGTGTTACTCTACCGAAGTATAGTACTTCGGTACGACTGCAACTTTCTCCGGTGGAGCTAGAACTTTTACTCTGCGAAACTGTTGAAAAGGCTGCTTGAGTTGTCCTTTGTACCTATACTTTGTTTTTTCAGTGTGGTAGAGTTCTAGGATTCCCCAAAACAGAGGACCAATAAAGACAAGATCATAGACAGCAATATTTTCAGTGAAAATGAATAGAATATAATAGAGTTCATTTCAGAGTAGGCGCAGCTCAACGATATCTTTGGCGAATTTTCAACTATCATTCCTTCAAATCGAAACAAAACTTAGCTCTGACTTGAACTTTTTGCTTTTAAAGCGTGTATCAAAGAAAATCCAAAGTTCAAGTTCATTTCCATCATGCAATATGAGGAATAAGGTTGGTAAATTCGAAAAATTGTCCAGCTAGGTGCACCTAAACTTCTGAAACGACTTATACTCCAAAACACAGCGCTTTGTAGTATTTTCTGTGCCAGTGCAACGTTTCAGGAAATTCTAGAACTATAATTATTGAATAGATCGATAGGGCCGTTTCAAACTTTTGCTACAAGAAAATTGAGGGTTAAAGTCTTTTGCTGGGACTTTGTTCTGTGCGAGTGGCGGTTCGTTCTATTTGGCAACCATGTTTCTTTGCCCTTTGAACCTATGTAACAGGATCCCTCATGGAATCGGTGAATCCCCTAAAGATCGATTATTTTACGTGAGCTTAAATGGAGAGAATCCGTTGTTGCCACATTGCACGAGCCGCCACAGGTATTATTATAAGATCGCGGAGCGTAAAAAAAAGAACTTTCGAGAAGCCCACAGGCACACCGTTACACACTGAATATTTAACAAGCGTAGATCACCTTGAAACAGAATATTGACGCATTCCGTCGGGATTTGACACCCCACGTTAATGAGGTCCGAAACGCATCGTTGAACGCGTCAAACTGGGCGGCAATTGTTAACGATCACACGAACAATCTGGCCGTTGGTGATCTCGCATAAAAGCGGCTCGCGGTCAATGATTTGCCGTTTTTCTTCCATTTGAACCTACGCAGAAGTATCGAATATTGGAAGGTTCTCTTGAACCCTCTGAGGATCGATTATTTTCCGTGTGTTTAAATGAAGGAGACATCGATAAATCGCAATTTAAGAGTCGCCACTAAGCTGACAACACGCACAAAGAGCGCTCACCGATACGTTACAAAAGTCGTCATTTAAGACTATTGCAGACCAAAACCGCAAGTATCGAATAACACAATCCTTAAGGAAACTGCTATAAGAGCCGACGAAAATATTTTTTCGGTCTCTTTTTGAAGTTTTTCAGAATGGCGTACACATTTCTGTCTCTGTTCGTCGCATTGTTTTGTTTTGTTTTTGTTTTTGTTTTTTTTTTTCAAACGGTGGACCAGAAAAGAATGCCATAGAATTAGTATTTACATTTTCGTTCTGTGATATTCTGGGCTCGAAATGCCACTTTTTCCTTGAAAGCCAGAATAGGGCTTTAACAAATTTTACGTGATGTTAAAGAAGAAAAAAAAATGAATCGGGCAAACGACAAAAGAGGTTGAGTCTAGAACTTTCCAACGGTTAGTGTAAGCACTAGATAAAGAATCGTTCTATCATACGACTGAGAAAAAGAGGGAAAATTCACTTCCACGCACCAATACCATCTTATCAAACCAAAATCTGGGTAGTTTCAAGTTGTGTAAATAGGTGGCCAACTTTTAGATGGGCTCTCGAGGGAAAAAAAGAATTTGAGCTGTTTTTGACAATTTTGAGCCGTTAGCGGAGAAATTGACCGTCTACCATCATAGGAAAAGCTCCCCTTGAAGTCCTCATTATTTTAATGAAGAAAAAAATCACAAAAATTCTCAAGACACAAGGAAAGTTTTTCGACAGAGGAAAATGTTAACCTAAAAATAGCCCAAACCTATCAAAAACCGCAATAGATCCACCATCTCCCAAAAAAACACCATGCAACAGCTGGCTGCCGACGCGACGTACATAACCTCAAAACCCCGGATTCTGATATGGTAAGATATTCCACACACGGGCAGCAGAAGGCGTACATTAGTTGTGGTAAAAGCTAGGGAGGTGAGGAGGGAAGAGAGAGAGGGACGATCCATCGTTGAAGGACCCCCCCCCCCCCCTCCCCCACGGGTTCAGAAGCTCTTCCTCCCGATGGGGGTGCACGGGTGATGTGCCCTCAAAATACTAAAAAAAAAAAACAAAAAAAACAAAAAACAAAAACAAAAACAAACCTTTGAAAAAAATATGACAGTTAGAAGAAAATAAGCATGGACTTACGAAATGTGGAGGGATAGGCACCATTGGTGGGTGCTGAGGTGATAGAATGACATGTCTCAAGGTTCCACTTTCGTCTACAATTTGTTGAACGACATGGCCGTGTGGTACTTGAACCGGCATTGCTATCGGAGGTGAGGAGTTGGTTGATACCATAGGTACTGTTACCGGACCTGAAAACAAGAGAAAAAAGTAAAATATATGTTATCCGGGAAGAGAATAGTTTGATTTAAGAGAGGGCGCTTATAGCGAAAGAGATACGAACAATAAGAGCCTTATAAGAAATAATTGGGTCAGTGGGTCAATTCTCTAGTATCGAGATTTGACAAGTAACAATCGTTATAACCAAACATATTTTATCGCTCACCAACACACCTTGATATGAGGGGTGGTCCGAAAGTCCCTACACAGCCCTTGGAACTTTTTTCCTATTGCATGTAAAAATATGTAAATTTTGTCGTTTTTGAGAAATCAAGATAGGAGTCACAGACCCCCCCCCCCCCTCCCCTTTTCTCCACAAAGTTTGTCCCTCAAAATTTTGAAGTCCGCAAACCACATAATTTGATCAGCAATAATTACAAGTTACGTGGGGTTGTGTAGAGACTTTCGGCTCCCTCTGTGCTTACATTTCCGGGAGGAATCTGCATTTACGGTAGGTCAGCATTCGCCCCCCTCCCCCCATTCTGATCAGCAACAACGACAATGCTCCCCTCTCACCACAACAAACCAAGGCCGAGGGGGGGGGATATAGCTGATACAGGGATGATGAATTAATGAAAGTTGCCCAGAATTCGAGTAGATAACTTTCTTCCGATTTCGCAAGAATGAACAAGGATAAAAGTCCAGTTCAGAGCTGCCGATTTGTGCACGTTTAATGGACACCGATGATTCCGCCAATTAACTAAAAGATCACACAGTTTCAGTTCAGTGTGCAACTATAATGCACGAAAGTACTCTGATCTGAAATATTTTTTCAAACAGAGAATCCACCGCTAAATTAACAAAATAATAACCGCATTTTTTTTTTTAAGTCAGTGATGAAGACAACACCGGCTGAGAAAAGATTACAGATCAGAATACTTTCGCGCGTAACGCTCACCGAGTCACACACTGAACTGAACGCGGTGGTGGTGGAATCACCACTGAATAGAAATATTTCATTAAATAGACACAAAACGACAGTCGCCGGTAATGCATCCTTAAACACCTGGTAAAACATCCTTAATCCTTTCAATATCACGCCCGAAATATTCGTTTTCGTAGCTTGATCCATCATTGATAGTAAACGCTACAACACGGTTATAGGGTCACAACCTTTGCAAACTCGATCGAGCGCCATCAATTACTAGGTTAGGCATCACGAACACCGCGAAGTAGGAATAGTCAACAACCCTTTGAGCGATTTATAGCTTCTCTTTCTTCTAGTAACCTAGACCTGGGACCAAATATTGTTTGGTCCCGAGCGTAACTTTCTCACGGCCACGTGACCGTGCGTAAGCTCTCTGATTGGTCGAAACCGCACGCGAGATAACTGCAGGGACTAAACATTATTGGGTCCCTGGTAGTTAAAGGGTTAAAGGTAGTCAATTTTAAAACTTTGCTTCAGGAATACTATTACGAAGTTTTCGAAGGAGGAGGACAAATGAACCCCGCTTACAACACGGCGCACCCGGAACCCCCCCCCCCCAAACATTTACCAGCGACACGACTGATTGCAAGCCAAGAATTTTACGGAAAATTAAAAAACTGGCAACAATATCGAGGAGTTAACAATAATGCCCTCTCACTCCACTTTGCTCTTCCCGCCCTCCTCCTGTACTTCTCTTGATTCTATATTGTCTTTTACGAGAGAAATGGAGGGGAAAACAGAGGGCACAGAGGGGGGATAACAACGGATATGAAAACATAACGCGGCACTTTGACACGTGTTGAAAACGTGGACACAAACTAACGTATAGATAAGACGATAAGGCGTTTACGCTGCTTAAGACTTGTGAAGCGCACTGTGGTAAAAGAGATACAATAGTCAGAAACGGAGAGGGAGAGATCAGTGGATTGATGATGAACAACTTCAATTTCAAAGCCACACGGTGTTCAAAATGATACATATTGGCATGGGTCCACGTTAAAGTGATTTTTAAGAAGAAAATCAAAGTACCTGCTAATCTTTGAAACGGCTGTATAATACAGCGTCTTCGAAACAATGAAACCTAGAGATAAGACGAAGATATCCTTGATTTCAGCTCATCGATTACTAGCATTTATTTCATAAAAAATACAAAAATTCAGACCTTTACACAGACCCAATTGGGAAAGTATCGATCGTATCCCCCAAAATTGTTTTCTGGGGGGGGGGGGATTCACTTCTTGAGTCCTGTTAGAACGACCCCCCCCCCTCCGAGGTAGAAATTATACTTCTTTGAACGGGTGTCGACTGTCGAGGGCATCTCTTTAAAACGCACAGAAGCTCTAAGGACCTTTCCTGAACAACTCCCAAATTGAGTTCCCCAATTTCATTCTTTCTCCCAGATTTCGGTAATTGAGTACTAGCCAACAAGCCCAACTTCTGGGAGCGCGTTCACAATCATTTAAAACACTCTGAGCAAGTCAAGAGATGCCAATCAATGAAATGCACCGCCCGACTACATGATATTTTGATGCACACATCTGTTTTGCTTCTACTCAGCATGCGTCTTCCATAATGCACTTTAATCACAATGCACATTGATAAAGCCGAGTGGAACTCCGGGGAATTTACGTTGGGCGTGTCCTTTTACTCTCTGGTTTAAAACGGAGAACAAAACACATTGGATTACTCGAATTTATTTTATACTATGCGCCTCAAAGAAGCTCAAGTCATGACGGCCTAATCTAAAATGTGCATTTTCGGAAAATTGATAGTATCGACTTTCCGGGAAATTGATACATCGACAATTATGGAATTGACCGAAATGTGGCCTGAGCGAGAATGCCACTAATTTCGTTCATACTGCATTGACTCCCATCATTTTACTCGTGAAGAGGCAATTAATGAACGCCGGTAGAAAAATTGTATTTTGGCCCTCAAAAATGACCTATTTACGAGTGAGAGAACTTGAACTAAGCATAAAGAACAGAACGATCAAAGGCCTTACAGTACCAAAGTGTTTCTCCTGTACACAAGGAGCATT
Organism: Trialeurodes vaporariorum; assembly: GCA_011764245.1. Classification (NCBI taxonomy): domain Eukaryota; kingdom Metazoa; phylum Arthropoda; class Insecta; order Hemiptera; family Aleyrodidae; genus Trialeurodes; species Trialeurodes vaporariorum. Next base: position 32,647,146 of record VMOF01000001.1, read on the forward strand.
TTGAGTTGTGGATTTCCTTGAAATTTTCAGTTTTAAGAAAATAAGAAACCCCCAAAGATGGGTGAGTGAATTTCAATAATCTCAACCGAATTAAGTCTGTTCATCGTACGGTATAGAGCCAGCAAGCAAGTTTTTCTATCTTTACTTTTTTATTCTTTATTTTTTCCCCAGGGGAAGGAATGAAAATGGAAAGTATGCTGTTAAACTGTGGGTAAAATGAATCAGTCAACTGTTAGATCATGTCCAGTTTGAAGTGAAAAATACACACAAAGAAGCTTTTCAAAGTACGAATTATTCCGTAATTTTTGTCGCGCACGCAAAAAATGTCAAATGTTTGACTTTCCAGAATGAGTAGTAATTTCAACCTTTCAAAATCCTTACATTTTTCCTGATTTTCCACGATGCCACGAAATTATCAAACTAAAAGAATTTGATCATGTCTGAAAACTCAAACTCCACAAAATTGGACATTTTGGATAAATGGGGCAGTTGCAAGGGTCTGAAATTTTGTGTTTTTTATAAAGAAAATTGTAGTTTTTGATAAGCTGAAAACAATTGTGCCTTCGGTTTTTCCTAAGTGTCCCAGTTTTGGAGATACACACGTGTAAAGTTGTAAAAAATCGTGTGTGTAGTGACGTCACTACGCGAAATCCCCATTTAAAACAATGTATTTTGGGCCAAAATCTCATCTTGGGAGCAATGGGACTTAATTAGAAACCAAAGGCATGTTTGTCCTCAGCTCATCGAGTACTTTCATTTTCTTGATAAAAAACACAACATTTCAGACCCTTGCAACTGCCCCATTTAGGCAAATATTCACTGAAAAAACAAAGTTTAAGTAGAACCGAAGCAGCTTTTTAAAATAGCTTCGCAAAGCTAAAGTCCTAGCTCTACCGGATCAAGTTGCGGTTGTACTGAAGCACTACTTCCACGGTGGAGCCAAAGCAAGAAAAGAGGCTGTAACTCTAAAGAAGTTATGCTTTGGTACACCTTCAACTTTCTCCAGTACAGCTTGAACGTTTGCTCTTCGAAGCTATTTTAAAAGGCTACTTTTGACTGTACATAAACTTTGTTTTTCAGTGTTTGGTTCCGAAGTGTCGGCTTCAAATTCCCTAATAAAACTGGTTTCTAATCCAAAATCCCCTCATTCCATGTTTTCCCCATCGAACGATAGAAATTTCATGAAAACTTGGAATACCTAGATGTATAAAGTTGTAGGTATTCCAAGTTTTCCTTTCGATGCTAGACACCCTTCTTTCGAACATGAATACGAGTTGAGTTCTCACAAAGCGCCACTCACTCACGTTCTTATCTCACTCCATTGTCGAGCGACATGCGATTCACACTTGGAACCAAGAAAAGAAGAGGAACAAACAAAATCAAAAGCGGGACACATTGAGCGAAACAGAAGGATCATTAATTACACAGATCGATTGAAACAAAGCGAAGAGTTGCGCTTCGCGGTGTTGCCAAAGTTTACGGAGATGTGCTGGTGTGCTTCCAACGATAAAATAATAATTACACAGGAAAATCCGATAAATCTGCGATGACACGGCAACACTGCACCACGCCGAGTGAGCGAGCGTCGCACAATGATCCAAGATAGTGATAAAAATGGCAAACAAATGGGACAGTTGCAAGGGTCTGAAATGGTGTGTTTACTATAAAGAAAATGAAAGTGCTTGATGAGCTGAGAATAAAAATATAGTTGGTTTTTCATTAAGTCCTATTGTTCCGGAGATGAGACTTTAGCCCAAAATACATTGTTTTAAATGGGAATTTCGCGTAGTGACGTCACTCCGCGTACGATTTTTAACAACTTTATACGTGTGTTTCTCCAAAACCGGGACATTTAGGAAAAAACCAAAGGCACTATTGTTCTCAGCTCATCAAGTACTGTCATTTTCTTCATAAAAAACACAACATTTCAGACCCTTGCAACTGCCCCATTATCAAAAATCATCAGTTCCGACCTATCAAGCTGACTTTAAAACTTTTCAGTGAATTATCTAAGTTTGAATCATATCCTTGTTCAGAGTGTTCTCTGTCTTAAAAGTTTATCTATAAATAATAGGTTGAGAAATTTACTTCCTGAAGTTTCGCCCAATTTTTGACGCTCTCAGACCTAGTGCGTCGAGTTCGAGCATCCAGCATCGAGTGCAAACATCAAACAAGAGAACCGCGATTGGTGAATGGTGCTGGATGAGGACGAGAGGGGAGATCGAGAAAGAGTGAGACAGGCGGCGCCTGCGGGTGGAAGAAGAGAGGGAGAGAGAAGGTAGAGTAGAGGTGATAAAAATCGATTCATTCACGAGAATCGACGACGTAATAAAAATGGAAAAGTATAAAAATCTGAAAAACCGGCGGCGCGCGAGAGCTTTCATACATGTCTCAGCTAAGCCGAAACTTGAACGACGCACACTAGATCTAGTAGCAGACATTTCGCGACCGGTATGTAGACGATTGGGTTTTCTCGTTATAAAAATTCTTGGCTCTTAATGACACGGAGAAAAATGTTCCCCATAAGTGCTCAGAATTCTGATAAAAAGTTCCTGAAAAGAAATTCTGACGATTTCAGAAGAGCTCCGGTCTTTATTTTCTGAAATTCTGGCATTTTCCACTAGATAGTTCTGATCAAAATGGCTAGAATCCTACATAAAATAACCAAATCTCTCTTGACAGAACTGAAAACTGACAGAATTTTTTCAGAATAGATAATCGCCCCACAATGTGGAAAAGTTCGCGCTTTTACTATGGCAGGCGGCCCGAAGAAGCAGCGGAGTGGCGGGTTGCATACTTACTGCCGCTCACCATAGTAAAAGTGCTGACTATTCCACATTGTGGAGCGATTATCTCGCTTAAAACGTGTCATATCGAAAAAATGCAAGGGACCTACAATCTTTTTAATAGTTTTTCCCATCTGATAATTGTTAATTTTTTCCTAATTTTTAATCCATAACATAGAATGTGTGCCGCTAAGGGTACAAGATTGCCTGAAAAGTACAGTGAGACTTAATGTCTGATTTACTCCAGGTCATTAATGGATTCTACACATAAAATTACTTAGCGACACCAATTTTCATTACATTCGGTCCATAATGGTGGTCGCTATGCCAGAAAAAGCAGACATTTTTTAAAACTTTGGGGGGCTTTAGCTCAAAAAGGTGGCATTTTCGGACCCATGTTTATGGGGGAAAAAAGTCTTATATTGGCCTCAAATATATGCTCCAGAATTTGGCACATTAGTTTTGTTACACTCTGTATAGGGACTCTACCTATAACCGGTGGAATCATTGTAGAAATAAAGAATGACAGTAAATGTACACAAAACGGCAGCTCTGCAATCAGTGGCGTCGCGTGCAATTTGGCAACAATGTATTCTATCCATTTAAACTCCTGTAAAAGATCGAATTCAGGGGGTGCACAGTGCACAAGAAAAATTCGATATATTTAATGAGTTTAAATGGAGCAGTTGCATTGTTGCCAGATGGCACGCGACGCCACTGTCTGCAATCATTGTGCGACACTGCAAATGTGTGAGCACAGTATCTTACCGACGACCGGCGCGCGGCGACGCGACGTTGGCCAAGGTCACCACAGGTGACTCACTTCCAAAGCCGCGACGCCGCCGACGCGACGATCACGCAGCAGAGGAGAGGAGATGAGCGTAAAAGGACTCAGGCTCCACCTTCCTTTCTTCCTTCCTTCCTTCCTTCCTTCCTTCCTTCCTTACTTCCGTTGCGTTGTCCTCTGGTCCTTCTCCTTCTCCCCGTCCTCAACGACAACGCAACCAACGATGGGTCGACGCGCGGAGTTCAAAAATGGTCAAAGTCAAAGAACATCGGAATCACACGCAGGAGGGGTGAGGGGGGAGTTTGGAAGGAAGAGATGGGAGCCGCACGTCCAGCCGTCCACATTCCATATTTATTTATTGAATGCGAACGCACGCACAGGTGACAAGAGGTGCGTGCGTGTCGCGTCGCACCAAATGCGAACGAACAGAATGATAAATTCGCATTCACCAAACAAGTTCGGAATTTGTTGAATGTGAATAGAGGTCACAAATACTCGATAAGTACAAATCGTTTTTCGGTCAAAACGTATGAATGGAGGTCGTTTCAGAAGAGTTTGCCGTTTACAGCTCTTTCTACACATGCTTTGAGGAGTGGATTTCCATCTTCTGCGCCGGTTTTACAGTGACCAAAGTCTACGCAAATAATGTACTATCAGACGCAAAAGTTTTGACGGTCGAGAATTTTCACCGAGCGCAGGAAAGAGACATGAAAGGTTGCTTTGATCTTAGAAATTTTTTCCTATAATGATTTGACATGCGTCTTGAAAATATAGGATTAAAAAGACTCATGTCGTCAACATTCGATGTTTCTACGGTAGCGTTCAAGAATTCTCCGTAATAATACACCCGTGCAGGGAAGATTACGAATAGCGATCATTTCCAACATATATGTATTACACTACAACACAGGATACGAATCTTTTCTACACCGGTGCAATATTCTGGAGATTACTAGAACACTACCTACTACTACTACTTGTGGTCACATTGAGGAGGGCAACTCTTCAGGGACCGAAAAATGTTAAGACAGAATGGTCTGCCTCATAGATGTATGGTGAGGGAGGACATAAGCTGTCTAATAGCATGCTCGAGTCCTCACCATCCACCTGAGTAGAGTGACCATTTTGGTCCAACATTTTTCGGGCCCAGAAGACGAAAGTATGTACACTGCTCCAAGCACGCAAAGAACTTTGAACGGAAAAATCCTCTGAAACGACCTGCTTTTACAATGTATGAGCCCTTTCAATACCAAACCCAGTAAAATCCGTTTTGTTAACTAGATGTGCCTCAAAATTATTTAAATTATATTTTTGATTAACAGTAAAAGTTCCTCTTGATGTAGACATTTCCGTGAAAGAATATCTCTTTGAGCGCCTTCAATTCATAGAATAGGCAAAATCGGCTCTGTAGAGTGCGAATATATTTCAACAACCCACTTAATTTGAGTTTATTGACACTGACAGTAACAACTACTCCGATTGTTGTTCCGTAAAAGAATAAGTTGAGAGCGCCTTCATTTCACGGTGTCGGCAAAACCAGCTCCGGAGAGTACGAATATTTAACTACCCTCTTAATTTGAGCTAATTGACAATACAACTACTCCAAACGTTGATATTTCCGTAAAAGCATATTTAGTAAAGCGCCTTCAATTCATAGCGTAGGCAAAATCAGCACAACAGAGTACGAACGTTTAACTACCGACTTAATGACCCAGTAATTGAATAGTTCAGACATTGTTCAGACAGCCTACTTTTAGGTTATGAACGATGCATTTAAACTGCATCTACATATGGAAACCAAAGAGCTCTAACCATAGAGACATTTTTGGAACGTAATTCTGAAGGCACCACGGAAGCAGTCATTATGGAGGATCTCTTGGGGACACTGTACACGGGCTCCGCTTGTCTGCCACTTTTTTTTTTTTTTTTTTTTTTTTAGCAGATTCTATGAATCTATTTCATCCTTAAAAATTCAGAGTTGTGACAGATCTACTCGAATTTTACTTGAGCAACATTTCATTTATGATTTGAACAATATTAAATGCGCTTGTAGCTCATAACATTTCCATAGACTAAGGTCAGCGGTGAATTCACGTTGAGAGGTTCGCACGTGAAACGCGGCAACAGCTGTGCTTCATAGCAGCACGTAGTAGAAATTGACCGCCATCCTCCAAGCTCTGTACTATGAGCGACTATGCGACTAAAGCGAGCAATGCTGCCATATTGTTTAAACTTTTGTGTACATTATAACAGTGCAGTGACAGCGATTCAGCGGGGTTCCCGCACAATCTGCCGACAATGATACAGCGAGTGAGCCGGTGATAGTCAAGTCTCGATTCCCGAGTCCATGTCCATTAACATTCCACAGTCCACACTGTTTGTAGCTCCGATGTCCGACTCCGCCGCACAGTGGAGCGAGTCAATGGAAGAGACCGGACATGGTATACGTAAACTTTATATGCACTTGATTCTTCTTTAATATGCAACGTGGAAGTTTGAATGTGGTTTCATTGGTTTTTTCGGAAAAGTTTCTGCAAGAAACACCCCTTACAATTCGTTTTGTGACCTCAAAAACACCAAAAATGTGCATTTTTAGTCATGTGTTCCATGTCCTACCCCAACTATTGACTCGCTCGACTGTGCGCCGATCCTCTCTCCAAAATGGTATATTCAACTCGCTACAACTCATTTCGCTGAGTCCTTTTCCTCTCTGGTTTCTTCTCTACGGTCCTCTTCTGAGAAAAAAAAACCTCCGTACGATCCCGTCCGTTCGCCATTCAGACATTCAGAAGAAGAATGCGCAAGAAAATGGAACGGACCGAGCCAGACCCAGAGACAGTGTTCATGGTCACTATGAAACAAAAACCCACCTAAAAATTTAGGCTCATTTTCAAAAATATCATTCCCCCCCCCTTATCTGATAACCTACACACGCTTTCTTATCGCAGATGATTGCAAAATTTGAACTAGTTTTTTTTTGGAAAAGAATCGGAAGAAAGTCCACAGTTTCTTTTCCCTTATTGGCGAAGAAAATTGTAGTTTTTGATTTTAAGAATTTTAGGGTGGGCACTGGGCCCTTTCTTACGGTCGCCCTGTATCATAAGTGGCGTTAGCCGCCCAGGCCAAGTCAGTACTGATGATCACGGACTAGGTACTCGTGTGGTGGCTAGTAACATTTCTCCTTCTTTTTTTTTCTTTCTTTCTTTTTTTTTTTACATATAGGTCGTATGAATATAACACTCGATTACAGACAAAACAGGGTCCACCGCGATAAGGTGGCGCCGAATTATCGCTTGGGCCCTCGCCGAATATCGTTTTTTTTTTCTTTTTTTCGGGCAACCTTACTAACAAAAAACAAAACAAAACAAAAACAAGATTCGTCAATCATTCTTTAATGCCTCGACTCACGACTGCAACTCTGACTGAAGCCGACGTGTGTATGTGCTGAATGTTTTGGCGGCGGCCAGACTCCAAAGTCATTCGTCTTTGAAAAGTCAATTTCGAGAAACGAAATACCGATTGGATGCCTCAAGCGACACACAATCAACAGGGCAAGAATAAAACAGTCAGAGAATACAAAAAGAAAGATTGGTCATTGGTAGTACCGAGAACTATCGGGTGGGGGGGGGGGCGGCTCGGAAGAATTTAATACGCGGGGGGTCGTTTCTTTCATCGGCGCTTTTGTAAAAGGAATTAAGGATCACAATGATTCCGGCGTTTCTTTGGATACAGCGTTACAATCGTTATGATACAATTTTTTAAGCTGCGAATCAAAATAAAATTTACCCAGTAGCTGCACCGAGAATTTCTGACCAAAACGGCCGTCTGAATGATTAAATACAAATAAATTATGACCAGTGGTGTAGCCTGCAATTTGGCAATATTGTATTGTGTCCATTAAAACCCGCGTAAAGGGTCGAATGCGAAGGTGCTCACCGAACACCCAAAAGTTCGATCTTTTCCGTGGGTTTATATGGACGAGTGCAACGTTGCCAAATTGCACTCTACGCCACTGATTATGAGATGTATACCTCTCACCAGAAAGTCTGGCGGCCTATGCAAGACTTTAACAAGACCAAAAATTCTAATTGAAATAGCTTGCATTTTTTTTTTTTTTTTTTTTTTTTGGAGATTACCAGAACTCCAGATGATTCGCATTAGTATGTAAAATATTTCACCAGAATTTGCGGTAATTTCAAAAATAAATTCTACGGCGATTTTAATCAGAGTTTCTTGCAATGTAAAATTCGTGTCTTCCCCTCCAAGTTTTGGACAGAGGTATGATAATTTCTTTCCGGGGCCAATTTAATCATTAGGATTGTTGTTTCGGCCAGAAAATTTCACTCATGTCAGTGTGACACAACTGCTAGAATAAGGGCCTGAACTGCATCGGGAAGACTCCATACTGCAGAGCCGCGGCTTCGTGTACATTTCATGACATGTTTCAAATCCCCTTTGATTCCACCGGTTGACTATACGATTACACAAAACACAATCCAGTTCAATTTACAGCTGTAATACACAAAAATGATTTTTTAACGATCAAAATAACCCCAATTTTTTAAGTCAGCGACACTGACACAACAAAATTTAAGTACAGTCAAAGCAGTTTTTTTGAAATAGCTTCGCAGAGAAAAAGTTTTGGCTGTACCGGAGAAAGTTTTAGTAGTACCGAAGCAGGACTTCGGTAGATTACTTCGGTAGAGTAACAGCCTTTCTTCTTGCTATTGCTTTATTAACCGAAGTAGTGCTTCCGTACAAGCGCAACTTGCTTCGGAAGAGCAAGAACTTTTGCTCCGCGAAACTATGTTAAAAGGCTGCTTTGGCTCTACTTAAACTTTTGTCTTTTTAGTGGATGGAAACTCCACGAGTTGAAAAAATATTACAAATAGTATTTTCCTGCATGACTGACGTACACTGAACTGAATTGCAGGGCTGCCGTTTTGCGTATAATCAATGCTATTTTTCTATTCACCGATGATTCCACCGGTTGAAAAAATATTACACAGTTCAGTTCAGTGCATGACTGTAATGCACGAAAATACTCTGATCTGTAATCTTTTCTTAATTGGTGGAGACTCCGTTGATTAATTAAAATAACCGCAAGTTATTTAAAGTCATCGACGACTCCACCGGTTGAGAAAAGATTACAGATGCGAGTATTTTAGTTTATTACAGTCATGCACTCAAACTGAACTGTGTAATCTTTTCTCAACCGGTGGAATCATCGGTGAATTGAAAAATAGCATTGATTATACGCAAAACGGCAGCCCTGCTGAATTGAGCAATATTTCGGCCCACCGGTCGAGTCATCGGTGAATTGAAAAATACACAAAACACAGATACCATGACCCTCTCTTCGAAGCGGTCCTTGAAGGCATATTTTCAAGTGGCAATGCTGTTAGACTCTGAAATACCTGAAAACTGCAAAAATGTTTAAAACTGGTCGAGGAATGGAATAATGAAAATTTCTACCAGGTTAATTTCTTTTGAACGTCATAGTACATTATCAAATATAAGGCCCGACAGCTCTGTACTACGAAAATCCTGACCCGACAGTGGCGTACCGGAAACATTGGGGGCCCCCCGCGAACCTTCAGTCGGGGGCCCCCTATATTTTTACACAGTGAATGGAGGGTCTATGAAGACCCCCCCCCCCATCTAGAGGGGGCTCGGGGATTCTCCCCTGAATTTTTTTGAAAATTGAGTGCTCTAAAGACGTTTTTTCACGCAGTTTTAGCTGTATAATTCCGTTTCTCTCCCAAGAGAGAAAAGAACTGAATTTCTGTTTCTGACAGCCTTATAATATCAATTTAATACCACGGAAAATGCATGGCCACTTTACCACATTTAACGGAGGAACAAAGCAGCTCTTTTTTACTTTAATATTACACTTATTTATTTCCTCCTCCATCTTTATCTTTATTCTCTCAAATGTTATATTTTGTCAAATACACGGGTCAGATGTAATAATGGGGCCCTAATTGAGGGCCCCTTGGGTCGGGGGCCCCCCCGCGCCGCGGGGGCAGTGGGGGCCTCCGGTACGCCGCACTGTGACCCGACCATGAAGATAATCTCTAAAACCAGAAGACGCCACATAACAATGCGGTGCCGCAAACTGCTGTTCTCGCAGACAAAAATCTTAATGAACGAATTGCGGGCCAGAGACGAAACAAATCAATTGGTTTATAGTCCGGCTTGGTTGCGATATGCGATGTTCTTAAAGAAAGAGACGTTGAAATAATTGATTAGAGTCCAAATCTATCGATGAGACCAAGGCACGTACCGATATCATCCCCGAACATAGGTTCGTATACAAGGATCGAATGGAATGAAAGACTGAATCATAGCAAAACCGTGTGATAGGTCTGGACACAGTGGTCGCGATCCGGCACCGATGCTCAGTGTTGCCAGATTGGGGTGAAAAAGCCGTAGGCTTTACATTGATTTAAATGGGGACGATACGGCTTTTTACCCTCGATCTGGCAACACTGGCGATGCTCATTCATACAGACGCGTCTATGTTCCTCCTCCGCGTCAGAAGAATTCCCCCGATTGCGCAACTCGCTCGGGTTCGAATCTGCGATTCCGTGATTTCGTGTGGTTGATGCACAAAACAAGCACACTATGAAAATGCATGCACACCAGAACAGTGGCGCCAGACGGAACGTCAGAATAATATCAGCATATACAATGTTGCCACTTTTGCCAATTTTGACAGTTGAGGCTCGTGGAATTTGGCAACAACATTTTTCATAGAAAACACTCGATCGGACGATGAAGCAGCGCTCAATCAACAACCGATTTTTGTAAATAAATTAAAATAACAGATAAACTAATTCAAAAACTCCAAATATACTTTGAAGGACGAATTCAATCATTTATGATATGAAAAGCTAATTTTATCAGGAAACGAGCTCCGTTAAGGATAACTATTTTATTTCAAACAAAATTGATTACTCGGGTGCAGCTCAAAGAAGGTACAAATGAGGTGCGACAGTATTACTGTCGTGTGTCGTCAACAGTACATTTTTGAGCGTCCGATATCAGATGAGATTAAAAGTGCTACGCCCGGCTTTGCGTCTCATCAGCGGTACGAACATTCGCCCGAACATTCGCCCATTCGCGATACGAACAGTGTGGAGAGGAGTGGAGTGAGAGCGGATGGATGGAACGGAAGTTGCATATTTTTTTGAGAGTCAAGAGACACGGTTGCCAGATTTACAGGCGAAGAAAACATCGCATTCGTGGTTGAACAATGGATCGAGATTCAAAACTACTCTAATCATGAAAATCGACGAAAACTCAAGCCGCGTGATAAATTAATGTGAATAAATGAGGGAATTCAAAAGAACTCCTTCAATGTTAAAAAAACGCACTTTCAAGCTTTGAATCAAGATTGAATCAAGATTGAATCAAGATTGAATCATCTCATACGAAAGCGCGGCAGTCCAAAAATCCAAATTTTCAGATATCACAAAAAACAAGCTTCATTGCATATAGGGGAACTGCTGCAATTTTATGCTACAGCGATACGGAGGGTAAAATCCTACGTAAAAACAGGTAAAAGAAAGCATCGAAAAGTCTCAAAATTCACTCACATAAATTCAATAAACACGTTTAATAAATTTAAAAGATGTCGGTCGAGTGAGCGGGTCACAATGGGGAAGTCCCATCTAATCGAAAATTTCCATGCTGAGAGAAGTGATTCATCGAAGAGAACACACAAAAAAAAAAATGATCTAGATTAAAAAAAAATATTTTTGAATTATAAGTATGACAAAAAGGCGTATTTTAAAATTGAAAATAAGTTTTGCTAAATTAAAAAAAACTTTCCATTAGATCCAAATACCGAATTTTCAATTTAAAAACAATTATTTTCAGTTTAAATACAGTTATTTGTAATTTAAAAACAATTATTTTTACTACAGAAACAATGGAGCTGTTGCAAACTTTTGCTACAGGCTTATTAATAGTTGAATATGGGATAAAACCCTGTAAAAATAACGATTAGCACACTAAAAAATCACGAAATCCACTCCTAAACTCACAAAATGCTTTTAAACGCGAGACCATAATGGCGGCCGGGGCCGCGGTTTTCATCGGGGCTCCCTATCTTCAATCAGCGCCATCTACACGAGGTGTTCTCGCAACACCACACAAGAAGAAGAAGAAGCATACAATTGCCATAAGAAAACCGCGGCCTCGGCCGCCATTACGGTCTCGCATTTAAAAGCATTTTGTGAGTTTAGGAGTGGATTTCGTGATTTTTTAGTGTGCTACTCGTTATTTTTACAGGGTTTTATCCCATATTCAACTATTAATAAGCCTGTAGCAAAAGTTTGCAACAGCTCCATTAGTTTTAGTTTGAAAGTACGTCTTACTGTCATATAATTCAAAAATATTTTTTTTTAAAATCTAAAAAATTTTTTCCCCTGTTGGTAACGCTGATAAAGCTGTAAGTAATTAGCTGGGCGACTCCGACTCTCTCATCGTGACCCGTTTATTCGACCGCTATCTTTGAATTATTTTCAACACATTTATTGAGTTTGAGGGTGGATTTTGAGACCTTTCCATGCTTTCATAGTGATTTTCACGCGCAATTTCACATGGAAGTCAACTCTCCAGAACATTGAAGCATAAGTTTGCAACAGACCCATTAACAAACAAAATTATTTGAACGAATACATTTGACATCAATGGCCGCCGACGTAGCTCGTTTGGACGCAGACGAAGGGGGGCCCGGACAGACGGGACGGGGCGCAGACTGAAAAGCGCGAGGAGACAGGGAGAGAGGGGAAGAGGGGACGGCAAAGTTAAAAGACGTCGCGACAAGACAATAAACGGCAAACGTCTCGCGCCTTATAGCCTGTTATAAGGTGGCGGGCGGGCGCTTATTTTACAAACGTACTTGCTTCACAATTTTATTCACCCCTCATTCCTCGAGCTGAGCTGCCGCTCTGCGTGTGGATAATATTATAGGCATTCTCCTATTCAACTCGATGTGAAATTTTTGAATTTCCCGCCAAATTTATAAACACAGCCCACAAATCAAGTAAACAGGAGCACGCGTATGCGTATTTTTGAACGCGCAAAAATATCGCACACATGGTATCACGTTCTCCGAGAACGGTTCTCGGCAGCACGGACGGTTTTGAGGGGTCAACTCTTGGGGGTTCTTACATTGAATTATAAAAGCAACTTCTCATTTTTATTTTTAATTTTTTCTTCATATTTTATTTTTTCTTGGAAAGACCGTGGGATACTTGAAATGATGTTATCGTGACAGTTAACAGAATGACGATGATTCATCGGTAAAGAGAATAGACATCTCCGTGAAATGAACGCGGGGTTCCAATTGAAACGAAAAAGTAGCGTGAATTGGAGTAATTGGACGACTAATTTAAAGAGATAGAGTTCGTTTCAAGAGGAATGGCGCAGCGTACCGATAATCTTTGGCGAATTTTCGATTTTTAATCGCTCAAATGATGGAAAAAACTTGCCTGAAACTTTGACTTTTAAATTTTGAAGTATTCCTCAATAAGAAGGCAACAATTAGATTAATTTCCATTTATTCTTACTATGTAATACCAGAAATAACGCTGGAAAATTCTAAAGATTATCGGAATAGGTGCGCCTACACTTCTGAAACGACCTCTAGTGACGCTAACTTGTCAACTTGTCTATTTTCGTAGGAACACTTGCCTAATTTAATTTAGTTTTTATACGCAGTGATAATGGACAGTAGACCGTCTATAAAAAGCGTATGAAGCTCACTACAATAATTTGCAACGAACATAGAATAAAGTTTGATGACAAGGCTTCAACTTTATCAATCATGGTACATTAAAAAAACTACTTACTTACTTCTTTTTTGTTTACCCTAGCATAAACAGTAAAAAGGTCCCCTTCTTTTTGACCGTCCCATCGTCGTAGGGATCTGGGCATAGTTTTTTCATCTAAATTGATATTTTATGACATGGTATATTTCCGCGCGCATTTTCCCATAAGCTTCCACTAGTCTCACTTGACTATCAAACACTAAAGTTTTGACAGTCAAGAATGCACGAGGATTCGCAACTTATCTCGTATTCTTGACTACCATCAAAACTTTTGCGTTTGCCATAGTACACCTGTGGGTTGATTGGACTAGCGACCAATGAGCTATAACTTTAGAGTGGCAGCGGGCTGGTCCACCTTGTGCCACACAGAGTAGAAGGAATCCCGGGAAAAAGCGGAATTTGGACGGCAGATTCCAAGGTTTGAGGTTAAACTTTGTAGGTCGTTCGGAATTTGGCGGGAATTTGGACGGCAGATTCCAAGGTTTGAGCTCAAATTTTGTAGGTCTTTTCCGGCGATGCCCGAGTTTGTTTACGAAACGACCGGAAACAACCTACAAAATTTAACCTCAAAATCGATTTTTACGTCAAGATGGCGGCGCCCTAGGTGACAACAATGAACCAGCGGGAACATTCCTTGATGTGCCACTCTAAAGTTATAGCTCATTGCTAGCGACCGCAAAAGTTTTGACGGTCAAGAATGCAAAAGGCACGACGATTGTTTTGATTACACGAGCATGGGCCACACACCTTGAATTCTTCACTGCCAAACCTTTTGCGTTAGTAAGTACACTAGGACTCAAATGGAATAAATTGCGGAGAATTGATGAAGAAGTGTTATGGAAAAGTTGCCGTTTAGTATACTCTTTTCTCTTACAATCGCAATTATTCAACTGCGGCCGGAGATTCGCCTTAAAAAGTCGAAGGTACGGTTTTCGAGAAAAGTCAATGTGCCTACAGCGTTGAGAAAATGTGACACTACTTTACATTACATTAAGCGTCCGAATCCGAGCGATGGGAGTGGCTTCAGCAAGACTCGAGAGTCAAAATACGATTCGGATTCAGCCGCTGCCGCCAGAAGCGTCTGACGCCAGACATTTACACCTAAAAACCACACCTAAGATATGAGTATAGTTGCCAAATCTCGCAAAAAAATCACAACATTTTCAAAAGTACCTTTTTTTTTAGCTTCACGATTGGCCAATCACAAGAGCACACGAAAGTTCCACTTTTTTTTTTCCTACGTGCATTGCAAAAGTGTAATTAAGTGACCAGTGACCAAGTGACGTCCACAGGGCCGGGTTAAAGATTCATATTTTGCCGCAACAAAAAGAAGAATTTGAAAAAACTTCACTCCGTTAATGTGATAAAAGTTCTTCACTCCAAAGTTAAACATTTCAACGAAAATGCCACTCAGGACCATTTTCAGTATAGATGCAACACTTATCTATAAGGGAAGGGCTTTCCTTGAAGTCCTGTCATTGAAAGTCAAATAAAAACGTAAGTAAATAGATGAGAAAAAAGCAAATAATTTAAGAAAAAATAAAATAAAATCGTTCAGACATCAAGGAAAGGTCCCCCCTTACCGACTCACATTCAAATTCACCTAAAATCTTTCAAAAATCTTCTACACCCGCCAACAATCCACATTCTCCCAAAGAAACCCACAATGTAAAAGTTGGCAACCAAATTCTATAAACTTAAACCCCCGTATTCTGGTGTGGTAAGATGGTACTGACAATGAGTGAATCGAAATGTTCACACATTTCTAAAAGTGCCTTAAGACCGAGACTTCGAACTTCGAAGGAGTCGGGGGGGGGAGGGGAGGGGCACTAGGTGATGTGGGAGAAAACTAGGGAGGTAAGAGTGGCTCGTCTCGTCGCCAACCCAGTCAATTTCAGACAGAGGAGCTCACGGACTTATTCGGACGCAGACTTGGGTCGCGGGGTCGCGTCGCGTTCGGTCGCGGTGGCTGCGCTGCGCTTACGGCCGCAGAGAGAGAGAGATGAGTGACGCCACGGGGGAGGAGAAGCAAATGGTGAAAGAAGTGTGGGGAGGGGGGGAGTAGTGGAAGGACAGCAAGGTCAGGGGCGTCGAGCCGAGGCGGACACTCAAGGACAACACCTGTGCGTCAACGCTCAACGCTCTCAACGGTCAGCAGCCGCGGCCGGCGGACAAGCACACACCACTCTCTGTTACGATTTTCTCTCTCTCTCGCTCTTTTCCACATGACACACGGCGCATGCCACTTCCCACTCTCCTCCACAATGGCACTCGCGTTTCTTTCAATTCCTCGGGGGCGGCGCGGGGGGATGGGTCCCCCCCCTTACTCACCCACACGGACCCACCGGCCACCGTCCGTCGGATCCATCGACCCCGCGGTGGCCGAAGCCACAACGCAACCGCCGTCACCAGGCCATGAACATTGGACTTGGACATGAACATGAACAGCTCGAAAAGATCTTCCGAAACTAAACCTAAGGATCGACCGAATCCAACATGCGATCCGCTGCTTCTAGCACTGGCAGATCCATGAAAATGTCCTCCTCTCTCTTTCTCCATATAGATAAATGCATGTGTTAGAAAATGATAGAAGAGGAAGCGAAAACCACGTGACTGTACCTAACTTGTCCTTTTCTAACATACGCGTTCTAATGGGAGAAGAGAAAGAAAGAAAGACGGATTCTTTGATCCGCCAATGGCTTCTAGAAAGCCGATTAAGAGCGATCGAATCGACTTGACTTTCTCCCATAAAATGCAAAGCATCTAACGATAAGTCGACTCGATTGCTCGTAATCAGCTTCCAACAGGCTGATATTTAAAATCATTGGATAAGACAGGTAGACTAGCTAAACGAAAGCATGCGAGGGGACGCATGGGTCATTTTGGTCGCCTTACCGATCCATTACTCCCCATGGACTCCAGATGTAAAGGAACCTAAAAGTTTTTTGACTCGGCAAAGTGCAACGCACGCGAAACGAATTGCGTACCCGAGATAAGCTGGTCCATTGTCTTTGGAGCCCCGTGCACCTCGGTAGGTCGAATATGCATGCGACTCGAACGGTCCAATTTATCGTTCAATCACAATCGTTCGAACGAAACGAATCGAGACATCGATCGCATGCCTACACAGAAGAAAGAAGTTGGGACAACTTCCCGAAAGTTTACGTTCCATCAAACCGGCGATAATTGGGGAAATATCGTCGATTATTTAGAAAATAGATGCCAATTTTGGGGAAATTCAGACTAAAAGTTTGAAAATACTCAAAAAGTGTCAAATCTTAATCAAACCGTAGATCTAAACGTTCCTCCAACAACTACCTTTGCAGTAGGACGTAAACTTTGGAGAAATAGGACTCAACCCAATGACGTTGCATGTGATTTGAAAACGCTGAAATTCGTCCATTTAAACCCATGAAAAATATCGATTTAAGGGAGTGCACTGTGCCCCTCCGATAGTTCGACCTTTTATATACGTTTAATGGACAACATTCAGCTTTGCCAGATTGCACGCGACGCCACTGACCCAACTTTTTCTTCCACGTTTATTTTGTCCGTACTGGACCGCGCATCGCCGCCAGTTCCGTCAAGACGTCAACTATGTAAACAAAACATAGAGGAAGAAAAAAGAAACCCTTCAAACTTGAGTTGAAAAACAATGGTGAAAAAACCCTTAGTTGACCGACGGTGCTCACAAGTAGCACCAATTTTACACGGAATTCAAAGGAAAATGCAAAAAATCAATAGACACATCAATTATTAACTTTATAAATCCGCTACTAGGTCAGAGGTATACATGCATAGCAGTCCAAAAATCTAACGAGACTGAAAAGTATCCTTGGGCAACAAAGGGTTGAGCGCTAACCCGAGTTGAAAACTAATCCGCGCATTCGCATAAACTAGGCAATAGTATATTTTGTAAAACTAATGATGAGTGTGCACGATCACATCGGCGCACAGTGGAGCAAGTCAATGGGAGAGATCGGACATGAAATTGCGACTTTAAATTCGTATTTCTTTGTTCATACGAAACGTAGAAGTTTGAAAGTGGTTTAATTGTTTTTATCGTAATACTTCCCTCAATATACGTATAGTTTGTTTTTTGACTGTAAAAACATTCAATTTGCAATTATAGTCATATTTTCCACGTCCGACCCCTCCCAATGACTCGCTCTATAATGTGCGGCGCGGCGCGTCGATCGGAGATGATACAGTAGCTACTACTAATTAGTGGCTAGAATTGCCGCAAAAACCCTGACAGTAAGAGGAGTGATGCTTTATTTAATGGAAGGGAAGTACGCTGCGGGGTCGTTTAAAGCAAATCATGGTGAAAATACTTATTCCATTCCTATACTAAACCTCCCTCCTATACTTTTGTTCTCGAGTTTGAGCGAAATAGATTCAAAGGAGGCTCAGGGTTTTCCTAATGAGTCAACACGACAATGAGCTCATACACATGTTAAAAAAAATATCAAATAGTTGCCACAAGAAATTCCTATGTGTACATCCAGTCTACACAGAAAAGACAGAAAAAAACACTTTGGTAGCGCTGACAAAACCTTTGGTAGAAAAATGACCCAGCAAAAGACTTTAGTTGGGCCAACCAAATTTTTTATTCACCCAGCAAAATCTCTTTAGTTAAGCGTAAAGAACCTTTGGTTGGCTCAACTAAAGTCTTTTGCTGGGTCATTTTTCTACCAAAGGTTTTGTCAGCGCTACCAAAGTGTTTTTCCGTTTTTTCTGTGTAGAGACGAATGGAGACCCGCAGCACATATTATGCTTCCCGTGTTATGATATCATTGCAAGAGAAGCAAGTTACATGGGTTCATTCAATACCATCTAATTCGAAACCAGGGCACGCAGGGGCGCAGGGTTGTAGGTTATTTAACTAGATTGTCTAATTTTACATTGGCTCTTACGCACAGAAAAAACAGAAAAAAACACTTTGGTAGCGCTGACAAAACCTTTGGTAGAAAAATGACCCAGCAAAAGACTTTAGTTGAGCCAACCAAAGGTTCTTTACGCTTAACTAAAGAGATTTTGCTGGGTGAATAAAAAATTTGGTTGGCCCAACTAAAGTCTTTTGCTGGGTCATTTTTCTACCAAAGGTTTTGTCAGCGCTACCAAAGTGTTTTTTCTGTGCGGGAGGAAGTGGAATTGTTGTCATTTTCAAAGGTTTCGCGGGCCATTTATTGTCAAAATTGACAATTGTTTTCTAGTGCGGAACGATTTTCCTAAATATACTGTGCATTATTCTAGAAAAAAGAGTGTCGAATTATTTTTATGTGTGGAAAACGCCCAAGGACACTGCGGGAAGTCGTTCCTTACCGAAAGAATGGTCACTTTTGCCTAAATCAGGCCCAAAACCATTGAAAACAGCAAAAATCCCGCACTTCCTTGACTAGGAGCCGATGTAAAAGTAGACAACTTAGTTACAGTATCTACCTAAAACCTGCGTGCTTTATTGGTATTGAATTAGATGGTGTTGGTTCATTTAACGTAAATAAACAAGGTAATTGGAGAACAGTAACAGTATCGTGCTAAATACTGGAATTTCAAAAAGGTTCTTCGGCTGACACATTAAAAGCATAATCAGAATTATTAGATCAGCGAGTCAAAATACATAATCAGACATGGTTATAGTTTTTGCTAAGGCGATATTCTGTGAATAACGGCCATCTTGAACCTACTTCCTATGAATATGATTTCAAGAGGATGAGTAACACACGGGGCTGATTATTTATAGTATTCAGCGGTGGCATCAGACAGTAACTTTTCGTTTGCTCTTCTTATGAATGTAAGAGTGAGTTTTGGCCATTTCAAGCGCGCTTGCGGAGATATTTATGCTTAATTTTACGATAAAATCGGTTATCACATACGCGCTGTAGCAAAAGCTTGCAACGAAACTATTGAGGCCAATAGAATTAAGCTGAATGAAAAAGGGACTCTCATAAACGAAACGAAAAGAACGGAAACTCGACCCATATAAGGGCCAATGGAAACAAGATTTGGAATTTACAGGCACAAACGTGCCGGATCACTTCTCAAGATGGTGAATGTCATTTTTTAGCAGTGGCGTAGCGTGCGATTTGGCAACGATGCAGTTCGTCCATTTAAACCCATGAAAAAGATCGAAATATTGGGAGTTCTGTGAACACCTTCGTATTCAACCTTTTACGTGAGTTTCAATGAACACAATTCAACGTTGCCAAATTGCCCGCTACGCCACTGTTTTTGAGGTTATAATTACAATTAACGTTGACGCACAGTCAATCATAAAACGGCCGATTGCCGAATACTGCCGGAAACGGACACTTCCCAACATGGCGGACCCAAGGACACCCGAAGTAAAAATAGTTTCAAAATTAATGGAAGGTTCCGTTCTGATTCTATTATTCTGTGCTGGAGGCTCTCGAGTACATCAAAAGTTAAAAAAAAAAAAAAAAAAAAAAAAAAAAAAATCAAGAGTCAGAGACACAAATCTACTTTCCAACAAACTTCGCACTTTCCAAAAATATAACGAGGCTGGCTTCGAAGTCCTAATTTTTTTTATTTTCCTTCGTTTAATACGCCATTAGGCCAAAGAGTTCATTATAAGTAGAAGAACCTGATCATTTGTATTATTATTAGATAGATCTGGCAATGACGCGGTCCGACACTGACAGCGCGATTGATATCCTGCAAAAATTCCCATGAAAATTCCGAGGAGAAGCGAGAAATGTTTACATGCATAACTCTGAGGGAGGAAGAAGAAGATTGTCGAGTTGTTGGTGAGTTTTTATCTGACAATGAGTAAAACGATATGCTTTCAAGTTCTGTTTACACTGTGATTATCTCTGGTGACTCGTTCCTTGTTTCGTAATGACTCTCGGCGCATGCGCACAAGCGGATGAGCTGCAGCGGATAGTTCAGTTCTAGCTTTGCACATAACTTGGACTTGGAGAGCTTCACAAGACACGATTTTTCGATGCACTTCTTCCAACTATATCTTTCTACATTAGCAGCAGTAACTGGGGAAAATACACATATAATGACAACACAGAAAAAAAATGATAAGTCACTTGTCACTTCAGGCGTTGTCAAAATTCAACTGACTCTTTAGTTTTATCACCATGTGGAACTTAAAAAACGGGTTCAAAAGTAAAATAAAATTAGAGATTTTTGTCTTATTCCTGTCTACAAAAACCGAATTTTTGTTCAATCTTTAAGTTAGCCACATAGTAAAATAAGTGAAAGGTCCTTTGCCAAATTTTTACAACACCTGAAGTGACTAATCATGTTATTTCCACGTAGACTTCATACAAGAGATGCAAGGTATAATCGTCCACTGGAAATAGCATTAATGATAAGTATGCGAATAAATCCCCATTCTAACCTGCCTATTTGACAACAATCACAAAGGAATTTTGTTTAAACGCACTAGTCTCACTTAGTTTATGAGTCAATTTTGGAACTTTCAGAGGCTCCCAAAGTCAATTTCTAGTTATACCTATTACACTTAAGACCCTTACTAAAGATGTCGTAAACATTTGTAACGGAGCTTTTGAAAATGGTTTTGAATGGAAGTTCAAACAGTATTTAAGAGTGGCTTTTTGGACACACAGTTTTAATATAACTAACCATTTGACTTATTTCTGACAAAATATGTGTCAATTTCTTTATCGCGTAAACTCTTTCAAAGAAATAGTAACACCAATTTCTCTGTCCAGACAGTGACCCCAGAACACTTTCCCCTTCATTTCAAACCAATATCAAATGGTTTTGTCACCACTTTTTTGAGGTTACTGCTGCTTGAAACCTTCAACTCCCCACTTAACGTCAAACAGAATCAGTTAAAATAAAGGCGACCTTTCTGATCACTCAACTCGCACAAATCAAGAAGTAGACAACCAAAAATGTTGAAAGCAATAAAGCATACTTTAAGATGATTTCCAACTTCAATATTCTGACGGCATTATTATTCGAATTGAAGAGATTGAGCTATCGAAAATATAATTAATGGAAGTGGCTCGTCATTAAAGAACGATTGTAATATTGCATGGGGCCTCTCATTCGGGACCGAACACATCTCAGACAACTTAACGACCGTGACCTATTTTTGGCAAGTTGAGCTAATAAATAGCTATGTCAATGCGATGCCGGTGCTGTATAGGAGTATAGGGAATCCCAATATTAGATATCTTACTTAGGATTCTCCATGAAGAAGCTGGACCCAAAAACCCCAAGTGGCCAAAGTCCATCTCCAAGAACCTCAAAAATCACCGCAGTTGCCACTCAACGGACCGTCAAAAAATAGGCGGCATCACAAATTAACCTCAAAATATAAGTAACACGAGAGGTAAACCGACGAATCGCAGGGGGAGTCGCGTACACTCTACAGACCGGCCTCAAGGAAATTCTGACACGAACCTCCGTCGAAGAAATGAGGGGATTTAGATGCGCCATTTTTAGGTTCTTACAACCCAAAGCCCTTCCGTACCGAACATTTTTTGGACCCTGCGGAGTGTTGGGTTTCCCGGTTTTTCCGTGGGTGACAACCCTGCAAATAAAAGTTAGGATTTCTCAGACAACATTTTGATAATGTGATAATGGCTTCCCCCGTTAATCATCAAACATATTTCTCCTTAATCTTTCTTATCAATCTTATTTTCCCTGGCTTTTTCCCCAACGTTCTCTTTTCTTTCCTATGTAATTTAGCTCTCTTCTCCTTCCCATTGCTCGGCCTATCCAATCGTATGCAAGGATATAGCTTTGAACTGAAAGATAAAACCCAAACAAGAAAAAAAACCGTTTTAAGATAACACGGCTGCGGACTTCAACTTCGTACTGTACATGTATGTATATGTATACAAAAATCCATGATGAGAATTGAACGGAGAATTGAACGAAGGAGGATCGGTCTACAGCAGTCCGAAGAGTCCATTCTTTCTTCGCTTTCCGCTATTAAATTCCCCCCCCCCCCCGCAACCGGCGGCCCCTCTCGCTCACCATTTTCGTGCGTGCCTTCACAAGCAATGCCTTGTCTTAGGCTCGGGATCGACTTGCAGAGCCTCCGTCGCACGCACGCACTTATAATACAATGTTGCCAGAAAAGAAAGAAATTTGAGTCACACCACACTACTTCTACCTCATACCTTGGTGAAATAAAAATTCGATTTTGCTTGAACGTCATTTTGTGCACGTGTTTTTGTGGATGGTGACTCCACGTCGAATCGAGATGGGAACTTGGAACTTATCGGGGGAAGGATGGCGCCACAGACCACACGTCAATATTCCAGATACAACTTTTAACTAGGTATACATCGAGCAAACGATTGAAAGTTATGACGGTATCCATTCCTCGTAGCCACTAGCTTTTTCAGGTGAGTTTTTAAGCCAAAAACCATCTAAATCGGCTCAGGAGTCAGCAGGGAAGGCAACATGCGATTGAATAGTTATTTCTCGCTTAAAAACCAGCAAAAATGACAACGAGTACACTAAAAAATCACTACATTCACTCATAGACTTCATAACATGACTTTCAAGTTACAGGCATATGGTGGAGCTACGCAGAGATACTTACCATGGGAGATTCCTATCTAACTTGACGGTTTCATCAGCGAGTATCTATCGAGAGAAAGCACAAAATAAATAGGAATCTCCCATTATACCTGCATAGATCCGCCATCTTTGTTCTTGAATGGCGAAGCTACGCAGGTGTCATAATTTGTCACTATCTCTATAAAAACACACAGAGTAAAGTCTCAAATTGGATAGGAACCTCCCATGGTGCCTGCAAAGCGCCGCCATTATCGCCTTAAACTTTAAAGGCATTTTGTGAGTGAATTTCGTGATTTTTTTTAAAGTGCTCCTCGTAATTTTCGCTGGATTTTACTCAAGAAACAGCTATTCAATCGCTTATAGCAAAAGTGAGCAAGAGCCCCATTATAAAAGCTGATTTCTTAACTTTTAGACGGGTAAAGAGCTGGCCTCGTTCCGCGGCTCTGTGTTTACATTCTGCATCCTAGTAGATTTAAGTAGTTTTGACTTCCCTATATAAACACAGCAAATTTCAATGACATTCGGCTCATAAAATCACACAAAAATTAGCTACGCGATTTCAATGCTTTTTCTTTTAAAATCATAATTTGCAATAGTTTGAATGATATACCTAGTTAATGAAAAGTTGTTGAGATGTTGACCTGAGGTGAACCTTTGACTTCCGTGGAGCCAAATTAGGAACGTATGAAGCTTTTTGATTGTTATTGCGCATACGATTGCGCTTGTTTTGAAAGTGTTTCGGATTGTTGATGTTGGGCTGAGTCTAAAAGACATCGTTAAATAAAACACAACTTGCGAAGAACGTGCATCGTGCGCACGCAGCACAAGTTCGGACAAAAAAATAAATGATCAAAAAGTGCAAAACGGTCGTATTGTTGTTAAACTTAGTGACCTTTAAGAAACATGATAGCATAAACCTCTGCGTTTGCTGAGGTTCATGGGGGAAAAGGTCTCGGCGACCCGTCGAAATCCATCCATGCCTCAAATTTTGGATTTCACCGACTTTCTCGAGTTTTAAAGTATCGTTTACAAAAATTAATTTTGCGGCGGAGAATTCGTTAATGACGTTCTTCCGAGAATTTTTATTGAACTAGGTCTTATATTTATACTTTCTCGTTCCCCGTAGGATGGAGACAGAGCTGTCGTTTTGAGTGCAATTAATTACATTTTTCAATTCATCGACGATTCCCACCGGTTGAGAAAAGAAAAAGATTACATAGTTCAGTTCAGTGTAAGACTGTAATACTCGAAAAAACTCGCATCTGTCATATTTTCTCAATCTGCGGAGTCGTCGATGACTTTAAAACAATTGCGAATATTTTAATAATTAAACGGCGATTGCACCGATTGAGAAAATATTACTCATCAGAGTATTTTCGTGCAGTACAGTTATACACTGAACTGAATCATGAGTAATATTTTCTCCACTGGTGGAATCATCGGTGAATAGAAAAATGCCACTTCTTATACGCAAAACGGCAGCTCTGGATGGAGAGAGAGTACGATAATTTATTATTGCCTTACACGCGTTCATCCAATTCAAATCGTCACTCGAGACAAAAACATATTGGCTGAAACCCTCGGCGATGTCAGCGTCGAGTGAACGTGAAAATAACATGCATCAATAAAAACAAAGCATTGAAGCATACGTCGACAGTTTCGTGTAAACGTTAAGTCATGCAACTATAAAAAAGCACAAACATAGAGAGAAAAAACTGTAGGGAATACCCTACGAACACTTTCTCACACCATTTTTATCTGGGGGAGACCCCCAGACCCCCCTACAGAGTTCTGGAGGAGACCCCTAACCCCCTAAAGAATTCTGGGGGAGAACCCCAGACCCCCTGTAGAATTCTAGGAGAGACCCCCAAACCCCCCTTTAAAATACTGGGGCGGCCCCCAGACCCCCTTTAAAATGCTGGGGGATACCCCCAGACCCCCTTTAGGATTCTGGGGGAGACCCCCAAACCCCCTCAAAGTTCAAATATTTTCACCTCCAGACATAATTTTGCCTTCAATCCGAAGAGTTTGCAATTTTGTAGAGAAGCTGTAGGAATAGTTGCCTATTTTGTTATTTGAAGGCTAATTGAGAGCCTTAATTTCTATTCTAAAGAAATTTCTGCCTAGGCTGGTTGCAAACTTTTTGATGCAATTTTCATCGAACTTAATTGAGTCATACTTGAATTACTTATTCCAAATATTATGTTTGTCTTAATATTTACTTACAATTAGTTTCAAAAGATTTTTGCTCGATCGTACCTATGTTGCCCCTCGAAACGGTCTTATGGTTTTTATGAGGACTGTACCAGAAAAATATTTTAGTGCACACAGTGCATTGATAAGTGTGTGTTTTTAACACATTATAGTTGTGCAAAGTTTTGTCAAAATCCATCCCATTAATGATGGACTCCAAGTTTAAAATTAATTCCTCACTTTAATTCTTTTTTTTTGGTCGAACACGCTATTTTGATTTTTTAAACTCTCTTAAGGGTTGTATATTGTAACTGTAAGGGCTACTTTCTTTTGTAAACTAATTGTAGATTTTATTTGCCAGATTTCGTCAAAATTCATTGGACCAAACCTGAATTATCCGAAATAATAAGATTATGTTTTTATTTTCTTATATACCCATATTTTTTTCTCAATCGCACCTATATTGCCTCTTGAAAAGGTCTAATCGGATGTGTATGGTGATCAAGAGAGGAAAATATGTTAGTACTTTGATAGTAGATTGTGCGTAAAAAGTTTTATGAAAATTCATCCAGCCATTATTGATTGACTCCAAGTTTTAAGATTACTTACGTTCTCACGATAATTCCATTTTTTGGCTCGAGCGCACCTATTTTGATTTTTTAAACGGTTTTGAGGGTTGAATATTGTAACTATAAGTGGTTTATTTTATAGTAGGCTAGATGTAGATTTTTTTTGCTAACTCTCATCAAAATTGATTGAACCAAACCTGAACTATCCCAAATAATAGGATTATATTTTTATTGGCTCATATTCCCACATTTTTTGCTCAATCACACCTATATTACCTCTTGACATGGTTTTATCGGTTGTTTTTGGTGACACAGAGAGGAAAATATTTAAGTTTATTGATAGCAGATTGTGTGTACAAAGTTTTATCAAAATTTATGGAGCCATTATTAATTGACTCCAAGTTTTAAGATTGATTTCTCACGATAATTCTATTTTTTGGCTCGAGCACGCTTATTTTGATTTTTTAAACAGTTTTAAGGAATGAATATAGGAACTATAAGTGGTTTATTCTAAAGTAGGCTGAAAATGGATTTTTTTTGCCAACTTTCATCAAAATTGATTGAGCCAAACTTGAATTATTCCATTTTTATTCATTTTTATCCATTTTACCATTGATTTTAATGAAAATCATTTTTTCCCCATAACTACCCTAAAAGTCAAAATTTCAAAAAAACAAAAAAAGTACCTCTGGGGAATCTAAAAAGCAACAACTGTGCAAAATCTGGATGCATAAGGATCAATGGTTCAAAAGTTATGCCTAGGTACGGACTGACGGACTGACGGACTGACGGACTGACGGACAGACGGACAGACGCCACAGAATTTTTTTGCATAAATCTCTCTAAGTCAGAAAGGGTTAAGAAATATGAAAATATGATGGAAGGATGTTCTTATGGATAGTATTAGACATGATGAGAGGCCATTACTTTGACTAAATCATGATTGACTTTGTCGTGAGAGGCCAACTATCGCAACAAAATACCTTGAAAATCTCTGCGCCATCGCAATACTTTCTCAATTTTTCTAATTTCATTAGAATGAGAAAGTAAAAAGAATGTAGTATACTTAAACGAACAATCTGAGACAAAAAGGATGTCAGACGAATTCTTCGATTTTGGATCAGGAAGGCTACACAGTTTACCGGCAATGCTTAATTCACGGAGACAAGTATTTCCGGGAGCCTATACAATATATGTATATCCAGCAGTCCTGTGGCGTAGCGTGCAATTTGGCAACATTTTATTAGTCCATTGAAACCCATACAAAAGGTCGAATGCGAAGGTGTTCACCGAACACCCAGTATTTCGATATTTTTAATGGATTTAAAAGGACACATTACAACGTTGCCAAATTGCACGCTACGCTACTGCAGCAGTCGTATGACAATCTGACATTCCTTTTGTCTCCGATTGAACTTCCACAAATGGATCTCTAATCCAATTTTCTTCCGTCTACCTATAGTCAAAATTACTACAACTACAGTGGGACTGCCTGTGTCCGAAGAATGAGTACAACTTAAATTCTTTTGCGAATATTTTGGTCACTATAACATGCGAGGATAGTTTCGAAGGAACTTAAAATAATGCCTCGATAAAAACAAGCATATTTATGCTACATATATTATGTATCACGCCTTAAAATAGTTTGGGGGGGGGGAGAAAAGCACAAAGAAAAAGGGTAACCACTGTGGGATATTTCCAAGGTAAAAATGACGACTATAACGACTATATGACTCTTCCAAAAACGACTTTAAACATAGTTGGCCGACTATAATCTATAATTGGCCAATAATGTTTTTAGTCGTTTTTGGAACAGTTAAATTCGTCATTTTTACCAGGGTTTCTAGGACTCATACTTTCTTTATACAAGGGGAAATATCAAATGCTAAGAGGAGGAATTGAAGGATACTTCGGTATAAAAAGACGGATAAAACAGAGGGCGTTTTCGTGCTCAAAACTCTGTTTTTAATTGGTTACTATGTGAGATTATGAAACATTGGATTGGGT
Source organism: Trialeurodes vaporariorum (assembly GCA_011764245.1). Lineage (NCBI taxonomy): Eukaryota > Metazoa > Arthropoda > Insecta > Hemiptera > Aleyrodidae > Trialeurodes > Trialeurodes vaporariorum. The sequence continues at coordinate 32,674,867 of VMOF01000001.1, forward strand.
TTTTTAGTCATCCGAAGATTAGACTTTACGCCTTAATTGTTGGATAATTGAGAAAACCCAGTTTTCCAAATCGGAATTTCATGCAATAACACTTTGAAGTCAGGATTTTTAGACAGAGCACTCTCTATTTCATCCGCCATTTTACCGAGGTACTCCTCAATTATAAGAAGTTACCGCATGCAATCTTACCGTAACTGATAGGAAAAATCAGAAAGCTCAAACGATATAAATCTATATTTCGGCTTTAAATAGGCCGAAGACTGAAACTCACCTGAAACAAACAAGAAAATAAATAAATTAGGCATTTTCCATGAAAAAATGCTGAGAAAATTTTAAACAAGACGAAAGTTACCACAAATCCAACGATTCACTCAGAATTCGAAGATTAAGCGTATCCAAAACTAAGAGCTACACAATATAATACAGTTAAGCAAATTTTGGAAACAAGAAAGAGTTCAGGATAAAATTTATAATTGCTTCAAGTAATTACAACTCAATTCTCAATCGTCTAAAAAACGAACTCACGGTTTTTTTCCATCCACGAAAATTTAGCAGAAAATAATCTTTCTTGCTGGACACATTCATTTCAGAAATTTCTTTTCACAGGTTAAAGTCTGAAATAGTCTATCTTAGTAGATCCTCTGAAAGTAACACAACAGCGAACTATATGATTAGAGAGAGATCGTTAAAAAGCGGCCAAAAATCAGAAACTATGTTTCTCATCAAACTATCATTCATAAACTTTCAAAGCCACTTTTAATCACAGAGAGTCCCTTCCCGTTTGAACGCGAGCTGGAGGAAAAGACGAAGAAAAGGGCTGAAGTCATGTGACGGCCTCTTCTAATATCCTCTACTATAACACACGTGTTTAAAAAGGCAGGAAAAGAGACAGACAAATTTCTGTATCCGTCCGTACGTGTGCGTAACTACAAAAGTTTACTTTTCGGATAGCGATTAGCTAATGTGACGTTTCGCTGAGATAAACATACAATAGTTACAATGGGATGCTGTCAATCATTGTTTACGCTTTTGAAGACATAAATGTCCACCCTTAACAACCATAAACTCAGTTTTTACCAATTCTTGGCGCTGTTTTTGCGTCACACGTGAATACTATGCATGAAAATACTCTTATCCGTAATCTTTTTAGCCATACTGGTGGATTAACCGTTGAATTTTGGAATTTCATAAAAAATCACGCCAAACGGCAACCCTGCACAATTAGTTGCATTCCAACTATCCTCATGCGGATAGCCTTCGAATTACTACTTTCCAATTAGACTTGCGGTAGGCAGACGAGTGATTTGAGATGTCCCGGTGAAACAGGAAGTTGGTCATTTCTGTCCGGTCAAAAAAGTACGGCCCGACGAGTGGAGGGGGGAGGGGTTGATAGAGAAGACGTAAACTGATAGACGAAGGACAAATTGATGAATGAAAAAACTTGGTGCAATGCGCGTAGGCTTGGCAATTGAGGCTATACATGTGGGACGGTTCAAAAAACGTGAATGTGAGCTCTCTGCAACAAACGAGCCCTACTAAAGATAAACACGATGACCCGATGGAACACCTTAATCAAACACCATAAGCTGGTCAAAAAAGAAAAACAAAAAAATGACTTGATAAGAACCGGTAAAGGGTAAAAAAAAATAATCATTAAAATATTGGATGTAACCGGGGCTTGGGCGCTCAGTGGATTAAAACATGCCAAACATGGCATTTTCCGGAATTAATTTCATGAATTTAAATCAAGATTGCGAGTAGGAAAAGCAGTGGCATAGCAGGCAATTTGGCAACGTTACAGTTTATCCATTTAAATCCATTAAAAAGATCGAAGTATTGGGTGTTCGGTGAAAAACTTCGAATTCGAACTTTTACAAGGGTTTAAATGGACACAGTGCAACTTTACACAATTGCACGCTACGCCACTGAGAAAGAGTCAAAGGTAACTAAAAATAGTTAAACATTCATTTTAACAATTGTCTAGAGTAGCAGTCAAATAAAAAGCCTCCGTAACTATCATGGAGGAGTTTTAGGTTAGATTTAAGGTGTAATTTTTTCCATTTATTCCCTTGTATTTTGATGAAACGAACAGAGGCTGGAACAAGTTTCGATCCACTGCTGTGCATCTGCACTAGGAAACATGGGAATAACCGGACAAAATTACACCTTAGAAATAACCTAAAAATCCTCCATGACAGTTACGCACGTTTTCCATTAGACTTCCTCTATAGACGAATGTATAGCTCGCGGGTTTCGACCCAGTGTGCGCATGCGCGGGGATGAGATGAGACACGAGCACCGACACACCATTGATACAAACAACGACATAGAAAACGGCAAGCGCGGAGGAACAGGCTAACAGGTGGAGGGTGGGACAAGGGAGGGAGGGGGCTCAAGACCGGTTGCCACGCCCCGTGAGAAACCGAAATCTCAAAGCTGTTCCTGTATACCGGTCTTGTCAGGAACGGGACGGGGTCCAAACCGGGATCAGGACCAGGACCAGAACCGCAACGGAACCAGCGACGGAATTTTGAAGGCTGACGCGAGCGGGAGCGGGAGCACGGGCTGAAAGGGTTCTGGCGTGGAGGAAAAGGGGGGGGGGGATTCGTTAAGCTGACTGAGACTGAGAGAGGATCAATGGAGATAGCTCGCGCTGAGGAAACAAGAGCCGAGAAGTTTATCCGGCGAGGGCGACCACCGACGACGTTGTCAGTTGGAGAAATATTCAAAAATTCAAACCGACGAGCATTGGCGGATCCAGAAATCTGTCCTTCTCTCTCTTCTCCCAATAGAACGAGTGCATTAGAAAAGGATAGATTGGGAGCAGTCACGTGATTTTCGCCCCGCTCTTCTATTCTTATCTTACACATTCGTTCTAATGGAAGAAGAGAGAGAAAGACAATTTCCTGGATTCGCTAGTGCTGCGCTGACTCAGCTGACGGACGCAAAAGACGAAGAATGGTTTGGCATCCTGTTATTGGCGTTGTTCATAGGAGGAGAATACTGACGTAATAACGGAGACAAAGAGTTAGGGAGAGAATGAAACTACACAATGGAGACTTTCCGGTGCACACAATTTTCAAAAGTGCGAGTTCGCTAAAATTCTAAATTTTTTGCTTGCTGTGAGTATATAGTAAGCAGGGTGTAGCGTAACTTGAGTGGCAAATTTTAACTCTTTCCTTAGAATTATTTCTTAACCTGCAGCTAGCTCCTAATAAAAATTTTGTTCGTTTATTAAATTTTAAATTCAATTATTATATTTGTTGATTTTTGTTTTTTTGTTTTTTGTTTTAATTAATTTATTTCCCCCCCCCCCCCTAATTTTTTAGCTCTACGCAGGAGTGAGAAAGGGAACGGGAACAGTCCGGTCGAGCACGAACATCCAAGGATAGCCCAACCTCACAAAATCGAACACAACCAATTACAACGTAAACAAACACATAACCTCTACCTCCAGTGAGGTTGTCAACGTTGGCCATCCTTGGATGTTCACGGTGCATGAATACAGGTTGCTCGATATTTGTTCGCCATCTTGGATTTCATTAAACGTCTCATATGATTTAATTATAGCATTTTATGACTTTCTGATGCCACCAATGGACTTTTCAGACGATTTTACAACGGACTAAACACTCCGTAGCGCTGTACCAACAGTTTGCAGCAGACCCATTAACCTCTTATGCGGGCCAAACCCGAGTGTACTCATGTTCCTCTTCTTTTCAACTTCAGATTGTTCCAATATCATGATTCCGAATGAACGCGATTCTTGACGTAGACTCTTACAAGAAAATATTTTGTCGGGGGCCTTCAATTTACCGTATAGGCAATTCCAACTCCCCCAAGTACGAATAGTTAACTACCTTTCTACACAAACGGAAGAAGGGCGTTCTATTGAAACCTGGGACCAATAAATGTTCGGTACAGACGGTCCAGCTCCCAGATGATTGGTGAGCACCTAAAGCCATTTAAATACACACGTAAACGCTCACCATCCAACGTCTTTCGGGAACCGTGTGTACCGAACATTTATTGGTCTCTGGTCTGTAAAGGATTAATACTTGAGTTTTAGAGGGTGGAGAGTAGTCAGGCATTTCGAGATATGCTAGTCGATGTAAGTACAGCTGGGCAACACTGCAAGCTACTTGACACCAGTAGATGGAAGCTGGATCCACCCGAAAGATGGACCTGTTCACTCGGTCACCGAACCAAGTTGAATTCCCCTTCCAGCCTATAGCCCAGCCCCGCTATAGCGCCGCGCCGCTGCGCGCTGTCGCAAGTGTCCTTGCCTCTTGTCCACAAGTATGAATTCTATCTATAATCTCTAAATTTCCTATTCACTTTGCTCTTTGTATGAAAATTGTCCAACTGTCTTTGACACCCGTTATTTTCGGACAGTTTCAAAATTCAGCCGCTCAGACATGGTTTTATTTCCGAACAGGGTGGACACAGCCATAACCTACGTCAACGGAAATTAGGGGGTACCGAGTTTTGGAATTATTAAAATCGTCGAGGATGAAACCGGGCCCTCGACTCAAGACTGGTATTTGATGTTCTACTTCTTTCTACTAGAAGAGTGGGGGCGGAGGGGGGGGGTGGCGCGGCGGCTAAAACAAAAATTCTATCAAGGCATCAGGCTCTGCACACAGAAAATACAGAAAAAAAACAAAAACACTTTGGTAGAAAAATGACCCAGCAAACTAAAGAGATTTTGCTGGGTGACCCAACGATTTGGTTGACTCAACTATATAAAGTCTTTTGCTGGGTCATTTTCCTACCAAAGGTTTTGTTAGCCCTTCAAATTTTTTTTTTTTTTTTTTTTTCCTGTGTGGATGAAACGTCGCGCATCGGTCGGATTCCAACAGTTCTTATAAAATGACGACGAATTATAAGTCAGAAAAAATTTAAAGTCAAATTTGCCACAAATAATGCAAAACACCACAAAAGAAAAATAGGAAAGTGACTTAAATAAATTTTACAAAAAAGGAATAAAATTTGACACAAATTGGTTACATCATCATCGATCAGAAATTGAGACGAAAAATTATGCAATTCGAACAAAACGACAACATTTTAAATAAGGTTGGATGCAAACCACAAACGAAAGGACCCAAAACGCGGGCAACATTCCGGCAACATGCACACAAGAAGTGAATCAGCAAATATTTAAAGAATGAGAACGTTAAATTAGCATTGAATACATTGTCGAACACAAGCCGCATATCCCACTCTGCTATAACCAATAGTTATGCCATTGAAGCATAACGATTAAAATTGCAGCAAAGCGAACCCACAATTGAAGCCGTCTTCGGAAAAAAGGTATCATAAAACAAAGGGTGTGCTCTTCCCAAGAATTGTGCATTGTGAGCAAATGGATGTTTTTAGCTGAAGAGCACACCTGCTGTTTCATGGGCCCTTCTTCCGGAGACGGCCTCAATTATGCAGGAATGGCGCGAAAAAATGTCAGCTGTGTTCTTAATGAGATGCCTCACTGATTAAATTTGCTCGTGCAGAATTTCAGGAGGAGCATATGCATCCAACGTTTTATAAGGTCAAATTTTCAAACTTTCAGATCTGTGTGAACAATGATAATTCTTCAGAACTACTGGGTGCCTGACATTGAAAACTTCAAAATCGCTCTTAAAAATAACTCCCTTTTGAAGCACATAAGTTGTGAAATCGACTTCGGCTCGAAAAGATTACGGAGGAGCACATGGAAACTGGTTACAGGCATAAATTAGAGGTATTAGTGGTTTCGGTTTGACTTGTGATGGATTAATAAAGTATGCGGAATAATACGCGTTACGTTATGGCGATCATTATGCAATCTTGAAGCATAAACATTTAATGGACGTTGACCCTCTCGGAATCCGTCGCACACATAACTATCAAAGATAATATACTGTACGGATATGCAAATGTTTGAAAGAAATGGGCTTCCATTTCAAGGGCATCAGATGCAACCTAGTAGGTTCGTGCAGGGGCGTATGGGGGGATGTGGGTACCCTTGCCTCGGGTGGCACTTTCCGGAGGTGGGGGCTGCAAAATCAGAATGAGGAAGCAAAAAACAAAGGGGACAAAAGCACTAAAAAATTAAAAAATGAAAACAGCAACAACGGTCAATGACGTCAAAAATCACACAAAACACGTAACACGGTGTGTTCCAAGTCGATAGTATTCGATACTTCACAAGGAGTTAAAAGGGGGCAAGCTGATAACAAGAAACTACGCAGTTACAGTTACACTGCATGTTTAAAAAAAAAATAATCAAATTAATAATTTTGCGGGGCGGCAACATTGCAATCTTGCCCCCCCCCACCCCTTCTGGAAACCTTGGCAAGCCCCTAGCTTCGCGGCAAAGTGGTAGTGAAAAGCGGGCAATTTAAAATTCAGGTATCTGATTGGCTGAAATGCTTTTTTTAATTGTGAAATAAGCATCCGATTGTTCAATTTTGAATTTCCCGCTTCTCGTTAAAACTATCTAAGCTTCCGTTTTGAATGTGATTTATGATGTTGATTGACGACACGGTGGCACCTAAGCACAATGGGGCAAGAGACAAGTTGTCGTTATAGGTGTCGTTCATGGTGACAGAGAGCACATTAGAGTACGTCAACAGTACATTAATAAGCTCTTTATCGATCACGAAAAATGATGCACAGGAATATTAAAGCTTCTTGACAGCGTGTTACAATATAAATGCTTCGTTTCCTTTCGCGGCGAGAGACGACTTCCGGAGGTTTCACAGTGGTTCGAAACATCGATTAATCCAGACATGAAACATTCAACTGTTTGGTTTAGAACAACGAGCAGTTAAGTGTAGAGTGGCTATGCCGAGTTAAAAGACCTAGAGGTTTCTTTACCTCTTTTCTTATAACCTCAAACTAATTTTTTTTTTGTAAAGATTGAATTTTTTTTTAAAATTAAAGTAGCTTAGAGTAAACATGAACGGGCGGCAACGCCATTTCGAGCGCTGCAGAAACACATTTTTCACTGCCATGTTTCAATCATTTTCATAACTACACAATCATAATAATCTTGATTTGAAGTAATAAGAACTACAAGTTGTGCATGGGATGTCGAAAATATTCAACGTTTGGATCCACTGTAGGGTGCCTCCGCCAGCTGGACGGTGTAAAAGCGTCGGTCGCTAACGACTATCAACTTCCTATCCAATCAACCCGCGACCATTGTGATATAGCGCCTCATGAACGGATGGGTACGTCAGTAGACTTCCATGAATTCCATGCGCAACGCCGCGCTGCAACCGGCCAAGAGCCGCAAACGAGAAGGCCACTAAGGACTGAAGTCCCCAGGCCCAGGGGCGCCATTTCAGATTTTCCTTGGGAGGACAAGGCCCTCCAAAAATTTGGATGACTTTTTGGGGGGGGGGCGTGCATCTTCAAAAAAATCTCCCCGACTGGATTTTTCGGCGACATTGAAAATTCTAGGGGGGTATTGCCCCCCTCCCCAATGGCGCCACTGGAAGTCCCTGTTTTTAGAGTTAAGACAAGTGAAACCATAGGCGTTGTCATTGGATGCGTTTTTGCACATTTGTTTACATTCTGAGGACCGTTATTGTGTTAATTTCCAATGTATTTCGTTTTGCAGGCGTGCAAAAATTAGCCTTAAAAATGATAAATCCTACAAATCCTTTTCTTTTCCTTGCCTCAAAACTTTTTCCAACAGAATCTAGATAGAGAGGTGTAGGATTGTAGGAATGGAAATCGCAAAAAAATTACATTTCCTGCAAGAAATCTGAGGATCTAGGATGGAAAGTAAATAAACAGTCCCCTTCCTCACGCGACGTTGTGCTCTTGCTTGAAATACAACCAAATTGAACAGTAAACTTATACGGATTCCCTTCACTTTGATACAACCAGACATAGTATAAATGTTTCATGACGATCGGGTGCCCTGCCTATAAGGCTTTGGCTATCACATCGTTTTCCTCAACGGGATCGCGAGGTTGTCATATTTGGGTAGGGTCATAGCCGTAGCTAGGGGCTTGTACTCCTCTCTCATGGCCCATTTAACTGCAAGTGTCAGAAAATGATGGAGAGGGGCTGTCACGTGACTTCAGCCCTTGTTTCCCTTGTTGTAGAAAGACAAATTCCTGACCAAGGCTACGAAAAGGGTCAGAGGGGGGGGGGGGAGGCACAAGCCGTATTTTCGCGAATGGTCATAGGTGGATCAAGATGCCCCGATCTGACTATTTCGTAGTTTATTGTGACTCGATCCGACGTTGTTCTGAACTCATCTGACTGATGACTGGTGCATTTCGTAGTGAAGATTGGAGGTTTTTCTATACTTAGCACGAGGAGTGAGTTTCAGGTGAGCCTGATGCTTGCTGATGGTTTCCAACAACTCCATCGGGTCAAGAATGCACGCCAGATCGTTCGCAAAAATCTACGTTAAACAGACTGGGGCAGTCTTGTAGTTGTATTTACACTCACATCGAAAAGCCGAGAAAGAAAATGAATGTTGGCTGATTATTTCTTAAGACTTCTGATTATGGTGCTTAAAACACCAAGTAGATTGGATAAACGCGGTGATGGAAGTCCACGCATACAGAGGGTATCAACCAATCAAAAGCGAAGATTCGCACTTTCCACCCGACTCAAGCAAAATAATTGAGGACTGACTGTCACATATACTCTACATTTGAGCCAAAATAAAGTCAAGGATATTAGAGGGAACAGAGATACTGTGCTAGGGTAGAGTCCCTGTATATGAAAGAGTCTCGACACGTGAAGAAGAAATCGAAGGAGGCGTCCACTCTGATTGGTTCGGTTCACCGAGAAGGCGTGTACGTCTACTTGTAGGGGTGTTTTAACGGTTCTCTTATGGAGAATAACACAGAACGCCTCCTTGAGCTTCGTGAAAGCCTACAATCTAGCAGCCAATCAGAATCTATACCCCGTATGGCGAGACTCTTTGATATACAGGGACTCTATGCTAGGGTAGGCAATCCTCAACGCACCTTTCAAATAAGGCGCGAAATATTTAAATATCGATTAATTTTCAGCCGTGGGTAGAATAGAGCACCCCCATTAGTGAGCTTGAATAAAATCTCGATGAAGTTCACCATCATTAAAATGGAAAAAACTTGAGGCTTTCTAACGAAGTCTGACAATCCTGTTAGGCTGTGCGTTACAACGAGCACGGTATATTTCACTGGTTTCAAGTTTCAACACACAAACAGCTTATCTATTGCGTGTGCTTTGCTGTAATCTCATCAATAAAATTAGTATACCATCGCGCGTTCTGCAAAATTTCATTTCCCCAACTTTCCTCGACTTTGCCGCAAATGATGTTGAAAGAATTCCCAGTGTGACGCATACGAACACTGTATATTGGTTTGTCTACGTTTACTTAAGCGGTATACAGCAACTGGTCAACTTTCAAGCCGATTAATGGGTTAGTTGCAAACTTCTGCTACAGCGTTACCAAGTGTCCTTACCTGGGGAAAGTCGCGTAAAAATGACATTGGAAAGCATCGAAAAGTCTCAAAACCTATTCATGAACCAACAAACGCCGTTTCTAGAGAGCTCCAAGCAAATGAGAGGGTCGCAGTGCACTGAAAAAAAAGCTATAGTCATAATACCAGATTCTAGTCATATTACCGGAAGTACAATGATAAGTATGAACGACAGAAAGTCTATTACTTTGACAAGAAAAGTCTATGGTGTTAATACCAGAACATGGTCATATACAACTAGAATTTCCTCAAATTTTTCAAGAACTATGGTACAAACACTAGAATTCTGGTAATTCCACTACCCCTTACATAGGTTCACATTTTTTCATGCTTCAGGTAATCTTTTCTTTTCAGTGTGGGAGAGTCCCATCTAATTGCAGCTTCCTTCGATAATCACTTTACTCAGCACAGAACGTTGCGATTACGCATGAGACTAGTAACGCCTAATAGCGGCTCGTGCAATTTGGCAACTATGCTAATTTTTCATTTAAATCTATACAAAAGAATCGATATCTTGGGGGTGCAGTTTCACCTCCTGAAGATCGATTGTTTTACATAGGTTTAAATGGAGCGTATGCGTTGTTGCCAGATTGCACGCGCCGCCACTGGTAACGCCCCTATCATGACCCGTTCATTTATTCCAACCATCTTGGAATTTTTTCTAGAGTTTCTTCAATCTTTACGGTTTGATTTTACGCTTTTCTTTTCGACAGGAAAACGCTTTAAATTACGAGTATTTATTCAAAATTAAATGCCTTAATCAATTGAAGTTATGACTCAAAAAAGAAATTTAAGGTAGATTTAAATTGGAGTAGTTCACCACTCAACGATGAGCCAACTGTTGACTGTGTAACTTTGTTATGAACAAAAATGAACTCGTTCGACTCACCTCACAATCATAACACGAGAGGCATCAAAGCATAGCATATGATGAGTATTTACTAATGAGGAGGACTTCGATAAAAGGGCTGATGAAACAGAGGGTATGCTCGTGCTCAAAAATCCTGATTCTAAAGTGTTATGGCGTGAGATTCTGACAAGGAAAACTAAGGTTTCTTAATCATCCAACAATCAGAGCGTATAGACCAAATCGTCAGATGATTAAAAAGAACCTAATCCAACACTTCTGACTCACACAATAACCTTTTGAAATTGGGTTTTTTAAGCACGGGCAAACGAGCTACAACTATGTAGGGACGATGCAACGTCACACGCAGTGGAGCGAGTCAAAAGGAGGGGTCGGACCAGTGTTGCCAGATCGAGGGTAAAAAGCCTATCGTCCCCATTCAAAATCAATGTAAAACGTACGGTTTTTTCACCCCAATCTGGCAACACTGGGTCAGACGTGGAATATATGACTAAAAATGCAAAATAGAATGTTGTTACCGTCACAAAACCACTGTAAAGGCCTAAAGAGTGATTCATGTAGGGAATTTAACAATAAAACCAGTAAAACTACTTTCAAACCTTTTTAAGTTGGATATTATCAAAGATATATGCATTTAAAGTCGTCACGCCATGTACTATTGACGAATTAAAGATTGTCGCGAGATTTTCACGAACTAAGTTTCGCCTTCAAGGTTATGGTTCGGCCACTCTTCATACTCTTCACGCACCTTGCAAGTAAGAGGCCAGTGCGGGTGGGGCGGGAAAGCCGTTGCAGATCAGTCCCACACTCTCACCCATACCTGAAAATGTGTGAAAATCTCGCGACAATCTTTAATTCGTTGATAGTACGACCTCTTCCATTGACTCGCTCCTCTGTGCGTCGCCGTGCTTTAAGTCCTATCTTGATGGAGCATATGAATGGAAGGTTCATTTGCCTTTTTATAATTTTTAACCTTTAACAATTTTTTTTTTAAATTAATTCAGTGGAAACAGTCAATACAATTAGAATGAAAATGCAAGTGTTTTAGAGTAGCTAGTGTGAGGTTATGTTAGTTCAAGTCAAGTTCGACTTTTCCCCCAACTTGATCGGGCCTCTGCCTCTGACCAAGTTGGAAATAAACCTAGTTCAACCGATGAGCAGGGACCCTGATACGACTCAAGCGAATTGCTCTCATGATCACTTCTCAAGAGGAGTCTTAGTAGTCGAGTCTTCTCACCCTCCGATTTGCACGCAAGGGTTGAACTCCAGGTATAAAACCGTTCCGAAAGACCGCAAGACTGAAGTCGCCGCAGTCCTGGACTCATTTGTAGAGAACAGACCATTTTCCCTCTTTCTTCTCCTTCCTTTTAACCGATGACAATTCAGTATGAATTCCTCTCATATTCTAATTTTGAGAAGACTTGCCATCTTCTCCTTGTTCTCTCATCGGTTTGGAGAGCAATTCGGAAGGCTTGGATAGGAATTCGGATGGCAATTCAGTGCACTCATTTCGCATCCACATTTACATTTCACCTTTGATTTTTCTCTGCCGTTCCTTGCTGTGTATTTCTCTCTTCTCGCCGTGTTTCCTTTGCGTATGATGAATCTCGCGCCGCTTCGCCTCTCATACACCGCCCTCTCTTTGTTAAGTACCCGTCTATCGGCCTATCTTCCTTCGCCCTCCCACCACTCACCCCTATTGTCTTAACTTGTCTTGTCTCCCTTTACTTTCTCCTTTCATCTATTGTAACTATGACCACCGCAATCACGCATATGGAATTGTTAATATCTCTTGACCTACTGGACCGATTTTAATGAACTTTTTTGTAATCTTCTCGAAATTTTCTCCACTATCGTTCGAAGGGAGGGGAAAAATCAACCCCGATATCAGCGCTATAAATAAATGTCACAAAGTGAGGCGCATCTGCGCAGTTTTCTTGCATTTGATTTTTGATTTGCTTATTGTTTCTCTGAGTATTTATTAATCTATTAATTTTGTATTTTGTGTCTCTATCTTAATCGCTCTTATGAGCTTCCTTATGTCCCTCTGCTCTTGTGCGTTACAGTTTAGTTTCTTATCACCCGAAGGATACTTCAATGGTGGGTTGATGCACCGTGCTAAATCACACCAGCGGCTTTCGATATTTGTATTATCATTATTTGGTGCCTTTAGGACGAACCTAGGATTTAATTTTACGTGGGGGGGGCAAGGTTACAAATTATACAATCTTGCTCATCTGACTTCGCGTCACAAATTTGGTTGCGTGCACCGCGCAGTTCAAAATGTGCATCCAAGGTGGCCGAAAAAGCAGAAAAACACGTCGACCCGCTCGGGAGACTTCGGCCGATACTCTCGAAATCGCTTGAGTGCTTTTTATGTTTTTGCTTTTGTCGGCCACCATGGCTGCACATTTTGAACTGCGTGCCATTGAATTTGTGGCGCGAGGTCAGATGAGTTAACTCGTATAATTGAAACCCGGGGGGGGGGGGGGGGGGCTTGGTGATAATTTTAAGGGAAAGGGCTAGGAAAGACACTTCCCCCACAGCTCTGTAGAAAATTTACTTTTCTAGTCTTCATTTCAACCTGCTTCTTTTAAACATTTTCTAAGAATTTTTAAATAAACAAAATAACTGTAATAAAACGTAGAAAATCACGGGTTATTTCTTAAATTTAAACATTTTTCGCAACCATGTTGAGAATGCAACGTGTTATTTATTTACAAAATTCTAGGTTTTCTCTGACCCACTCTGGTAAGATGATGTAGTAAACTCAAAATTGAACGTATGATTTAAGTGCGAAATATTCGTCACATGATCTTTCACAATTCCTTCTTCACACACTTCAAAAGTCAAAGAAGGGGCTCACTGCACTTAATCACTAATGTATCACATACATGTTATCAATGTTATAACATCATATGTGTACGTATTTTTACTCTCTCACTTCCTCTAGGGTAGAGATATCATGGAAAAGTAAAAAGTGAGTCATAGTAATAGTTACTCTGCGTCTGGTACGATGCACTCCGCCCCCTTCCTCTTCCCCCTTCTTTGAAACTTTTTTTTTTTTTTTTTTTTTTTTAATAATATTCAAAGCTCTCTGAAAATTTCTCATTTTCATAGAGCTCATTGTCAGCTAGTCTTCCTTTTCCTTGTTCCCTCCTTTTCTCTCTAATTTTTTTTAGGGCTGGGGGGGATTTTAGCTATCTTACCGTGGATGTGCCCTCGTCTGGTCCACTATGATAATGCACAGTCCCTCAAAATGAGAGGGATACCATTATGCCTGTCAATCAAGAATTAAGACCACAAAAAACTATATTGTTTACTGTGTCATTTTTTCAAAGTTATTCAAACCTTCAACAGAAACAATAAGGAAGAACATTTGGTGATAATCTTCAGTTACTTATTACATTAGATTTGAGGCAATTTTATTTATGACAGAATATCTCCTGGAAAGGGCTCGTAGTCAACCTCAATATCGGAACCAAAAAAATGAAGTCTGTGAGGCTTTCCCTATCCCTAAACATGTTTTAAAGCCTTACATGCTCTCTGATACATTTTTCAAGTCACTTTAACCCTTGATTGTTACGAGTTTTGAATTTTTGGGTTGAAAGTCGTATTCTGCTGGATGTAGCGAGGAAACTGATACCAAACTGTCGGGAGAAAAATGCATTCGTAAAAGATGCGCGATTCCTCTATAAGTTAATTTCTATCTTGGCTCTACCAGGCGTACATCTGTTAAAAATCAATTTTACTCCCGACAATTTGGTATCAATTTCCGCGACACATCTAGCCGAATGCGAATTTCAAGTCAAAAACTCAAAAATTGTAAGCAGCAAAAAATTTCATTTTCTGCCGGGATTCGCTCACTACTGGTGAAGAAGGGTCCTGACACATCCAGCCGGACAAAAGAGCGTCGGCCAAGAAGACAATATACTCTGTTCTCAGGATAAGGATAAGCTAGTCAGGTAGTTCGGACTGTCTTCGGACTCATTGTTTGACACTTCGTCGGCTCGGACCCTTTTTCACTCCTCATTTTGACTACCAACTCAAAATTTAAATTTTTCCGGCATTCGCGATTTTTTCATAACATACTTTAAATTCAAACTCTGCTCATTGTGCTTAAAAAAATTTATACCAAACGGCGGCTCAAGATGTAATTTTTGAAAGATTGCGGCATTCCTGATTGAGTGATTTCAGACTGCCGGAATCTTTCAAAAATTACTTATTGAGCCACCGATTGGTATCATTTTTCAAGCATGTCGAGCAGAATTTAAATTTAAAGTCAGTTATTAAAAAATCAAACAATGAGTCCGACGAGTACACAGGAGTGGTGAACGGGCCCTGGCCAGGGCCGACCTCAACGTAGTCATTTACGCATTTTAATATTTTCTGCCAACTGCAGTCAAATAGTAAACAGACTATGCTCTAAGTTTCTATGCGTGCAGCGTTGCAAAGTATACTCTGTCCTGGATAAGAAGAAACTTGGCGAGTCAGGTAAAAACGCACTCCTTTGCAACGCGGCAGGCATTGTCGCGCTGAGTCTTTGAGTTCTAGAGCCGTTGCATTCACGGGGGCTTTGTCCATGTCCAACTGGACCATCATTTTGGAAGGAGCAATACCGAGAATCAAGAATTAAGACCACAAAAAACTATATTGTTTACTGTGTCATTTTTTCAAAGTTATTCAAACCTTCAACAGAAACAATAAGGAAGAACATTTGGTGATAATCTTCAGTTACTTATTACATTAGATTTGAGGCAATTTTATTTATGACAGAATATCTCCTGGAAAGGGCTCGTAGTCAACCTCAATATCGGAACCAAAAAAATGAAGTCTGTGAGGCTTTCCCTATCCCTAAACATGTTTTAAAGCCTTACATGCTCTCTGATACATTTTTCAAGTCACTTTAACCCTTGATTGTTACGAGTTTTGAATTTTTGGGTTGAAAGTCGTATTCTGCTGGATGTAGCGAGGAAACTGATACCAAACTGTCGGGAGAAAAATGCATTCGTAAAAGATGCGCGATTCCTCTATAAGTTAATTTCTATCTTGGCTCTACCAGGCGTACATCTGTTAAAAATCAATTTTACTCCCGACAATTTGGTATCAATTTCCGCGACACATCTAGCCGAATGCGAATTTCAAGTCAAAAACTCAAAAATTGTAAGCAGCAAAAAATTTCATTTTCTGCCGGGATTCGCTCACTACTGGTGAAGAAGGGTCCTGACACATCCAGCCGGACAAAAGAGCGTCGGCCAAGAAGACAATATACTCTGTTCTCAGGATAAGGATAAGCTAGTCAGGTAGTTCGGACTGTCTTCGGACTCATTGTTTGACACTTCGTCGGCTCGGACCCTTTTTCACTCCTCATTTTGACTACCAACTCAAAATTTAAATTTTTCCGGCATTCGCGATTTTTTCATAACATACTTTAAATTCAAACTCTGCTCATTGTGCTTAAACAATTGATACCAAACGGCGGCTCAAGATGTAATTTTTGAAAGATTGCGGCATTCCTGATTGAGTGATTTCAGACTGCCGGAATCTTTCAAAAATTACTTATTGAGCCACCGATTGGTATCATTTTTCAAGCATGTCGAGCAGAATTTAAATTTAAAGTCAGTTATTAAAAAATCAAACAATGAGTCCGACGAGTACACAGGAGTGGTGAACGGGCCCTGGCCAGGGCCGACCTCAACGTAGTCATTTACGCATTTTAATATTTTCTGCCAACTGCAGTCAAATAGTAAACAGACTATGCTCTAAGTTTCTATGCGTGCAGCGTTGCAAAGTATACTCTGTCCTGGATAAGAAGAAACTTGGCGAGTCAGGTAAAAACGCACTCCTTTGCAACGCGGCAGGCATTGTCGCGCTGAGTCTTTGAGTTCTAGAGCCGTTGCATTCACGGGGGCTTTGTCCATGTCCAACTGGACCATCATTTTGGAAGGAGCAATACCGAGAATCAAGAATTAAGACCACAAAAAACTATATTGTTTACTGTGTCATTTTTTCAAAGTTATTCAAACCTTCAACAGAAACAATAAGGAAGAACATTTGGTGATAATCTTCAGTTACTTATTACATTAGATTTGAGGCAATTTTATTTATGACAGAATATCTCCTGGAAAGGGCTCGTAGTCAACCTCAATATCGGAACCAAAAAAATGAAGTCTGTGAGGCTTTCCCTATCCCTAAACATGTTTTAAAGCCTTACATGCTCTCTGATACATTTTTCAAGTCACTTTAACCCTTGATTGTTACGAGTTTTGAATTTTTGGGTTGAAAGTCGTATTCTGCTGGATGTAGCGAGGAAACTGATACCAAACTGTCGGGAGAAAAATGCATTCGTAAAAGATGCGCGATTCCTCTATAAGTTAATTTCTATCTTGGCTCTACCAGGCGTACATCTGTTAAAAATCAATTTTACTCCCGACAATTTGGTATCAATTTCCGCGACACATCTAGCCGAATGCGAATTTCAAGTCAAAAACTCAAAAATTGTAAGCAGCAAAAAATTTCATTTTCTGCCGGGATTCGCTCACTACTGGTGAAGAAGGGTCCTGACACATCCAGCCGGACAAAAGAGCGTCGGCCAAGAAGACAATATACTCTGTTCTCAGGATAAGGATAAGCTAGTCAGGTAGTTCGGACTGTCTTCGGACTCATTGTTTGACACTTCGTCGGCTCGGACCCTTTTTCACTCCTCATTTTGACTACCAACTCAAAATTTAAATTTTTCCGGCATTCGCGATTTTTTCATAACATACTTTAAATTCAAACTCTGCTCATTGTGCTTAAAAAATTGATACCAAACGGCGGCTCAAGATGTAATTTTTGAAAGATTGCGGCATTCCTGATTGAGTGATTTCAGACTGCCGGAATCTTTCAAAAATTACTTATTGAGCCACCGATTGGTATCATTTTTCAAGCATGTCGAGCAGAATTTAAATTTAAAGTCAGTTATTAAAAAATCAAACAATGAGTCCGACGAGTACACAGGAGTGGTGAACGGGCCCTGGCCAGGGCCGACCTCAACGTAGTCATTTACGCATTTTAATATTTTCTGCCAACTGCAGTCAAATAGTAAACAGACTATGCTCTAAGTTTCTATGCGTGCAGCGTTGCAAAGTATACTCTGTCCTGGATAAGAAGAAACTTGGCGAGTCAGGTAAAAACGCACTCCTTTGCAACGCGGCAGGCATTGTCGCGCTGAGTCTTTGAGTTCTAGAGCCGTTGCATTCACGGGGGCTTTGTCCATGTCCAACTGGACCATCATTTTGGAAGGAGCAATACCGAGAATTGGCTGACTATGAATGTTATCTGTGCAAAAGTCAAATTAGTAACGGTTACAGATACGACAAAATGGATGAAATTTATGCCCAAAGGGCCATAATTAGTCAAAATTAGTCGCAATTGACTCCTCATTACCCTCACAGAATTATTTTTTGAAACATTCATCTATGTGAGTGTACGTTAATTGAATTATTTAAAATAAACGTACCTAGTATTAGGTACGTTTAAAAAATAAGTGTCTGGGGGCCATGAGAACTGAGGAGTCAATTTGCCCAAGTTTTGACGAATTAAGGCTCTTTGGGCAAACATTTTATCTATTTCGTCGTATCTATAACCGTTTCTAATTTGACTTTTCCTCAGATGACATTCACAGCAGGGTTCGCCCTATTTTGCCCAACCCAAAAAAAAACCATTTAAAAACCCCCAAATACCCCCCCCAAAAACCCACCACTTTAATTTCGTTTTTTATGCATTTCAAGCATGTATGCACAATTCCCCCCCCCCTCTTTGATTTTCTTTTCGTCTGTTTTGTTGACCCCACCCCTTCCTACTCGATTAAAAGATACCTTATCTCAGTCTGATTGGCTCATGGAGGTGTTTAATTTTTTTTTTTTTTTTTTTTTAATTTTAAAGCAAAGCCATTTCACACATATGCCGGATAAGCCTTTACAATAGGGCTGTTGCCAGTGGCGGCTCGTGCAATGTGGTAACAGCGTTATTTTTCCATTTAAAGTTATGTAAAACAATCGATCTTTAGGAGGTTCAATTGCGCCCCCAAGGTTTCGATACCTTTGCATAGGTTTAAATGACAAATAAGCATGGTTGCCTAATTGCACGAGCCGCCACCGGCTGTTGCAAAAGTTTGCTATAAGCGATTTAATAGTCGATTCTGGTGCAAAAACCTCCACAAATCACGGTTGCAGCACTAAAAACTTCCGCAATCCACTCCTAACCTCAATAAACGCTTTTATTAGCGCCAGCGTAATGGTGGCTTGGAGCAGTAATGATGGGAGATTCCCATATAACAATACTGTGACTCCGTGAAGAAGTGACCAATAATAGACGAATTTCATTTGGCAACGGTGTCATTAGATGTTACTGTACCATTCTTCGGATGTGGATCACTATCTACTCTGATGTCTAATTACTCTGTAAATCAACCTTATCAGCATAGAGAGTGTGACAAAATTAGAATAGGGATCTCTCATTATTACTGCCCTATGATCCAAGAACAGAATCAAAGAGAGCAAATTTTGATAGTGTACGAGCAAAATAAAATGCGTCAAAACATGTTTACGCGAAGAAATAATTAAAATCCTCATCGATATGGCAAAGCTAACAATAAGTACAAAAACATACATACATATATTCACTCTTCCATCCGATCCAACCAAACCCATCCAATGGTAGCGTTCTAGAATTCAACCATTTTCTGCATCCGTGCAAAAAAGATTACATTATCCTGTGATACTGTATATCTATGTACATTGGAAAGTGCTGCTATTCATAATCTTTTCTGCATCGAGACAATAAAGGGATGAATTCTAGAACGGTACCATCTAGAGACTATCGAAGAAAATATTGAAGGAAGGAGAAGTGGCCATGAAGTGAAAGAGTCAAATATTCCAGCTCGGCGCAGTCGAAGAGGAAAATCTGTAACTCCCAAAATACGGGTATCGCCTTTTCAGAAAAAAGGACAATGAAAACAATAGGAAGAATAGGCCTATTGTCCTCCGATCCTGGGCGAGTTGAGGCGAGCTCGTATCCCGGCTAGTATGCGGCTACCTAGCGGATATGTGGTAGCCAGCAGAGCCCAGCCACGGGCTGTTAGCCACTACGCGAAGTATCCCGGAGCCGAGCCGTTTCGTTTTCGAGATATCGAAGGTCGAAGTTCGATAATGGACCTACTTTCGAAAATTCTTAACTCCTACAAACATAGTCGTAAAACAAAAAACCGCACATGTAAAATGCTCTACTTGAAGAGTACTTTCAAGAAAAAAATACGAATTTACAATCGAATAAACCGAAAGTCGACTTTTAGGCACCTTAACATTTTTGGCGGGAAAACCCCCATTTCTCAAAATTTTCAAATGGCAACCCCTATCTTTTAATACCTAATTCGAAAAGGCGTAAAAAGTAGTGCATTTTGGCGCAATCAAGAGTCCAATATCGTTTTTCTAATTCGATAAATCGAAAATCGAAGTTCGATTTAGACAATTTTTCGACACTGTAAAAAACGGATCCTATCGTGTGATACATCATTCAAAAGCACATAAAAAACCAAGAATTTTAGTGCAAACCGGAAGTCAATACCTTTTTTCGGTCGAGATATCGCAAGTCAAAATTTAAGGTAAGCCCTAACCAGAGACTAAATTTTGACTTGCAATATCTCGACCGCGAAAAAAGGTATTGACTTCCGGTTTGCACTAAAATTCTTGGTTTTTTATGTGCTTTTGAATGATGTATCACACGATAGGATCCGTTTTTTAGCAGGGTCGAAAAATGGTCTAAATCGAACTTCGATTTTCGATATATCGAATTAGAAAAACGATATTTGACTCTTGATTGCGCCAAAATGCACTACTTTTTACGCCTTTTCGAATGAGGTATTAAAAGATATGGGCTGCCTTTTGAAAATTTTGAGAAATGGGGGTTTTCCCGCCAAAAATATTAAGGTGCCTAAAAGTCGACTTTCGGTTTATTCGATTGTAAATTCGTATTTTTTTCTTGAAATTACTCTTCAAGTAGAGCATTTTACATGTGCAGTTTCTTGTTTTACGACTATGTTTGTAGGAGTTAAGAATTTTCGAAAATTGGTCCATTAACGAATTTCGACCTTCGATATCTCGAAAACGAAAAAAGATATCGACTTACAGTTTAAGCCAAAATGCTTAGAATTTTACCCTCTTTCAAATGAGGTATCACAAGATAGGGCTTGCTATTTGAAAATCTCGAGATTAGGGGGGTGCGCCCCCTGAAAACCCCCCAAAAACCAAATTTTGGGTTGTGGCAGTATTTTTAAATGAAACTTTTAGTCCAAGTTCCTATAAAACCAATTTTTCCAGATTTTTTTACCGTCACCCGTTCATGAAAACCATAGTGAGCAGGTTACGTGAAACACCCTGTATATTTATTTTTAGGTAATGAGGAGCTTGATGGGTTATACAAATCACATTATTGAAAACATAACAGGAAAATACAATTTCGAAAATAAAATTCCGGGTAATTTTTGCGGTGTTTTCCACCCTTTGCACAAGTCGGATCTAGTGTTCAATGTGGTAGTTGTTTTCGAATTTGTATTGTTTTAATTAACTGTTGATGGTTAAAATGCACATTAGACTCTCTGACTGAAGAGAAGATGCCGATTTTTTGAGGAACCGAACCCAAAGACTTAAGAACCACACATTTTTCAGATAATTAATGCGCGAGGTTAAGCCAGTCACCATACAATATGGAGGCGTAAAAAATCATCCTAATTTCATTTTCACATTCATTTTTATCTATACAGAATAAGGTCATCAGAAATCTCGTAAGAACCTCTAAAATGGGGAAAAAATCAAATGATCAAATGCAAGAAAAATGCCCAGATGCGCCACACTTTGTGACATTTATTTACAGCGCTGATATCGGGGTTGATTTTTCCCCTCTCTTCGAACGATAGTGGAGAAAATTTCGAGAAGATTACAAAAAAGTTCATTAAAATCGGTCCAGTAGGTCAAGAGATATTAACAAACGAAAATATTTGCGTTTATTCTACTAACGCCGCAGTTTCCATATGCGTGATTGCGGTGGTCATAGTTACAATAGATGAAAGGAGAAAGTAAAGGGAGACAAGACAAGTTAAGACAATAGGGGTGAGTGGTGGGAGGGCGAAGGAAGATAGGCCGATAGACGGGTACTTAACAAAGAGAGGGCGGTGTATGAGAGGCGAAGCGGCGCGAGATTCATCATACGCAAAGGAAACACGGCGAGAAGAGAGAAATACACAGCAAGGAACGGCAGAGAAAAATCAAAGGTGAAATGTAAATGTGGATGCGAAATGAGTGCACTGAATTGCCATCCGAATTCCTATCCGGATGGCTAAAAGAATTGCCCTCCGAATTGCTCTCCAAACCTGATCTTGGGCGATGAGAGAACAAGGAGTCAGATGGCATGTCTTCTCACGAAAAGAATATGAGAGGAATTCATACTGAATTGTCATCATGCAAAATGATATAGAAGGAATGAGGGGAAATTGTCCTCATGCTAAAATGCAGCACTATACTCTGTTCCATTTCGGAGCGACCCTGGCCAGGTAGTCGGCTTTGCAAACGCTGGCAACGCAGCAGTCTTGGCGACACAATACATCGCCGAGGAAGGCTCGAGCTCCGCTCTCAAAACGTGCCGCGCGTTGCATCCCTTTTTTCAGGTAAACGCTACCACTAGATGGAATAAGTCCGAAATCTCGAAATTTTTTGCATCACATTTTCGCGCAAAACTTATTTCAAATTTGAAATCGGCTTGAAAAACTGATGGGATTTCATCTAAGAACGAACTCGACCGGATGAAATTTCGATATCATGAAAATAAAGTGGGTTTAGCAAATATGAACTCTATGTCGGAATGATTGAGTTTTTCCTTGTGTAAGAGTCATGTGGAATCACTTTTTGATAAGCCTGAGCGTAGGCCCTACGCTTAACTTTTGCGCTGAGTGTCATTTAAGTCTTTAGTTCATATTTTTTTTCTCTCTCTTTTTTTTTTTAATCTTATTTTTCCCCATAAGCAAAGTTGAATGTTAACATTCCTGGAATTTTGCCAGCATGTGTGTAAAGCTGATTTTTAAGCCTAATAAATTCGGATGAAAAATTTGGAGCAAAATCAAGATGGAACCAATGCGGACTATCCAAAAAGAAAATTTCGTTTTAAACGTGGTCCAATGTGGCCAGCGCCGGAAAAAAAAATTAAAAAAATGTGGACCAACCCTGCTCTACTTGGAGGGCTACAGCCCCCCCCCAACCATCGCTGAACGTATTTGACGCCAATTTCCAAGTCAGGGATTAAACGGTATTACCCCCGGTTCGTGAATGTTGGAAAGACCCGAGACTTCCGGGGCGCCGCCGGAGGGCAGACACCAGTACCATCTTTGTAGGGAAAGGGCTGGGAAATTCCCAAAGTCCGAAGATCATCCCTTAAGTTTTACTGTGACACAAGTACTAAACCACTGCACTGGTACTACAGGCGCTGACTACTTAATGGATGGAATAGAGCCTCTACCGCTGGCAGACTAATTTTTCTTTCCTTTCTATGCAGAGCTCAAAACTTTGGACGTTTACAAGTCAACGAAGAGAAAAACCGCATAATTTCGTTTTGGACACGCGTATTAATTGTTTTTCCCAAGAAAACAAACAGTTTCTCAACTGTTGAGTGAATTTTATCGAAAAAAGTGTTCGGCAAATATTTCCCAGATCAGTGCAAATTGTATTGATGGCCAGGGGGGTAAAAAGTTCCCAGATTTTATTTTTTGAAATTAAAGTAAAATCTGGAAACTTTTTGTCATCCAGACCCACTTTTTTAATTTCTTCTGATTTTCCGAGCCATGCAGCAATTCAGTGATAAAGGTAAATAAAAAAATGTTCATTATTTTATTCCAGGCACACGCACTAACGCATCCTTGTTTTGATGGCGTATGCTTGTTTTGTACTTTCATTGCTCAGTTTATTTTTTGCTCTGTTTTTTAATATAATTTCTTGCTTTACCAATTCGTATTAATAAAATTATGAATAAACGCAGTAAAATTTAGCGTCTGAAGAAAGTATAAAATACGCAAATTTGCCGCTTAAAACGTTAATAATGCGTTGTTTACTAAGTTCTTAGACTCATTTTTCTTGTGTTTTCACGACGACTCCTAATTCGACGTGTAAAAGATGAATTTTTCAAAATTTAAAAAAGTTGAAAAAAAATTGTAAGAGAGCAAGGGAAAGAGTCACCGGTTCACGTCTCTGGTACCTGCAGCCTCGGAGAAGAAAGGGACAGCCGAGCACGGGCCCGGAACATTGTCCTCACCGTCGGTGCTGCGGCCGGGTCTCCGCTGTTGCCAATTACCAGTTTTCCCTGCATATATGCAATAATTCCCAGGGTCGCTCCGAAATGGAACAGAGTATAACAAGTCTCCAGGGCAGCATGCGCTCGAAAACGCAGAACAGAAAATAGGTCCGTTTCCCCTCTCTGCGTTTTATTTTGTTCGAGAAGGGGTAGGCCGCTACCTGCACTTCAGTTCGACGAGAATACCCCTGATACGGGCTCTTCTCACTTTTCAATTGTCATCGTCTCAGGGTCCCTGCCGATGAGCAGCAATCATCTTCCAGTGAAGCTTGAGCCACACTAGAACTTGAACTAAGGCTCATCGATGCCGTTTGGGAAGCAAAGAGCGAGGTTTTGCTTCTTCAAGTCAAGTCCGATTCACAGAAAAAACAAGAAAATAATACTTGTTGGTAGCGCTGACAAAACCTTTGGTACAAAATTTACCTCGCAAAAGACTTGAGTTGAACCACATCTTATGTTCGCTCAATAAAAGCTCTTTAGTTAGCTCTACTGAAGTATTTTGCAGGGTGATTTTCCTACCAAAGGTTTTGTCAGCTCTACCAAAAAGTTTTTTCTGTATTTTCTGTGTTGATCGGACCTCTGCAGTGCCAGTCTTTCAAATCCCGTTGAATATTTTCCTGATTTCGGTCACAGCTATCTGACAATACCCAAAGAGATAGCGCGGCGCGTACGGGGATAATCAATATGAAATCACCATTCACCAGTCCACGAGCTTGTTGCCGCGATACCATGAATGGTCGATCGACAATCGATCTGATACTGTCCGTCGATGCGTATAGATTCACTGCGACGATGAGCGGACGAGCAGGTGAGTTCAACGGCCCAGATCGCCTCCCCCCCTCCTCCCCCCCATTCGCCACCACCACTACACGACTCATTGTATCGTGATACCCCCTCCCAGTGCCACCTCTATCTTTCACTACACACCGCAACGTAGCCGTAGCGTGAACTCTCCAGCGATGGCGGCATATGCGGCGTCGGCGAAACGACTTTACTACGCATGATACGCTCTAGTACCATCCGAACTACGTATTTCATTAATTCGGGGAACAAAAACTAAACGAGAGAAAGGGGGGAGGTGTCTAAAAAAAAAAAAAAAAAAAAAAAAAAAAAAAAAAAAAAAAAAAAAGACATTGCGACGACCAAAAAATGGAGGCAGTCTCCGGAATAAGGAGGAGGGCCCAGAAAACATCCGGTGCGCTCTTTCCTAGAACCCGGCAATACAATGTAAATCTCCTGAATCTCCGGAAGAGCACACCCGATACATTACAACTCTTCATTCCGAAGATCACCGCAAAGTGGATCGAAACGACAATTTTTTGGGACACGAGGTGTTACTTTATAGCTGGTGGCATCGCGTGTAATTTGGCAACGCTGCATTTCGACGATTTAAACCCATGCAAACTATCGATTTGAGGGAGTGCACTGTGCACCTCCAGTATTTAGACCTTTTTCAAGCATTTGAATGGACAAAATCCAGCGTTGCCAGACTGCACGCGACGCCACTGTCTCTCGCATTAAAAACCATTTTAGTGTTTAAAGGAGGAGTGTCAATAAGGCCGGTTTTTGGCCCCAAAAATGGTCAATATTTAAGATAGTCTAAAAGTTCGTGTAAAATGGCTATACTTACTCTTAAAGGCTTATATTTTTAGGTTTGGGTAGTGTTTTCGGGTTATTCGAACTTAAGAGGTGTATTTTACCACCTCAAAGTGGGTCGGTTTTGTGTTTTTCACGGAAAATGTCCGATTTTGCGTTAAATTATTGAATATTTAGATGTGAGCCGGACATAGTTCGGTTTTCCCCTTTAGATATGTTATTATACCACTAAAAATTAGTAACATACTGCAATATAGTCACCGAACTATGTCCGGCTCGTACTTAAATATCAACTTTTTTGATTTCGTAAAAATGGAAAACTTGAACGAATTCTAAAAATTTGCGGACAATAATACAAAACTGCATCTTTGCAACCTGCAAAACGTATTTCATGGTTTGACAGGTGGCCAGGTTGCAATATAAGCATTACTACATTGATATTAATCGAATTCGTTCAAGTTTTCTATTTTCACGAAATCAAAAAAGTTGATATTTAAGTACGAGCCGGACATAGTTCGGTGACTATATTGCAGTATGTTACTCATTTTTAGTGGTGTAATAACATATCGAAAGGAGAAAACCGAACTATGTCCGGCTCACATCTAAATATTCAATAATTTAACGCAAAATCGGGCATTTTCCGTGAAAAACACAAAACCGACCCACTTTGAGGTGGTAAAATACGCCTCTAAAGTTCGAATAACCCGAAAACACCACCCAAACCTAAAAACATAAGCCTTTAAGAGTAAGTAGAGCCATTTTACACGAACTTTTAGACCATCTTAAATATTGACCATTTTTGGGGCCAAAAACCGGCCTTATTGACACTCCTCCTTTTCCAGCGAAAATCATGCATACGCACTTATTTGTAGCTCTAAAATTAAAGGTTACACTCATTTAAAAGGTATCTGCTATTTAATGTTTATAATCCTGATCGTTATTCGTAAAAATATGACCAGGAAATCGCATGTTTCGATCCACTGGGCGCCGTATTGGTGGTTCAGATCAAAATCGCTGACTGGTCCATGGTGGATGAAATCCTGCGCAGAGCGCAATGCGCATATAATGAGCTGCAGACGAGTAGAATCATTCAAAGACAGTCCGAAAAAAGTATTGCTCTTGCTCTTTACGGGTAATTCGATGCCGTCTCTAAACATACTAGGATACGTGTTTAAGGTTAGGGTCGTCGAGGTATTTGTACGCCTATGGACAGCGAAATAAAAAATCATAATATAGCCCCCTAAATACAATTTAATACGCTTTTACTCCATTGTAATAGTAACTGAGGCCAACAGCTTAACAATGACGAACTCTTTCCACTTTGGCTGATCTTCAAAAAACTTACCAAATACTTGATAACCGCCATTTAACGATCGGTTAAATTCATACCAAGACAAACACTAACCTCATAATATTCAATGGTGCGACCTGGTATGATCAAGGACGGTATTAGGTAATTCCACGAAGACAGAACTTTTCGCTGACTCCAAAAAATTTCATGGAAATTCCGTCATAAAAACGTCTAAAGCTAGACCAAATTAAAGAATATTTCTATTAAAAAGCGTTTATTTCAGCATGTTCTGCAATAACGGACCGTGAATTTGATGAATCGTTGAAATCACGTACCTTTTCGAGAGTCAAACAGGCGGAGTGACCTGACAGAAAGTCATTTTTACAACTCAAAAGCAGATAGATTTTAAAGTAGATTATTAACATTTTTATGGTTTATTCTGTTGTTAGGTGAGATGTTTGGTGTTGCTTGATGACTGCTGTTTCCCGAAAAGTTTGGAACTCCAGATTTGCACCCGCACCTGATTATAAAAAAATATGCTTCGGCACATAGAGACCAGGAAAAAAAAAAAAAAAAAAAAAATCTAGTCAAACCTCTGATACGTTTTATCGATATCGATCGAAAAGGTACATGGAGATACATGGAGATTGGTTGTGAAAATAGAGGAATTTCAAATCGGAGTGAGAAACCACGACGGAAACACGTACTTCGTCATTAGACAGTTGCAATAGACAGTTGACACGTCTGCGGTAAACCTCGGTTTATTAAGTGTAAACGCACAGTGACATTTAGAGCATTTGAAAGGTTTCGCGGTTTGAGTTTGTTGACGTCTGAGATCGATAATTAATTGATAAATGCGAGACGGGGAGATACAAAGCTAGAGCCTATAATAGTGCTAAGCCGTTGATGCGCGCTGGCCTCTCTATGAGCGTATTTTCGTTATTCCTATATTTTCGTTATTCTTCACACAAGGAGTTGATTTTGAAACTTTTGTCGGTACTACCATCAATTTTATGTACGATTTTACATGACATGAATCTTTTGACTTTTTTCAAGCAGTTTACAACAAACAAAATTACGGTTTACAGGTTTTTAAATGAAAATGCGATGGGTACGTTGCAAACTATTGTTACAACGTGATATGAAGGGTCAATCCAGAGGAAAATTGCATTGAAAGCATCAAAAAGTCTAAAATTCCATCCATGAGCCCACAACAGGAGTTTGAAGAAAATTCCAAGATGGCGGTCAAATAAGCGGGTCACAATGGGGGAATCCCATCTAATTGCAGCTTCCTCTATACGACGAATCACTCTCCTCAGAATTAAAAGTGGGGATTACACAAACATATACGACTCCCATATTGTGACCCGCATATTTGACCGCCATATTGGAATTTTCTTACTCAGATTTAATGAGTTTGCGATTCAATTTTGGAACTGTCTGATGCTCTAATCGTTATTTTCAAGCAATTTTACCGAACGTGCCCCGGTTATCGGGTGCTCCAAGACTGCCCGATAACCAATATAATCCATTCCGTATTTTGATTAGACTTGGCAACCACGTGACTCGTCTCCACCAATCACCGTTTTCCATTCTTATCCAGTCTACCCAAAAGTCGTGAATTTCAAGGATCGGCCCGCTGGTAGGATTGCTGCAGGAGAAGTTCGCAACAGCCCTTTTTGTGAAAAGGGTCTTGACAACATGATTTGTTTTCATACTTTTAGATGAATAAGGAACATTCTCAGGAATTTAAGGACTCTGATTTTACAGACATATCGTTTGGCCAACTGGAAGTTTAAAATAATTCAACAAATTGTCGAGGGTCAGTATTGCAGACAAAATGTACAGTTTGTTGGCGGTTTTAGTGATGACGCATTGTCAATCAAGAACTGGTTCAGTTGAAGACTCCAGTGCTACCGTTTTGTGTATATTTACCAGTGGCGTGGCGTGGAATTTGACAACGATGTAATGAGTTCATTTAAATCCATCCAGAAGATCGAACTATTGGGTGTTCAGTGAACACCTTCGCATTCGACCTTTTACATGGGTTTAAAGGGGCACAGTACAGCGTTGCCAAATTGCACGTTACGCCACTGATATTTACTCGAAGTTTTCAACTAGCCGATGATTCCACCAGATCACCGAAAGATAACACAGTTAAGTTCAGCGCATGACTGTAATGCAGGAGACTAATCACATCTGTAGCCATTTCAAAATCGGTGGTCTCACCGTTAAAATAGTCAAAATATCCGCAAATCTTTAAAAGTCAATGAAAAATCCAAAGATAGAAAAAAGATTACAGACCAGAGAGCATTTTCGTGCATTGCAGTTAAACACTGAGCTGAAGGGTGTAATCTTTTGATTTTAACAGGTGGAACTATCGGTGAATAATAAATGCATATTAACATACACAAAATGGCAACTCTGAAGGATTTAGGATTCATGCAATAAAATTTTGAAACATACACAGTAACAGTAGTTTCAGAGACTCCAGTAATCACACTACAACCATATGCAGAAAATGAGTCCGTCCACGAACAGCCTGCACTCCGCGAGCTCTCAAGTCATGATGCCAGATGTACGGGTTTGAGCCGTATGTTTCCCCATTAGAATCAACGTAAAATACACGGATTTTAACCTCAAATCTGGAAACACTGCAGTCTCAAGAGCCTCTCTCCTCTATGACTGCACTTGACGGTGAGAGGAAAGCAAGTGAATCAAAGTAAATAACACCCCCTCCCCTTCGCTCTTTCCTATAACCCTAATCCTGACTCTATGCGAGAATGCTTAAATTTCCTCATATCCGCTTATCTCCTTCCGATAATAATAAAGTAAAACCAGCGATAACCTGACAAATTATGGAGCTAAAAATGATAAAGGATTCTTAGAACTAAGAAATTTACAGAGAAAAATGACTCAGTAAGAAAAGTTCTTTAAAATTTCCTCAGATTTTATTCCAAAGCGTGAGGTCTTGTTTTAGTCAATTCCATGGAAATGATTTGGTTTCCACACACTGCGCAACTACAAAACGATACCGAAAAAGATTCAAAAATGATGGGATACTTCAAACGTTGCGTTAAACCGCATGTTTTCGCATCTTTAATCGAAATATGATCGGCGTTCTACAAGTGTCCTCGTTTGTTTGAGCCTAAAGGGCACAACTTGCACTAGTGGACTAGCTGTACTGAAAAAAAAATCCGGTTCCCACATCAAGAATTTTGTTAGATATTTTTCTAATCGGAATGCCCGTGACCGCAACCGAATATCCTTTAATTGTAACCGGAATTTCGGATATAGGAAAGTATTACTAATTAACGGGATTCTTGTCCGGGAACCAGACAGTTTTTAGTTTTTTTGTGAAGTTTTAAGAATTTGATCGATCGCTTTAGAAGTAATCCTCGCGTACAATTTCGACTGATTTGGAAGTCCGTTAGCTAGATTATTTTATTATTATTATTTTTTTAAGTAAGACTTTGACTTATTCCTTTTGAGCAATGGCAGCTGTCAAGCAATTTGGCAACCATGCTTTTTGGCATTTAAATCTATGGAAAAGTATCGATTTTTTCGGGGTTTAATACACCTCCTAAATATCGATTAATTATTTTACACAGGTTTAAAAGGAAGGAATCTGCTGTTGCCGTATGCACAAGCCGTCACTGCTTTTGAACCAACATCCACCATGCAAGTCAAAGGTTTAAATCATTGATACTTCGAATGGAAGAAATCAAAGGGATAAATAATAAGGAAGAGAGAGTAAGGAAGTAAGAAGATAGAAATAGGTACGATCGAGAGAGAATTTAAATATCCATGTCCATCAGAGGTGGCGCGAGATCTGGAATGTAAAGCATAATAATTGCGGCAAAAAGTGGGATCGGACTCATTCAGACCGGATCTACACCGGACAGGGGACTGGGGTTCTCGACAGAGGGGAGAAAAAAATTGAAACACGGATTGAAGATAAAATCAAACTTAATTAAGGGTTTAAAGTAAATGAAAAATCACTGATCCGTGGGATGAAGGAAGCTTGTGAGATATTACCAACATTGCATTGTTCGGCAGGAGAAAGGAGAGAGAAAGTGCACGGAGACTGTCTTTCCTGCTCAACTCAGCATTCGTGCCAAACGGTAAACGTAAACCAAGGTTATAGAACGCGCGCACTGTTTGCTACTTCACGCGCGGGGTTCGAACCCACGACGACCGCCCTGGCAATTTTAAGGATACGTATGAAACTTATGAAGCGTCCTCCGTCAGGCGACTGTTAAAAAAAGACCCATTAAAAAATTAACAACTCCGAAAAATACAGTTTTTGTGGCAATAAACAATGGAGAGTTACCCGCATGACTGATTTTATTCCGAAAAACTTTATTATTCGACATTTTTAGGCGTGAATTATAAATCTCTGTTGTCGGATTGAAAAATTATGAATTTTTAAAAATTCGTTTATAACTCTTTGGGTAGATCGGCAGGTCTTCTTTATCAACATGCACATAAGGGACTGGGACAAAGATGATAACAGCAAGACCAAGACGAGAGTTAAAGTAAAACCTCGGCGTTATGTCTACACCGATAGATCGATAGTGTAATGAATTTTTTTACTTTTGTGAATATTAATTAGAATCAATTTCACTGTAATCGGACATTTTTCTGACACGAAGAGATTAGTATTTCAACAGTTCCGCTAAGGACACTTACAAAGGTCTTTCGTCACAGGTGATTCTGGCATTTGTAAATAGACTTATCGTCTTGAGTAAAGGAAAATACCTTCACCATTACCAAAATTCTCTTAACAGATGCCGGAAAGTACTTTGATCAGTGGCGTAGCGTGCACTTTTGTAACGTTGTGGTATGCGTCCATTTTAATTAATGAAAAATATCTAAATATATTGGGTCTTCGGTGAACGTATTCGCATTCAACCTTTTACAAGGGTTTAAATAGGAAAAATACAACGTTCACAAATTGCAAGCTTCGCTGCTTACTTTGACGCAATATTTTAAATGTTCATCTGCGGTGACCGTTAAAAAGACTCTTATTCTCTCCGCACTGAAAGAATTCTTTTTTTCATCCAAGGTGTCCTTCATTTGTGTTAAAGAAACTGCACAGTGAAATATTGACTAAGAGGAACTCCTTTAACCCAAGGAAAATGTCTGCTGCTACAAGTAATAGATTCCTGCTGGTTGTGACAGTGATTCTCCTTCATGCAACAGAACTTTACTTCGCGCAAGTAAACGTGTTTTCTTGTTTTTAAAGAAGCGATTTCTCTCAGTGCGTACAATGAACAATGATCATGTCTTGTCCAGTGAAATTAGTCTACTTTACCCACCGAGCGCTTTCCTCCCATCAAGCTCGATCGTAAAAGAATGACATCAACATTTAACATCGTATACTACGAACGTGGTCCCTTTAGTGGTGGAGGACAAAGAGTAGGGGGGCCCACGGTGAATCGTAATGTAAAATTTTATAGAGATCATTACGAAAACATAAAGTAACATTTTAAATGGGTCTGTTCAGCTTGTTGCAAATTTTTGCTATAGCAGCCACTATGGTCTGAGATTGTCAAAAAGGGGCCAAAAATCAGAAAGTAAATTTTTTATCAATTCATCATTAAGAAACATTCAAGGCCAATCTTAATTACAAACAATACTTCCAGCAAGTATTTTAAACTCAAAAATGTCACTATAAAGTTTAAAATTAAGCCTAAAAGGTCAAAAACGATGATTTTTGATGCATTTTTCTGCACTGATTCAAAGAGCTGATTTAAAGTACTGATAAAGAGCTTTGGATGCTCAATTGCTCAAGCCCCACTTCAATTTTTTTTGAAGGGCTTAAAAAAGGTAAAAACAAAGGTCGTAACACCTTAACCCCCCCACCCCCCAGTTTTTTAAACGGAGAGGGGTTAAAAAAAAAGTAATCACATTTTTCAAGCCCCTACCCCCACTTTTGAACCCACGGACCGCCACTGTGAGTGAAATTGAATAGGGTTCTCGTGGAAAACTATCACTTATATCATCAAAATTAAATTATATCATCCTATACCGTGACATTGAGCCGGGGGAGGCAAACTTAGCGTACACTGCAGGTTCAACTGGTGACAAACAAACGAACATAACCTCTTAATCTGAACTTACTAAATACTTAAGGAAAATCGGGATCAAAAATAAATTGATGATAGATCTATCTAATTAATGACTATTATTTTGGCAACTTTCATTCACTCTCAAGATGGCGTTGGTTTGTCTGTCGTCAGTTTTACCAAAGATTACCGTAAAAAGATTACCAATTTTAGTTTTGATGCAACTGTTAAGCAAACGGATGACTGATGAGCTTGGTGGATAAGCGAATTAAGTACCGCAAGTTTGCCTCAAGAATCTTATTACGCACTTGGTCTTCATGATATAATATCTTTGAAACTTAAGTTCGTTTGTGATTGCGAGGCACAAAACTAGACATTAGTTTCTTCGAAAAAAGCCATGTTTTTGATCCATTGTATGTCGCTGGAGCCCATCTAAACGAGACACGTATCTCGATTTAAAATCATCAAAAGGCGTGAGCATATATGAGACGAGAAGACTAGAAGAGGACAGATCATTATTCCCTAATTACGGAGTTGCATAATGAGCAGTTGAAGATCCTTCATCTCATTCTTCGCGTCTTTGTCTTTTTTATTTTATTAGTTTTACGAGCAATGAAAACGATCCAACGCCCATTCGACTCCGATCCCTCGCAGAATTCAGATGAGCTCCTTGAACCGATCGAATGAAGATGGCCGTTTCCCGCCGAGCATACCATTCTAACCAACACACATTGAAGCATTGAACTTAGAATTAAACGACGAGGTTAGAGGTCTTTGTAAAGAGGAGGGTGATTTTGAAGCATTAAGGAACAGTGGCGTAGCGTGCAATTTGGCAACAATGTATTGTGTCAATTTAAACACATGAAAAAGGTCGAATGCAAAGGTGTTCACCGAACACCCAATAGTTCGATCTTTTTCATGGGTTTAAACGGACAAACTGCAACGTTGCCAAAGTGCACGCTACGCCACTGTTAAGGAAGTAGTCATGATAGAAATCTCTTATGAATATTTTACACGGGCTCGCGGTTGGTTTGCCTCATTTTTCTTGACCTTATAAAAGAAGTTCTGACAAATCCACTTGAAATTGGTTTTAAACGAAAGAGCAAGTTTTTAGAGTCAATTCCGCCACACGACTACACTTCGAAATTCACGAAGGAAAATGTTCCGCTAAAAATGGCCATGCAATGCAGAATTCTAATAAAAAAAGTTCCCGAACAGAAATTCTGACAGTTTTCTTCAGCAGAAGTCTGATCTTCTACGGGAGAACTTTGGCAATTTTTTCTAGAAATCCTGGCATAAAGACTAACATCTATTCATAGATTATTACAGTGGAATTTCAGGCAAAAATGGCCAATATACTACTTAAAACGACCAAAATTATCCTGAATTCTGCCAGAATTTCTTTCCGGGAACTTTCTATCAGAATTATGGCCAATTTCGGGAGAACATTTTTCTCGCTGTGGCGTTGAGACTTATACGTAGGGAGACTAGTTCGACTCATCGAACAAAAGATATGAAACATAAGTCGGATGGTTTCATCGCGAGCTTTCAATTCAAAAAGTTAAGCATCACATATTTCCATTCCATCCATGTGAAAGTATTGATCAGAAAGGTTTCGAAATAGAATCCGCGAACACAAATAACGATTGAGAAATATTTAAGGCCAACTTCCTTTGCTAAGCCTCTGCAGTTTTATGGAGCTTGGAAAAATAATCGGGCGTATATCACACCGGTCCAATTGTCAAAACAAGATCCGACTTGAACCGGTTCCCCGGGTGTACGGAATATTTCAAAAAAGATTATATCATGATATAATTTATGACCATCAAGCGAAGGTATCTGCGTAATTACTCCACTGGTGCATTTAAAAGTATTTATGACGTGACCCAGTCTCTCTTTAGGTGAACTTTAGAGAGTAATAAAATACTGAATCTGGTTCACAGGCGCGAGGAATAAACGTTTATACATTTTGCTTGCACATTGATTTAAGTACAGCAATTTCGAATGACCTATGGGTCATGCAAAAAGATTGCACAGGGTTTTAATGCCGATAGGAGCTACGTTGAACTATACACAGCTTACAATAGAAAAATATTTGACTTCTGCTTTGAACAATCGATGAGGTCTTCAAAAAAGGAACTTGCACGAGATGAGGTTTGCTACTCCCTGGCATCAATCATTATTAGTGGGATTGTCGTATTTACTTGGATGAGCAAACTTTTTGTTTTAACTCAAAAAGCTAATTGAATCGTCAACAGTCTTTTTTCATTTTAGGAGGAGGGCACCAAAATTCAATCAATTTTACTCAAAAACCAATTTCGGGATTTCTTTAGCACCTATCTTTTTGCCGGACCTGAATATCTCCAGGTTTTAATTCTTTTTCGTTGTTTATCTCTGAGGTGATGTTTTATTGAAAGAAAAAAGGAGGGAGGAACCAGTAAATAATTTCTAATTATTTTGGGCAAATATGAGTTATGAGGAACCCTTTTAGCGATCGCCAAAATCCCTTTGTGAAAATACAAGTTTTGACTAAGGCCACGAATTGCGCTTAAAAATGAGGTATTCCGAAATGGTGTTTGAAAAATACCCAAACGAGCGATTGAAAAATGTCTGAAATGTCTTAAAACATGCCTAAGGAATCATCAAAATACTCTTAAAGAGTGCTCAGCCCAGAGTCACACATAGTCTCCAAAATACAGCGCAATGGTGCACGTCTGCACGGTTTCATCCCGAAAGTTTGAAAATCAGTGCTTAATTAAGCTTACCGGTAATGAGAGCCCCCTCGCACTTAAATACAGCGTTCCAAACCTCAATTAATAAACACAATTACGCGAATTTAAACACAACTTTGTTCAATAGGAAACATTCCAATTCAAGCACTCGGAGGTAAAATTTATTCGACACTCCATGAGATCACACTGACTTTAAAATTTCTATAATTCCTGATACAGCGATAAATGCTGAACCTAATCATTAAAAAAACTATTTTCACATTATTTTAAAAACAAAAGTACAAAAAATATACGATTAAAGGACAAACCGCTGCGGGACGAGAGCTTCGGATCGTTGAGGTCACAATCACTATCAATGTTTCGCTAATGTAGACAATTAAACTTTTCCTTAATGAATTCTCGAATTACGTTAAATCAAAACTTGGTTGAAAAAAAAACTATCCACGTGAAAGCTGTCCAAATAATGTAGGCGGAGTTTATGACAGCTAGATTAGTAGTACAAGTAAAAGAGAGAAAAAAGAAAAATGCCAACTCCACTCTTGTTAAAACATAATATGAGTCAAAAGTCGAAGTGGGTGAATATCTCTCTAAAAAAAAAAAAAAGGATGAAAATTGTTGTGGTCATAACTACAACTCAAGATTACTCTCACAACTTAAATGATAAACTGGATAACGGCAACAGGGCAACTAACAGAGGAGAGGATTCCCTCCGCCCTCATATCCGAACTTCTTGCTCACCTAATCAATCTCTATAATGCAATAACGTCAGATTTGAGGTTAAAGCTGTATATTTTACATTAAGACTTACTGGAAGTATACGACCATCCTCTATACGTCCGACAACACCGCACGAGGGCATTCGATAAGCCACGTGCCCGATTAGGGAGGTAATTGGACAAAGAGGAAAATGCAGACTTATCAGCATCAAAGTCCTCTCCGCGAGGAAGATAAGTCATAAAGCTGACTACAGCTTACTCAGTACTGCAAGATATTACAAAGAGATGTTCTTAAAGAAAAAAAATTAAAACAGATAAAAATTGGAGGGGAAGGGTGGGTCGTTCGATGATTTTAGGAGAATTTCACACTAATGCATTCGTTTTCCTACTATTCCAGGACTCACGATCGTCATGAAAGGCTCGAAAGGAAATAGGTGATGTCGATTCACACGGCAAAGATTCATTAAAATAGCAAATAGCTTTTACAAATAAAATGAATGGTACACGAGTCGGATATATGATTTATCAGGAGTATCGAGCAAAATTTGTAGACCTTTTTGCAACCAACTAAAATACAGAAACTTTGATCTTCTGAGCGTTCATATTAAACAATAGGGCAGTTGCGAGGGTCTGAAATGTCGTGCTTTTCATAGAGAGATTGAAAGTACTTGATGAGCTGAGAACAAGGATGCCTTTGGTTTCTAAATAAGTCCCATTATTCCCGAGATGAGATTTTGGCCCAAAATACGTTGCTTTAAATGGGAATACCTTGTAGCGACGTCACTACACACACAATTTTTTAATTTTTACACGTGTGTATATCAAAAACCAGGACACTTGAGAAAAAACCAAAGGCATCATTGTTCTCAGCTCATCAAGTACCTACTATAATTTTCTTTGTAAAAAAAACACACTTTTAGACCCTTGCAACTGCCCCATTGATCAGAATAGAATAAATAAACTGCGAAAAAATATATAAAAGTTTGCCATTTAAACCTATGCAAAAGAATATACTTTTCGAGGGTTCGACGAACCTATTAAGGATCGATTATTACTTTTCATAGGTTTAAATAGAGAAATTCTGTTGTTGCCACATTTCACGAGCCGCCACTGATCGCAACTCGCGAGGAGCCACTGATTGTGAGTCTCATTCTCATGACTTCAAAGAGAATTATCACTGACTGCAAAGATCAAACACTCATCCATTAACATTAATTATTTGATACGAAATTCCATTCTTTACAGATTTTCAATTCTTCGCGAGCCTCAGAAATGCATAAAATATGCGTAAAATATTGAATGAAAGGAAAAAAAACTGCTCTATATTTCTCTTCAACCGGCAACGCAGTAGCTGCTGATGACTTGGCGCAGAAATATGCAAGCGCTAATGGGATGCGGTAATTGAATGATTCACAGCATCACAACCGGAGCGCAGGGGGCAGCTCTATAGCTGAGCCAAGCCGACCCCCCCCCCCCCCCCCCCCCACCAAACTACTTCCGAGCAAACGACCCAGTGCAGAGCAGCGAAGCGACGAGGAGAGGACCGATTCCGTAGTAACCGATGCAATTCGAAAACTGCATCGTTGCATCCTCCACTCCCGGAAATAGAGGCCCATTCATTCGAGTACCGCCCCACCCCCCTCCCGCACACCTCATTTGTACACTTCCCGATCCCATTCATAAAATACAAACGTTGTGAGTAAAATGAAAATCCATGTGATGCACTATCATTGACGATAGCAAAATAAAAATGAAAAATAAAAAAATAAAATAAAAAAATAAAATAAAAAAATTAAAAAAACCACAAGGCATAGTAAACGGAAGGAGAAGACTATTGACTATTTACGAGTAAATACTCGTTCGTTTACCAGATTTGCTGATTCGGGTATCTTGAACTTGCCGCGCCAATAAAGTCCTCAACCCTTTCAATAACAAATACATGTTTCGGTCAAAAATATAATTTGGACCATTATGGTTAATCTAGAGATGAATTCATCGCCTGAATTGATATGCGCATAAATTATTTCGGTTTTATGTAAGGATTCATGTAAACGGTCATCTACGGAGGGGGTGAACAAAATAGTTAATG
Organism: Trialeurodes vaporariorum; assembly: GCA_011764245.1. Taxonomy (NCBI): domain Eukaryota; kingdom Metazoa; phylum Arthropoda; class Insecta; order Hemiptera; family Aleyrodidae; genus Trialeurodes; species Trialeurodes vaporariorum. The sequence goes on from VMOF01000001.1 coordinate 32,713,080, forward strand.
TATGCTGGGTAGAAAAGATTCAAACTGCGACTTTAGAAGACGAATTTGATTGCTTGTATTTTTTTTTTTCAAAAGGGAATGGTTTTTTAATATATTGAGCACGCCCTGTCAAATTTAACATACAAAATGAAATGCTGCAGGGCCCAATTTGAGTACAGGGCGAACGGTCCTTCACATTTGACAATCTCGTCGGGTATCAATTAATCAGAAGGGCGCAACTTGCGACCGACTTAATCTAATAATCGAGGACTGCCGTTTGTACTGTCCTCTATTTGGCCCCAGATCAATGTAGCAGAAGTGTTCAATTGACCCATTGCAATTATTGTCATTATACTTTGTGGCGACTACGCATGACCATACCCACACCGCACTAAGAGCAGCATTGCAGAGACATGAAACGAGACCTGCGTGGTGCGGGGGCCTCGGGCAACACAAATCAGCCGCTCACAAGAGACAAGACCAGCGTAAACGCAATCAACGCGCAATTCTCTGTACTGCAATAGTTTAATCATGATTGCTACCTCGTACTTACAACGCATTGAACTTGCCGGCTCGACTAAAGGCATTACCGTGCAAATGGATACTGACTTAAGCCGGCGCGAGGTAGACGCAAGGCAACCTGTACCTTGTACAATCCACGAAGTTTCAATCGTGTTTGAGCATATACGTCCATACAGTGGCGTAGCGTCCAATTTGGCAACGTTGCAGTTCGTCCATTTAAACCCATGAAAAAGATCGAACTATTGGGTGTTTGGTAAGCACCTCCACATTCCACCTTTTACACGGGTTTAAATGAACACAATACTACGTTGCAGTGACGTAGCCAGGAATTTTTCTGGGGGGGGGGGGGTCTGGGGTCCGAAAATTGTCAAGGGGGGGGGGGAGTCCAAAGATACTAATTTGGTAAAATTTGTCTGAAACCGCAAAAAATTACCTTTTTTAAGGACAAATTTTGGTGTCATGGGGGGGGGGGGGGGGGTCCAGACCCCCTGGACCCCCCCCCTTGGCTACGCCACTGCTACGTTGCCAAATTGCACGCTCACCACTGGCTCCATACTTCACTCCTAGATCAGTTTCAATAAGGCTCTTGCAACATTTTTCTATAGACGAATGAAATATCAAATCTTCAGTAAAACACCAGCATAAGAAACGACGGTGGGACTGAAAAACTCAGAAATCCGCTCGTTCATTCAACTATAGGTTTGAAATATGCTTTTAAATACTCCCCCCCCCCCCCCCCACAGCTACGTCACTGTACCAAACATATAAAAATTTCGGTCAGAGATAATGGTTTCTGGCAGAAGTCCAAACAAATCAGAGCCGTCATTTTCCGGATCTTACGAGGAATTTCAATTCCCAAATGATTCGATCGGTTGACAAAAAGATTACACTCTACGGTTCAGCAGTATGACTGTAACGCACGAACATACTCTGATCGGAAGTATTTTCTCTTACTATGGATCGCATCATCGGTGAACATCAAAGTTCTGGTGAATATCAAAGTTCCATCAGATATTAAAGTTGACAGAGATGATTCAATCGGTGGTCGAATCGTGGGTTAAAGTCACACTGCTAAAGTAGACTGTGTAACCTTTTCGTCAACCAGTATAGGCTGTCCAAAGAATGATTGGACTTGACACAGCTGCAGGTTTGAATGGAAACATCAGTTTCTTAATGCTTCTAACCAATCAGGTTTGCTCTATGTAGGGACGGGAGCTAATGTTTTCATGAAAGCCGTTAAAAAGTCAAATCCAATCTTTTCTGGCACAAGCTATAGCATCATCGGTAAATTGACAACTTTCCACTTCAAGATCCGAAAAATGACAGCCCTGGTTAAAACTTCCCGAGGAGTCAAAGATAGCAAAACCAATCGGAAGCGGTTGACTTTACTCTCCCACACTCGCGGTCATCTCTCTCTTTACTCCTTTAAACGCACTTGTTAGAAAAGGATAGAGTAGGGGGCACAAACTTGACTTTTGCCCCCATCTCTGTCTTTTTCTATCATGTGCGTTCAATGGGCAAAGAGGGAGACCGACACATTCCTGAATCCGCCAGCGGTCTCAGGCGCCATGGTCTCAGAAAAGGACATCATACAAGGGAACCACAGATGATTTCGAGCGGTGGACGGTGAAACAACGACGGTTTGATTAAACCAACAGCAACACTGGTCAAGTCAGGGAACACGCCTACAACCGAGCTGCGGTTTGCTGGTTCACAATCAGATGAGCCATCAGATAAGCAACCACCACAAAGGAGCATAGAGCGCCAGGCCAGCTTAGCTAAAACCAGGCGAGTTAGACTACAAGACCAACACCACGATTCTTTTAGTGAAAGGGAAGGGAGGAGGAGAAGAGAATGAGGAAAAAGAAAAAAAGAGAAACAGGAGTAAAAGCACCGGGAGAGAGAGAGAGAGAGAGAGGGAGAGAGAGAGAGAGAGAGAGAGAGAGAGAGAGAAAAAGTGAGGAGACTGCGAGAGACGGACAAGTGAAGGAAAATAATACGAGATAAGTTGTTGTAGCGGCGGTGAAAGTAGGTTACCACGTCTTAAAACAAATTGCAGGCTCACTGTGCTGACTGCAGCGACAGCAGCAACGAAACGATCAGCACATCGGCATCGGCAGACTATGCGGCCGACCGACCGGAGACCGACCCGACCGAGCGAGGGTCCCGGCCCGGCTGGGCCCAGCACAGACCACAGGTCGTCGATGTTGCCGATTGGCCGTAACATTAAGTCGGCCTTACGGCCGATCAAAGTGGAGCGGGTGGAGTCCAGGGCTGCCATTATGAGCATATAAAATAAACACATTCACACCCCCCCCCCCCCAACCCATTTAACTCAATAAAACAATTTTTGATGTTCGCCAGATTTGGCAACACTGATGGGGTCTTCAAAAGGGGAAAAAATGGGAAATTAATGGGTCAGAGTGGCTCTTGATAGCTGTTACTAGAGCTGACGCATTTCGAGTATCGGGTTCTGACAAAGTGACAAGTAGCGGTGCCTGCTTCCGAAATGTATCAAAACGCATCAGTGAGCGTTGATTAGCAAAGAGTCGAAACTATGTGCTAACCAAACGCTCATCGATGCGTTTTGATGCATTTTGGAAACAGGAGCCGCTCCTTGTCACTTTGTCAGAACCCGATACTCAAAATGCGTCTGCACTAAAAGAGATTGACTGGTCAATTCTTCAGAAAAATCCAGCGAAAATTACGATGAGCACATTAAAAAATTACGAAATTTATTCACAGACTCACAAAATTACTTGAGGCGTAGTGACAGAGCTGCGCAGTTCGCAGGTATAACGTGGGAAATTCCTATCTAATTTGAAGCCGTCTTCCGTCTATTTCTAAAGAAAGAAAAACAAAGCAGACAGGAATCCCCCATGAATAAACCTGCGTTGCTCCGATATTTAAGAGGAAGGATCACGGAAGTATGCACTATGAAGACTATCATAGGAGTAACTATCTAATTGTACAGACTCATGCGAAAACGTCCGTTGTCCATTTTTGTTATATTTGGCTTTGTGAGCGTGCATCACTCTTAAGAAGACGCTGCGTCTGTTTAAGTCCTGATCACACTTGTTCCTCGGCTTCTAGCTCCTATTTTCCCTTGTCATTTTGTGAGTCTATGGGTGAATTTCGAGATTTTTTCCAAGTACACTCATCGTCATATTTACTAATTTCTACGCAGGAATTAACTATTCAATTTCAATCGTATGAAGCAGAAGTTAGCAAGAGCCTCGTCGCACAGTCGACAAATACATCAAAAACTAGAAATGCTTTGAGATGTATCTTCAACGTACCAAAAACAAAAGCAGATAAACACTTGACACTTGGGCAAAATGTGAGTAATTTCATAGCCTAACTATTAGGTAAATAAAATGTTGAAGAGTCTTGAGTGAAGAGAGGCAGGGGGCCCGCTGAATGACAAAGAAACTACATTTTTGTGTAAAGGTGCTCCGTGTTTTAAACGTAAATATCATTTTTACTTTTTAAGAAAAGAAAACAAAGAATATATGGTTACGCTTTAGTCGTCTAAGACACACCCTCTGCGCAACAATTCTTGTAGTTTTTTGGTGATTCGGTGGACCCCTGCCTCTCTTCACAAGACTGCTAAAATTTGTTATTTACCTAATATTTGGTCTATGTCCAACATTTTTTGCCCAAGCTTCAAGTTTTATCTGATTCCATTAAAAACTTGGGGTTTCCAGGGGGTGGGGGACGACGACGACGAAAAAACCGCTTTGATAGCGCTGAAAAGAACCTTCAGTTGAAAAAAGAATCAGCAAAATACTTTCTTAGATCGAACTAAAGGTGTTGTAGGCCTAGCTATGAAGAGATTTTGCTACAGGTGAACCAAAGATTTGGTTGGCTCAACGAGAGTCCACTGAGAAAAAGTCCTGTTGCCGTAGGTAATGAGACGTCAGTTTAATGCATACCTAACCGACAATTCCGGTAGCTGTAGCCAAACGTCCGGTGACTGTAAACCGTCATCCAGTTGCAGTTACCGGAATTTCTGGTAAGATAAGTTTTAATCAGGTGTATCATTGCAGCAACAGACTTTTTTTTCAGAGTCTTTTGCTGGGTCATTTTTCTACTAGGGTCATTCCACTGAAAATGTGACACCCGTAACACTTTAAAGTAATATTTCTCAGGTACCAATAAAATTTGTTGCATTTTTGAGGCTAAGAAAGAAATGAGCTTTAGTAGAATAATTTTGATTGAATGACATTATTTTTCTTCAAACCAAAAGATGTCGATCAATAGTGTTACGGGTGTCACATGTACTGTGGAATGACCCACTACGCAGGTTTCGTCAGCGCTATACCGGAGTGTTTTTTTGTTTTTGGTTTCTTCTTCTTTCTTTCATTTTTTTCTGTTTTTCCCCGGTTGTCCGTAACTCCCATGAGGTCAAAGCACTGTGGCTGCGATCCCATAGTCGGCAGATCAAGATGATATTTCAGAACGACCAAAACTCAGGTCTAAAAGAGTCGACGAGGTAAAATGGGTCTGTTGCAAACTTTTGCTACAGCGACAAAAAGTGTTTACTCCAATGTAAAATCGCCTGAAAAGTCCATTGGTGGCATCATAAAGTCAATAAATACAATATTAAACTCACAAGAGGCGTTTATCGAAATCCAAGATGGCGGCAGCATATCGAGGAATCTGAATGTATGCACCGTGATCATCCAAAGATTGCCAACCTCACTGCAGGTAGAGGTTATGTGTTTATTTACGTTGTGATTGGTTGTGATGGTAATGTGAGGTTGGCTATCCTTGAATGTTCGTGGTGCATGCATACAGATTGCTCGATATTTTGCCGCCATCTTGGATTTCATTAAACGCATTTTGTGAGTTTATTGTTGCATTTCATTGCTTTCTGATGCCATCATTGGACTTTTCAGGCGATTTTACATTAGATTGCACACTCTATAGCGCTGTAGCAAAAATTTGCAACAGACCCATTGTCTGGATTCGATGCGATAAGTTCCATGTCCCATCCGGGCCATCTCCCTTGCCCCATAACATGATTGAGAAGGATGAAATAGTGGTCTTACCGAAATCACCGTGAACGGTACATAGTTGAGTGTGCGCCGGGCACAGATCGGGGGATCCTTGTTGAGCACCGTTCGATGCGTATTGGTGATATTCCTGTTGATGAGCGTAGAACTCATATTGCGGTGAAGCGGGAGAGCAGTACATCGCGTCATTGTTGTTATTATTTTGAGCCGTTGGTGAGAGGGAGTAATGCGTCGAAGCTTCAACTACCGGCTGCCCGGCAACCATTACAGGATCAATCGACACGACGGGAAATAAATCAACAAAACACGGGCTGAAGTAGAAAGGACAAGGGGATACACACACACACAAATTTATTGACTTAAGATAAAATTAACAAGGGGGGCCTCCGAGGGGCTTGGGACAGTAAGGAGACCGTGCACTAGTCGCGAGGTGGGTAAAAAGGGAGGGGGGATTCGAAAGCAGAAACAAAGATTCCAACTCCGTAGCTCTAAAAATCAAAGCCCGATTAACCAGCGATTTCTGGAATACGATTTTTTATTTCTTTTTTTATTTATTTCAGCACTGAAAAAATATGAAAACACTCTCACTGACACACACACAATCAAACAACCAGGTACACGAAAAAACACTGATCACTTATTATTTAAAGGCACTAGATAAAATTGAAATTGATTTCCGGCATCTTCTTCATTCATTTTACACCGCCGGCGTTCCTGAAAAGTTTCGGGTACTTTACCTGCAACAGACAATAAAAAGAAACCACCATTAGTCAAGCAAAAAAAAAGTTGATTCAATAAAATGACAAACAGGAAGAAAAAAATCAGCAAAACATCAGCAACAAAAGTCAAGCAACACTTAAGAAATTCCCCGTCCCCTATCTTCCACCACTCAATTGGGGGACTTATTCACCAGGATCTGAGTTCTAGAATTCCCCCAAAACGATGCACCGGTGTAGAGAAGATTATAAGTCGCAAATGTCGCAATATATTCTCAATGTATAAGGATATACCAGAACACGGCGTTCTATAATCTTTTCTGTACCGGTGCATTGGTTCGGTGAATTCTAGAACTCTACAGATGCGACGCAACGCTGGGTCGAGCTATAAGCACTGATTGCGTAATTGTCACCACAGACTAGAGGCAGGGGCAGGGGCAGGGGGGCGTGGCGAAGTCGAACTGGTGACGCGGCGCGAGTTATTTTGTCAACGGTTCAAGTGGTAAAAAAGGGACTTCAGAGAGCGCAGAGGAGAGCTTTGAAAAGAATGATGAATGAAAAAAAGTCTACAGGAAGCAGTCAGGGCTACAGCAATTCAACGCTAATCTGATAACTGAAGTGTTACAGAGCGGTTCTGCCTGTATTGATGACAGAGCTTGCACTCACTATAAAGCACTTCATATTTTTTTCTTCTTCCTTTATCTTTAGCCATCTCCTCTCCCGACCATTGATTAATCCAAGTGTCAGTTCGGGAACAATTATTGGACACATTATTTACATTAAATAGACCTACTAGTATTCCGACATTGTCATTTAATCTCGACTTTTTGATTCGCTTAAAAATAATCTGATGGATAAAATTCCTTGTAATTTTCAGTTATATTAACCCTTTAAAGGCCAGATTAGTTTAAAAGAAAGCCTCTCTTCCGTGTATGCAGGGAAGGTAGTTAACTGTTCGTACTCGGGGGAGTTGAAATTGCCTATACGATGAATTGAAGGCGCCCGGAAAATTAACGATTAAACTTAAGATTATTTGAAACCACTGCCCCTGTTACGCCACGTTTCTTATCAACAGATGAATAAGGAGAGAACAGTGGCAACTAGTGTAAGTTGGCCACCATACCTTTTTGCCATTTAAATTGTAAATATAATCATTTAGTGCGCGACTTATCGCTTCGATACATCGTATGCAATGATATCATCAATAAGTAAGTCGATTGAAGTATCAATTCCACGGAAGTTCAATCAACATCTTTAAGATAAATTATTCTGCGATTTTTACTTTTAAGCGACATGGGTGTCCGTTCTTCAAGATTAATATCACCTCGAAATAAATAGCTCGAAAACTTTAAAATAAATTAATGTCAGGTTCGAAAAATTCAATGTTTCAATCTATTTAATGTGCCGCGGTACGTTTTCGATCCGATCCGGTCATACTATACACACTGAGGCAGGAATGGCTAGCTCGCGAGCGCGACCAGCGAGAAGAAAAATGGGGAGAGCCCGCGGAATTAAGTAGAGGAATCCCGCTGGATCTGGGTAAAAGTTAACAGTAAATTTTAGAAAAACATAATAGATTTGGCAACGCAGAGCATAGAGAGCTGGCTCGCGGCTTCCGAGTCCCAGCATCCATGGGCCAGCCTCGCTAGCTCACCCCCCCCCCCCCCCCGGTCACACACGTAGAGTTGGAGCGCGCGGTGTGGTGACTGGTGAGTTGGTGACCGGTGGATGGTGTTGGTGACCGGTGGATGGTGCGACGCTGCGTTCTGCATCACCTGTGCTAAGGTCCCTAGAGACAACCAGGTACTCTCGCTTGAGATTATGGAGGTCTTTTGCGTAGCGGGACGTTTGAATTCACGTATATTTAAAAGGGCGGAACCAACTTTTTCATCTGAACTTTTAACTATCTTCTGAGATGACTAAGTTTAGAACCAAATTTTTTTAACTTAAACTAGACCCTTTGAACTTCATTTCTGAGATGTATCTTATTGTTAGATATCAGTCAGTTTTTTTCATAGGTAAACAGCCCTCTGAAACAACTTCTAACAACGTTGTAGATGGGGAAGGGTAGAGGGGGCCTACAGGCGCGTCAATTGGGGGGGGGGGGCAGGGTGGGCAATTGCCCAATTGTCAGGCTCAAAAACGGATTTTTGCCCCCCCCCCCCCAAGCCGGCTCTATGGCTCTAAAATTTTATTGACGAGCAAAAAAAAAAAAAAAAAAAAAGTCATCAAAAATTTTTGCCCCCCTCCCCAAGCCGAACTTGAAATGACGCCCCTGGGGGCCTAGTACTACTAAATGTTCGGTACAGACGGTCCTGCACCCAGATGGTTGGTGAGCAGAGAGCACCTATCGGCTCTTCTCGGCAATACTAAGCATCGCCCAGTGGACTTTCACGCGCTTCTGATTGACATAGAGGAATAGAGGTCCTCTCCCCCATTGTAAAACAGGAGAATCGAGTAACTGGTGTTCTCTAGGGACCTGAACCTGTGCATTTGTAAACCAGTGTTGACTGTTGAAGCTCCAGTGCTGATGCCGATACATTCTCACGCCACATGCGAGCGGCTATAGTTGTGCAGACAGCGAAACGCACGAATACCGAAATAATAGGTCGGTAATACGGTCGCTAATCGCGGTCAGTGCTAGTTCTTCCGCTTTCTTGCGACATTCTACCATTTTCATTTTTCGGTATTCAGGCAAGGGCTGTTCCAGAAAAGGTTGGACTCATAACACTAGTACATTATTGCAAATTAGAGCGTTATCGGGCCGATATTGCAGTCAACGGGATGAAAGGAGATCACAAGAAACATCAGGTGTGTTCTTTACTAAAAATCGTCATTTCATTTAGGTACTGATTTTAAGGAAAGAACCCATCCACTGTTTTAGGTGTCCTTCTTCCATCAAAGTCCTCAATTGACCCTAAGAGCCAATGGAAACATTTTTATTCGGTCTCACACACACTCACACTCACACATATCCCAGCCTCTGTCTTTTACATTGTTCTGAATGAGATTCTGTAAAGCTTTATTGAAGATGCGAAAGAGGAAAGAATATTTCCAAATGAATCTAAGTTTCTATTCTCGATCATGTTATTCTGTGAGCATATATAGGTATCAAGTAATCCATCGCTTGTTGACGCGAGTAAATTTGGAAAAACATTGAAACTGTAGAAAACCGTGAAAGGACTGAGGGCCACAGAAGACGAATGACAAAAGAATCGAGATAGAAAAGAGGGGATGTTGAAATCTCAGGGTAAAGGTCATCACCTTGAAAACTTAAAGCTCGCACTTCCTTTTCCGGTTCCGCGCCGTTAAACATTAGTCCCGGTTCATACGAGAGGGTTGATCAGATAGTCCGACAACTCATAATTGTAATGGGGAAGGACGGGGGAGGGGAAAGTCAATTCAACGCGCCATAATTGAATCCCATGAATGGGACCTAAAGAATATCTGACTCCATAGTTGCCGGATTGGGCCGCAAAATCACCATATTTTCAACAGACTCTGACGGGAAGTCTGGTGATTTTTTTAGCCAAACTTGGAAAGTATGGATGACTCACTACTCACACTCGTGACGAAAGAGATAGTCGACTTAAAACTCCAACAATTCGAAATCCTTGACAAGCACGAGTCAATAAGAATCAGAGAGGAAGAGAGAGGGAGAGAGAGAGAGAGGGGGAGAGAGAGGAGGAGAGAGAGAAGGAGAGATAGCGGGGGGAGGTACATAGAGAGAGAGGGCGGTGAAGAACAAAGGGCGATGACGCGTAGGGGGTAAATCTAGATATCTCATTCATAAACACGAAGTGTAAAACGAGCGAAGAACAGAGGGAGGAGGATAGCGATAGGTAGATGCGACACACAAAAAAGGCTCAGGCTCAGGGCTGCAAACACAGAACAAAATAACCTCATTATAAAAGATGGGGAGGTAAGCGCAGCACACGTGCAATCGTGCACCCGTGCAAATTGAGGCTGGGCTAGGATAGGCCTTGACGCCTTGACCCTTGACCTTGCAAATCTTCAAGAGGGTAAGTAACCGAAATATCAAGCCAGCGGCGGCTCGCGCAATGTGGCAACCATGGATACCCTCCATTAAGACTTAGATATACAAAAGAATCGATTCCGGGTGTCACCTAGAATCGATCTTCTCTTATAGATTTACACGGTAAAAGAGCACGGTTGCCAGATTGCACCAGCAGCCTCTGGATTAAGCTAAACTGGCTACTAGATTGTCGAACAAGAGAATGTTTATGGGTGTTCGCCTGGAAGAATAGCAATGATACTAAGTTTTCCGATATTTTGGTCCGATGGAGGCATGCACTACACTGATAACAAAGATTACCAGAAGCACAACGATAAGTGAACGGAGGTAAGGAATGGTACTGTCACCAGAATAATTCTGGTGTTCGTACCATGGTTCTTAAAAAATGTGAGGAAATTCTAGTAATGTAACCATATTCTGATAGTATTCGTATTACCAGAATTTTGAGGAAAAAGTACGAAGACTCTCCGAAGTGAACACTAAACATATCGTTGCGAGTCTAGTATTGTTACTAGAAATTAAAAATTTTATTTTTCAGGGTAATGCAGGCACGCCTGAAATGAAACTGACCTACCCACAACTTAGACCGCCCAGCGAATCGAATAATTTAAAAGCTAAGATTTTTTACATTTCTATTAAATGCCTCAAAAATAAAGTTTTTTACTTTCTCGGTCTGACAGTTAACAGTGAAAACAAACATAACTGCAGTGAAATTTCAAACCATATAAAAAGTGAATTACAAATAAAACATAAAACGAAAAATGTAAGAACGATGTTTGACAATTATGGTTAACAATGATCGATCGGCTGGACTTTGGACAATGGGGCTCTTGCAAACTTTTGCTGTGAGCAAATGAATAGTCCATTCTGATGTAAAAACCAGCAAAAATCACGAAAATCACACTGAGAAAGTTTAAAATTCAGTAATAAACCTACATAACTACATAAATGGCAAGATCGTGATGGCGGTTCGACGCAGGTATCATGGGAGATACCTATCTAATGTGCCACTTTCTCTTTGGAAACACAGAGGTATGTCTGAATTAAGATAGGAATCTCCCATGATACCTGCGTCGAACCGCCATTAAGCTCGATTCTGAGAGTGAATTTCGTGATTTTTTAGTGTACTCATCGTCATTTTCACAGGTTTTTATGGAAGAATCAACTCTTCAATCCCGTATAGCAAAAGTTCGCAAGAGCCCCATACCACGTGATAGAACTGAAGCTAGTGGCATTAGTATCAGGAGGGGGTGTGCCGGGGGAAGAAGGGAAGTTGTCTGAACGATCAAACCGGGAAGAGGAGAGGGAAAAAGACGAGGATGAAAATAAGTATCTACTTATCATAGCAGCTTCCTGTCCGAAAGAGAGAGATAGAGAAAGAGAGAACCAAAGAGTCACAAAGTGCGGATATAGAATAAAAGCTCGATTGATGGTTGGTGGAGAGGGGGGGGGGGGTCGCCGATTACAGTCTGGTCCCTTCAACGAGTGAGCCGCGATTACGGTCTGCGTATAACTATACGTATAACGTTCCTCTGTTGTGTTGTGGAATATGGAGAAGAACGAAAGACCCGAGAACCAGTAGCGCACCGAGAGTTTCTTCATCTCTCTCTTTTCTCCTTTAAAAAACGTATGTTAGACAAGGATGGACAAGGAGATAAACCCCCCTCTTTCTGTCCTTTTCCTACTTGTACATTCAAATGGAAAATGAGAGAGATGGAAGAGATCCCGGTTGCGCTAGTGCTGCAAACCGAGGCACAGTGTATATAGCACGATGCCGAATATTTCCACACTCCATTCAGTTCGATTCGGTAACAAGAAATCCGGTGCATTCTTTCAATGAAATCATCCGAATATCAATTTATGGTCATAGACTGGAAATCTAGGCACAATTATGTAAAGTAACTGAAGGAAAGACGCCCAACGGCTCCTATCTTAACCCTCTAAGGCCAGGTTATTTCAAAATGACGCCACTCTTCCGTTTATAAAGGGAAGGTAAGTTAACTATTCGTACTCGGGGGAGTTAAAATTGCCTATACGATACATTGAAGGCGCCCAAAGACATCTTATTTTGTACATGTTTTAATCAATAGTCGCGATTATCCGGAATGAAGACTGAAACAATGTGAAGGAGCCTAGAGAAGAAATACGAGTATACTCGGGCTTGGCCCTTAAAAGGTTAATTAATTGTTGATCACCGACAAAAACTCTGATGCTTCGTTTTGATTGGCTGGGGCCCGATCAAGTTGGAAATAAACCTAGTTCATCCGACAAGGTTAATCAACTTCGAGTGAAGCTTGAGCCACACTAGAGCTTGACTTGAGCGTCATTGATGAGGTTGGGTGAGCAAAGAGTGAGGTTATGCTAGTTCAAATCAAGTCCGTGATTTTTCGCCAGCTTCATCGGGCTCCTGCTGACATCAAGGCATCTTAGCTCACCCAACTAAACCGTAAACCGCCACTGGACGTTGTTTAGTTGAATCCCCGAAAAACAAAAAGAAAAAACAAAAAATTGCCACTCGATTTTTACACGGGCATTTATTTTCGGAGACTCGACAAAATAACCCAGGAAACAACATTCAACAGGGACCAAAAAATGTATGGTCCCGGCAGTGTGCGCAAGTTAAATTGCGTGCGGTTTCGACCAATCGGAGAATAACCTACGCACGTTAAATGATCGTGCGCAAGTTACCTTCGGGACCTAACACAGCTCCTATGTTGATTGTATTGGCTGATGAAATCAATACTTCTCTGCTAACCAGTCAACAAAAAGGTCGTTGGACTTTTGTTGCATCCACGAGGGGGTGGGGGGAGGGGGGGAGGAAGAGGAGGAAAAAAGAAGAACAAAATATTGCCACGCGAACTTTACGCTGGCGAGATAGGTAATGCGGGGGTCTCTGTTGAGTGCTGTCTCTCCATCGGTAGATCCACGCATCGAAAATTTAAAACAAAAAAACCGATGCGGCAACAGTGTAGCGAACGCGAGTCAACCGTCATCACTTGGATCGGTCGGAGCCGCAGCCGGCGCGGCCGCGGCCCGTTAAGCTCAACTTGCGGGGCCCGCGCTCGCCTCTACTCCGTATCCAGCGAGGCCTCAAGTTTCGCCGACTGAGATTCAAGCTCCTCTCTCTATAACTACACTGTAAGCACACAGTATACAACTACAATATACACTATGCAGCTCTTCGGCTCTGCTCCGACTGACGTCATGCTTTACGGAGGAGAAGGAGGAGTAGAGTAGGACTTCAAGTGTTTCTCATGATGCTATTGCTATGCCTCGCGCTTATGATTCCGGTTGGTTATGAACGCAACGGGCTTTGAATCCTCCGTCCTGCCACAACAATAAATTCATGAGAAAATGAAAGGCATCAGCCACTTACGTAAAGGCGATAAGCAACAGCCCCGGAATACTGGTCTCGACGTCGGCGGAGTAGAGCACAGTGAAGAGAAATTTGCAATTTAGCGGCAAAAAATAAGAGAAATAAAATCACCTTAAATAATAATCATTACTTTGTAAGCTGGACTAATTTCAGACACTATGTGACAGTGGCGTAGCGTGCAATTTGGCAACGTTGCAGTTCGTCCAATAAAACCCATGAAAATGATCAAACTCTTGCGTTCGTAGAGCACCTTCACGTTCGACCTTTTCCATGGATTTAAAGTGGCACAATACAACGTTTCCTAATTACACGCTGTGCCACTGCAATATGTACATTTTCCACCTACAATCACGTGTTAGAAGTGGTTCGTCAAGACTCAAGAGAGTAAAATTTTGTCCTGCGGAAGGTTTTGAACGACAATTAAAGGTGAAGAGGCGGTCACGAGGGTCGTTGTTTTCTAGAGTGTGATTGATGAGCCGAGAACAAAAGTACTTTCGATTGTTTTTTAAGTGTCCCGGTTTCGGAGACACTCCTCACACTCCTGTAAAGTTGTAAAAAGTCGTGTAAGTTGTAACGTCACAACACAGATTTCCCATTTAAAACAATGTAATTAGGGCTAAAATTGCGTCTTTCGAAATGTGCAATCTGGATGAAAACCAAAGGCATCCTTGGTTTCATTCAACGCCTAGAACTTTCATTTGCTCCCTAGAAAAAACACAAAAATTCAGACGCTTGCACAACTGCCAAAAATCAGCAAGGTAAAATAACCTTACATAATTAATTATCGTTCTGAAAATTAACTGATTTTAGACTGTTGGAGTAAATTTTCTAGCTAGAATCATGTGTTCGGAATGTTGGCACAAAAGAGAAACAATTAGTGTTTCAAGCTTTAAAACGACAAGTTTAGGCAATTTTAACTTTTTGTAATTTGACGACCAAATCGGTAATTTTTTCCCACTGTGCGGCGGCGTCATCGGAGGGAGGGAGGGAGGCGCGGGCGCCAAGCAGAGCTGAAGGGAGGGGGGAGGGGGAGGAAGGCGGCGGGTACACTTTGCTTACTTCATCTTTCCGATCGAATATCTGCTTTTAAATGCAATGAAACGAATGAAAAAGAGCCAGCTCGCAAAACTTACAGCACTCCAGCTCCGCAAAAGTTGCCACTCCAATTTGAGCTACTCCACTTTGAAAGCTCTGAAACACGGATGCTATGTACTTGCACGCTTGATAATAATGAGCTTTCAGTTAATGGTAGGTAGATACCCAGCCAAAGTGCGGCGGGATCATAATCGTAAAATACAATAAGGAATAACGTGCTTGAGTGATAATCTGAATACTGAGATGCGAGGAGATTCACATAATACTAAAAAAGATTATACTGGCCGTTTCCGTGCGCGAAACCTCGTAATCAACGTCAAAGCGCTGTCATGCAGTGTGGAGGCGGAGGAAGTTTTAATGTTCCGATGATATTTTTTTAAGAATTCGGGAGAGTTTTACGCGTTAAGGTTTCCACCTCCCGCCACCGAAAAAAGCTCTCTAAGCACAGTAGATAATGAACTTCAGTTCGATAGTGTAACTCTTAATGAAGAAGATTACTTAAAATCGCAACTCGTAAATGATTGTACGAGAGGGCGATCGTCTTATAAAATTATGCAAAAAGATTATAATTCGATGGTAAAAACCAGAGAGAAATAGAGACGATGCACTAAACGGCTGCAGCGTGCGCAGCTGAGTCACATTTCACTCTCGCAGATTCAACGACTCAACAGTCAACAGTGCTTTGATTTAGCTTTTGAATGGTTAACACCCCTCTCTTCACCCCCTGCCTATTACCACTGTTCTACGTGCTAAGCGAACGTTACCATCCAACACCACACTAAATCAGAGGGGTGTTGACTGCTGGTTTGTTGAATCTGCAAGATTAACGTTTGCCTCTAAACTGCCCAACATATTTTTTCGCAGCGCACAATTTTCTGCTTGCCTCTGCTAAAAATCATGACAACCGAACTATAACCGTTGCGCAAACGGATTTCGAAAAATTTGCCACTGTTATCTAAGACCTATACTATTGAATTAAACGAGCTTTCCCTAGACGATTTCATGTGCGAGTCAATTTATTATGATTTCTTCCCGTATATGGGCCACAGTGAGCGAAATGGTTAAGAGCAAAATTTCGTGATATACGTCAAGCCGAAGCGTGTAGAGAGGATTTGAAAACTAGGCTCAATTTCTGTGGTGAAGTCTCAAATTGAAGCTTCTTGTTAGTAAAGCCTTGTTTGCTTCGTCACCGCGAGAGAGCTTTCTATACAAAGTCCATCATAAGCTAATTAATTGATTGAGCTAAATCTTGATTCCTAATCATCAAATAAATTATTAAATGACCTTCTCGGATGATAAACTTAATACTATAAGAATAAGAACACATTGACTTCATGCTAAATCATTCTGATAACGGCGAAAAATGTCATGATTAATTCGTGAAGTAAAAACGAGTAGGGAGTTTTAAAGGTCCAACTCCAAACTTCTGCTCGGAACTCGTGGGGTTAGAATGAAGCTTGTCTACGGTTTGTAGTTTGTCACCAACATCTCTCTAAGCATGGCTAGGGAAAAGCTTCGTACGTGTTACGGTACACCTCTGAATCGAAGGGGCCATAATCATACAAAAAGAATGAAAAGAAGAAGAAGCAAAAAAAATCGAGCTCCATGCTATAGTGCGATTATCCCAGTCTGGTGCGAACTCTAACAGATATTTGATAATCAAAACAGAAATAACGACCTTCCAGGCTTCTACAATACCGCACATGATAAAGCGTGCGCCGAAAATGTCCTAAGTTCGGTTCAGCTTCCAAAACTCATCTCTTTCGAAAAAACGGAAAAAGAAAGAAACAAAAGAGAGAGACATTGGAGCGAACGCGCGACAGCGACGAACCGTCTCCGATCGCAAACAGAGGAGTTGTCAAATTTGAGCAAAAAATTTTACGAGTCTTCACGCAAGACCTCGAAAAATTCACGATAGGTGTACCTATACGTTTTATTTGCCTAAAAACTGGTAATTTAGTTGCTCGTGAATAATAAAAAAAAAATATTCAACATTCAACAACCAGTTCTTCCTCGCCGCTGAAAGATTCTCGGATTCCTCGCTCATCCAAAGACGCACACGCTTAGGGTGTGGTGATAGAGCGACCCAAGAAGTTAGTCGCAAGACCCCCCCCCCTTCCCCCTTTCAAAATTCACTGGGGGTCGCTATAGCATTCGGGGCCTTCTTACGTTGCCCCCACTTGTTGATCGGCCAGGTTAAAGAACTCATTATAGAAATAACAACGACGAGCGCTGAGAGATACGTGGAACCTATGCGGGCGGTAAAGTACACTATTACACACACACACGCATACGTAGACACAATCATATTACTTTGGACACTCACACGCTCACTCACACAAAGACATTGAATTATCCTCGATACCGCGACATACTATTGGTCCTGTCGAAGCGACGCGATACGGCGATACGACGATTCAACGCTGCTCATACTTCTCCGCGATAGCGTCCGAATTTTATGGCACACAGCACGAGCCAGCATCTACACAGAATAGTAGGGGCCCGGACGGGCCGGGGTGAGGGAG
The DNA here is from genome assembly GCA_011764245.1 of Trialeurodes vaporariorum. Classification (NCBI taxonomy): domain Eukaryota; kingdom Metazoa; phylum Arthropoda; class Insecta; order Hemiptera; family Aleyrodidae; genus Trialeurodes; species Trialeurodes vaporariorum. The sequence continues at coordinate 32,730,347 of VMOF01000001.1, forward strand.
GTTGGTTGCCTATTATCACCATCAGCTATGAGAGAAGAAAGCTGGTGCTTCGCGCGGCGAGAGAGAGAGAGAGAGAGAGAGAGAGAGAGAGAGAGAGAGAGAGAGAGAGAGAGAGAGACTGCTGTTTTAGTGACGAGCGAGAAATTAAAAATCCAGGAATCTGATTGGCTTTAGGCTCAGGCTAGGCAAACATGTAGTTGTTGTGTTGTAGTTTTATTTTTTTAACGTGGTCAATTTTGTATTTCTCACTTCTCACCATAAGAGTGAGTACTTACATAGACTTATTCTACGCAGAAGAGGGTGTCAAGGGGTGTGAGTTCTCCCAAAAAGAACTTATGATTCAATCAAAATGCCGAGTTCCTATAGGGAGGACACATTAAAATATTGAGGGCACTCTACAAAAAGTGTAAACCAAATCCAAAGCTAAGTCTTCGTCTTTGCTGTACACTTACGTATAATTCCACGGGCCGTAACAGGATTTTTCAGTGACGACAGAAAAATGTCACAGAGAGAGCATCATAAAATGGATAAAGCTATCGAATGAATAACCATTTTATTGCTACAGGCGCTTCTTTCAGCAAGTTCTACAATAACGCACCATAAATTTGAATGAATCGTTGAAATTAAACAGCTTCTTCAGAGTCAAAACAGGCGAAATGACCTTCCGACTCTTCAAAAGAAGTGTGATTTAAATGTATGTATCATTAAATTTACAGTTTAGTTCCGTTAAATTGGTTAAAAGAAACACTTTCGACGGAAATATTCATTCATTTGGAATCTATAAACGTTTTAATGATGCAATTTCTAAGACAATTACTAACGTCAGCTGTTTACTACCCACTCTTACAATGGAATTACCCTTACGATCCATCATCCATGTCCTGAAAGTGTACCACCGACTGTTCACGCAATTACAGAGAAAAGTGTCCGGTTACCGTAGCGATAGTTCTGTTTAATACTTTCCTAATTGGAATGGGATCCCTGCAAATGGATTGCGTTTAATGCGCATTAGGGTGTCCCTATTACGCATTCATACGCATATAAGAAAGAATTTTTCCATTCAAATCAATGTAAATTTTTTGGATTTTCCGCCAGATTCGGCAACACTGATTAAATCAGGCAACTGTGTCGGCGGCTGACTAGGCGAGTGCGTGCATGGAATCGACGCAGAACTCAAGACTTCAATCCATCCGAGACTTTCTCCGTCTCCCGTGTCAAGCAAACTCTGCTACTCAGCTCAACTCGGGGGCAGGTTCTTGCTTCTTATTTCTTCCTTCGTCCATCTTCTTCAGTCCCCTTTCTTTGCCCTCTCTATAACAGCCAAAGAGCAGACTAGAGTTCCGACAAAACGGTAGGAGAGCGTGGCAGGTTAGGTTAGGTTGGCGATATCGAAAAGTCAGCTTCTGATTGGCTGGCAAAAGCCTGGGCCGTGTGAGATCGCTCTTATGGAGATTTAACATGGGGTTTTCGACTTTGCCTCATTTAAAGTCAAATTCCAAGAAAATTATTCCTCCTTACCGTCGGGAAATTCAAATTATATTTTTTTGGAGGATGTAACAAAGATATTGATGGGTCACACATATTACTTCATCACATGCTCATTTTCGGCTACTAATCCAAAAGATTAATGCGACCAATTCACTATTAAATGAAATCTACGTCCTAGAAATTGTTCAATGTTCCACTATTTCATGCTTCCAAAACAAAAAGTGCCGACTTCAATAAGACATTCCAGATTTTATCATGCATTTGTATTTTGTAGGTTAGAATTGACCGAATTCCTATACGAATGCCACGATAACTGCAACATCTGGGTAATTCTAACATACAAAATCGTTAAATCTGTAATATACGGTTGATTCCGGCAGGTTCAGTCGTAAAACTAGGCATTGTAAAGCATTTTCGAGGATGTATCATTCATGATCGCAAATATTCTCTTAGTTTGATACACAAACACATTCGTAGCAATTGGTGGTGCCAAGTGAGCACGAATCATCACTTTGCTCCTAGTTCGTTCAGAATTTATCTGTCTACCCAGTACTTCAAAAAACCGTTTGATAAATCTGACAACATAGTTCGGCCAGCCTAAGCACAAGCGAACGGTTCGCGCGATACAACGCGAAAATACCGAACGGACGGCGAAGACCTAGATACGGGATACTGCCGATCGCACAATCACCGGTGATTAGGCCTCGATCCATCATCGATCATCGCGATTCGCTCTACTCAAGAGACCCCCCCCCCAACCCGCCACAACCACCGATGCAAGTTGTTACCCTCCGCGCGCCCACAGCACGATTCAGTTACACATACCAAAGAAATTACATCGTTGCCGCTTTGACGTTCATAAATCTCGTGCAATCATTATTTTCAGGCCCATTGAAGGCTTACCACGATCAACACGTTATAGGGACTACGATACCACTAAACGTTTCGATCGGAAACTACGGTTTTTTTTTTTTTTTTTTTTTTTTTTTTTTTTTTTTTTTAGGTAGATAATTTTATTTCGAAAATATTTTGACGAAATGAAAAACAAAAACTACCCTGCCTAAAGAAAACTTGTGTGGCAGCGGTAGGGTACAATTTAAAATAAATAAATAACTAATCGTAAAAAAACAAAAATAAAAAAGAAAAATTAATAAATATTAAATATTAAAAATTACAATTTGAATAGGATAGATTTTGTTGTAATTATACTATTTAATCTTTGGTTTGATATAGAGAAAGAAAGAAAGAAAGAAGAAAACAAAAAAAGAAGAAAAAAAAAGAAAAAATAATAAAATAAAATAAAATTGAGAATTGAATTGAGATGCGCAAGAAAACAATTGATCGATAATGACTAACTATGACGTATGAACGGACGAAAATAATGACAGAAAACTCTTTAAATTTAGTCTCAGGTAGGCCACCTGCAATTCTTGAATTCAATGAGATAGTATCGCGGGTAGGTAGCATATACCTCCAGAGTCCAGGAACCAATAAATGTTCGGTACAGACGTTCCCCGAAAAACGTTGGATGGTGAGCGTTTACGTGTGCTTTTAAATGGACTTATAGGTGCACACCAATCATCTGGGTGCAGGACCGTCTGTACCGAACATTTATTGGTCCCAGAAGTCATCAAACCTTCTTTTCGTCCCAGACTATACTAGCGGGGACAAAGATACATGGCCAGGTTATGCAATACGCAATGCATAGTAGATACATCATTCTACGCGTGTACTAGGTGCGTTGCATGTTGCATAATCTGGCCAGGTATCTTTGCTCTCACTATTCCAAGTTCACGAGCGTTGATTCTTTGGGTATACTAAAATAATTGCATTGTCATTTTGTCGAAAAAGTTGAAATTTATATAACTGATATCACGGCATGCACTTTGATGAGTTGGAGACAAAAATTATGGAAGAAGACTCCTGGATAGACTTGCGGCAATACTCGTCTCAATAAGTTTTCAGCATTGCAGGTTGCCAACACATCAAAATCTAAGGATTCGCCAGACATTCTTTTTGTCCCTGGCTAAACTTGTATACATGAGAACGTTCTTTCAGACGATATGCTAGTTGCGGTTTTGGGAGAACTAGAGAATTTTCGCTCTGAATTGAAACTATCCGAACTCTGCTTCACATAAAGAACATATGTTTTCGCAAACGATCAGGGACCAAATAATGTTAGGCCCCGAGGATTGAATTGCGTGCGGTTTCGACCAACCAGAGAGCTTACGCACGGTCACACGATTATGCGTAAGTTACGCTCGGGACCTAACATTACTTGGTCCCAGATGGGTCATGATTTAACCCGATCCATACCACCCCCCCCCTCCGCGGTAACCTATCGACCTTGGAAATTTATTTTGATCCAACTCGACTTTTTTCGGGACTCATCTCCGTGGTGCCTGATGCGTTTCATAAGCGTTCGGGGGTTTTACTATCCCCCGCACGTTTAGCGTGCGGTTCAGATGAGCCTGATTCTTGCTGATCTCGAACAACTCCATCGGGTCAAGAACGCACGCCGGATCATTCGCGAAAATGCGCTTCAGCATGATCAAAACACGAGGAAAACTCTTCTAGAGGAGGCAACATTTGCGGTTAAGCGGAGGACAGCGCGAATCAACGGGTAAAACCCCGCGAGTGATTTATTGGCGCGTTGACAGAGCGAAAGATCGCGTAAAGGTAGACGAGAACCATGCGAGAGAGGCCAGCACAAGCATGCGCGAGAAGCATAAATTAACTAGCCGCGGCCGCACAAGAATAACAAGATGGCTAACCGGTGACCGCTGAACCGATGACTGGTCTACATCGCCTGCATCGACTGCACCAGTGCACCAAGAGGCATGCAGCACAGGGCGGCAGGGGTAGGGTAGGCGCAGGCCTGATGGCTGGGATTCCGCGGGATGCAAACAAAACGCATTCGTCGCGTGTAAATATGATCATCTTACAGACGTCACATTTCACGTACAAAGGATACAGAATACCCTACCTCCGAGCATATTCATTGAAGTATGCGAGCATCTTCAGTACGTACAATGTAGACATACATCATAAGTTACACATTTCACAAGAGCTGAGGAGCTATCGAATTCAAACGCGCAGCCCAACGTGGCCGTCGGGTGCTGTATACGCACAGTGGATCGAAAAATCACATTTCCCCGGCACAATTTTAAGTATAAAATCAAGATTATGAAGAATAGATACATAGCAGGCTACTTTAAAAAATGTATAAAACCATTAATTTAAGAGCTTAAAATGAGTCACGTAACATGGTTTTGGCAAGTAAATACCAACAATTTAACATTTTTAAAGGAAAAACCAACAACTTTCTATGCTCGAAAGAATCCGTGTTTCGATTTAGTGTCCGTCGCCGGCAGTGTTCCCCTCCTTTTTCTCTTCTTCTGTATTCGAGGAAAAGTTTCTACAGAAATATCATTTGTCAAGGTGAGCAACTTTTCTCGGTGGGTGCTCCAACGAAAGAGGGGAGAAAATTTAGTTAAAAAACAATTAACTCACCATCAGTTGGTGATTTTAAATTCCTTAGAATTTACTCTCCGGGAATATTCCCAATGGGTCTGTCTGTTGCGAACCGTTTTTTTTTTTTAATTTCTTTTCTTCGAAGTGCTTGATGAAAGGAACACAACAGTATTTTTTATAATTTTTTTTGAACACGGGATCGTCAACTAAAACGCTTTCGAAGTTAGGAAAATTTCGAGCTACTTGGAAAGGTTTCGTTTCGGCGCGAAACTAGATGACGTCATAGAATAGGTCCGGCAGAGCGGTCCAACTAAAATCAAATCACAGCTCATAATACGCGTATTAACTCTTCGGATATAAACGCCTTCAAATAACTGTGTATGCGACTATTCATGCTTCTTATCGAATTATTGGCGCCGATGGATGATGCATATTGCTTTTTGAAAGATTTGTACTAGACACCGTTTTGCATGGTTACACTTGGCTGACAGCAATGATTTGATTTGAGTTGGGGACCGCTTTGCTGGACCTACACTAGATGACGTCAGCGAGTTTCGCGTCACTATCGTCATGCATTTTCAAATTCGCCGTGTACCGTTCCTCAACTAATTGTTACTTCTTCTCAATCACAGAGGAAACTATAGGAGTTTTCGTTGTTTCCATCAGTTTTCTTGTAACATTTTATACGGTAGAATCAGTTATTACTGGCTTTATAGCAATAGTGCGCAACAAACCCATTGGAAATTCACTCTCTCTTTTGTGAGAATTAAAGCCAGCTTGTACTTCATTCTTCAACGCTTTTAACTTTTGAGTCAATGTCTTCAAAATTGTCTGATATCCTCCTACACATGGTATCAATGAACACTTCCCATAGGTAGATACAGGAATTTCTCTTTCCCTCTCTCCGACCGTTTGAACGCGCGTGTAAGAAAAGGAAAGCAGCTAAGGGGCCATCATGTGACTTTACAGCCTCTATCTCCATCCTTTTCCATCGCACGCTTTCAAACGGCCGGAGAGACAGAGCAAAATACGAATTCCTGCATCCGTCTATACAGAGTTAGAAATGTTCTCCGACTACAGTTACATGAAAGCCATGATTTCTCCCGGATTTTGGAGTAAGATATTTGCGAAGTAGAAAATGGTGTGATAAGGAGGAAAGAGACAGTCATAATTTGCCCTTTTCGGCGGTTAAAAAGTGATGAAACTCCACCAAAGAGGCTTGCACACTCTTCAAGATAGTATTTTTCAATCTTTACTCCCGGTACACTGTATTCTTACTGCACATGAGAGTGAAATGTACCCTCATCTTTAGGTTCACTCCAGTAGCGGCTCGTGCAATCTGGCAACAGTGCTATTTTGCTATTTAAATCTGTGCTAAAAGATCGATTCTAGGTGAGGCACAGCGCCTCACCAAAGAATCGATTATTTTACATAGGTTTAAATGGAGGGAGTCCATTGTTGCCATATTGCACGAGCCGCCACTGGTTCACTCCGATTTTCACTCCCGATTTTACGGCCTATTAGTATTTTCAACAGTGTACGCGTGGTACTTCTTGACTTTTTGAAGCTCGCATTGAGCATTCCGTAGCAAATGACGCGCTAAACGCTAAACCTCGGATGAGAGAAGGAGGTAGATTTCTTTTGGTTCGACGGAAGACAGATTACCTCGTAAACTTTGCCGAGGATTGCGGTGAGTGCTGAGTGTGTTTATGTAAGTGAGAAGCCTCTGTACAGAAGATTTTCATTTGAGGTAAGGTTATATCGTCAGTCGCTCGTGAATCCGATTCCTCCACATCGATACAGACCTATACCATTGATTATACGAGAAGAAGGCCAAGATCATCACTACCTTCTGTTACGAACCCAAGTCCTTAGTTTTATAATCACGTCCACATTTTCGCCCATCAAAGGTCGACGCCGCAATTAATTGATAACCATCAACACGGAGTTAGTGACAAAGAAGATTTTCAAGCAGTGATAGCTCCTGCAATTTGGCAACATTGTTTTGCGTCCATTCGAATTTAAATTTGCAGCATTCGATTGTTTTACAAAGAATCAAATGGAAGAAAAATGTTGTCGTTAAATCACACGAGCCGCCCCTAGCTGTTTTCAAGACTTCTTTCATAAATCCAGAACTTCAAGACACACAAGGATAAGTCTTAGCATAAATTTTGAGCACACGAAAAGAAAGAATAAAGAAACCAAGAATCAGTGATGGGCAAATAAACGAATAACGAATAATCACGAATAATTAACTAAAATTATTCGCATTATTCTCATGTTATTCCTAATAGTAAATTGAAGTTTTGACACTACCAGCACATTCATCTGTCATAAGATGAAGGACTGGTAGTGTTAAAACTTTGGTTTACTAATAGGAATAACATGAGAATAATGCGAATAATTTTTGTCAATTATTCGTGATTATTCGTTATTCGGTTATTTGCCCATCACTGCCAAGAATCGTAGTTGACTAAAAAGTAATTCCAAACTATGAAATGTGCTTCAACAAGTAATTATTCTTGAAGCAATAGAAATTTCCAGTTGGAGAAGATAAATGGAATTTTTCCTACTAATTTTCTATTGTTTTAAAGACAATTATCAATTTCATAGCAAATGAATTGTTCCCTTTAAAATTACCGGAAATTCCCGTTGGTCAATTTTCCGAAACCCCACAAGAATCGTAATACATTCGAAGATGAAGTAATTTTGTGATACTTGCCAAAGGCAGCTTGAATTTGGAAATTGTGTATAGCTGCGCCTTTTCGTATATTGATTGCCTCCAGTAGCGCAGCTTGCAATTTAGCAACGTTGAATACTTTCATTTGATTTGAAGCTATAGAGTTTGATGAACACCCTCAGATTCGACCTTTTACATGGGTTTTGAATGGACGAGATGCAACGTTGACAAATGTCAAGCTAATGAGATTGGCTTCCGAAAAACTTAATTAAAAATAATCCATCTCCAGACTATACAAACATCTCTAATCTAAAATTACTAGCCGAGAGCACATGGGAATAGTTGTCTTGACAAGCTAATGATCATGCTGCTACAGTGATGGCGAGAGCAGGAGGAGGGATGGCTGAAGGGTTCAAAGACGAAGCTATAAACTGTCGTCCAAAACTGTATGAGAAAAGCAGACGAGTCGAAAAAGACTCGTCAAGGAACGATCAACGCACGGTTCATGGCAAGATTGGTGTAATATCGAATATACTGCGCAGCGGCCTGCGGCCCCGACTTAGCGGGGCATGCTCGTGACGCACGGAGAATATTGCACGATCAAACGGCAATGTTGCCAATTTCATAAAGACAAGTCTTCTACGAACTCTTTTCAAAATCTTCGGGGGTAGAATCAGTGGCGTCGCGTGCAATCTGGCACCGCTGAACTCTGTCCATATAAACGCGTAAAGAAGGTCGAGCTATTGGATGTACACAGTGAACTCCCTCAAATCGATATTTTTGCATGGGTTTAAATGCGGGGGAAATTGCTACGTTGCCAAATTACACGCGACGCCACTACTGGGTAGAATTAATTAAAATTTCTCTTGAATACAGACGCGGCATAAGATCTTAAGTTAAGAAAACCTATTCCGGGGATGATACGACCTGACGCAAGCGCATACATAGGGGATCATTCTGTACATGAATCTTTTGCGTAAGTGTCTTTCACTAAATGCATGAAGTATAATCTTTGCATGCCAGATTTCCGTAATATTTTTCGTATCCTGATATTCCAGGTTGTATCAACCACCGGCGAACGATTTAACAGAGGCTTGAGTTCGTTTATGGATAGTTCTATAAATAGTGAATGTTCAGCGCTACCAAAGCGGTTTTTTATGGTTTTTTGTGTGCATACACCAATACCATACCACAGAATACTACAATCTGAACGGCAACTCCAATGAGGTAGCCAATGGAAACAAGATTTGGTATTTACCAGCATAAACTGGTAACCGTGTTGGCTCACTTCTCAAGATGGCGGGCGTGCTTTTTTCAGGTTATAATTACAATCAGATTTGACGCACTACAAATCACAGCCCGGCCAGTTGCCGAAGATTGCTGGAAATGCTCACTTTCCATATTCCAACATGACGGACCCGAATATATACCCGAAGTAAAGAATGTTTCAAAATGAATTAAGATTTTCCGTTCTGATTACAGTATTCTGTGCCAATACCAAGACGACCCTAACCTCAAAAAAACAGCCTGGTGAGTTAAAAGCCGCTATTGGAGATAACCCCTCACACTAAAAAATATAACACATGCACCCTCACACTAAGAAATATAACATATGCAAGAAGATACAGTAGTCCACTAGGAGCACAAAGGGTAGAAAAGGACAACATTTCATTACATTATAATATAAGGCGGATGCGGATAGTTGCCTACAATAGTCAAGCAACAAGCGAATCTAAGAAAGCACGCGCTGGGAAGGGGAGATGGTGAAAAAAAGAAGAAAAAAAGATGGCAGCAAAAACGAACGACGCGAAATATAGAAATGGGTCACAAACTCACAAAGCGACAAAGAGACGGAGGAGTGCGCTAAGTGAGCGCGGCCGAAGAAGACAAACCAACGTAAAAAAAAAAAAAAAAAAAAAAAAAAAAAAAAAAAAAAAAAAAAAAACCCGACGAGCAAGCGGATCGTCTTCGTCTTGTTGAAGTCTTTCGTCCACGTCTCTGCGTCGCGTCGCGTCCTCGAGACGTCCTAGAAACGTCGAACGTTGAATTCTTCTTGCGCGACGCGAGGCGGCGCGCGGCAGCGGCGACGCGACGCCCCGTACGTCCGTCCGTCCGCTGCTTTCATTTGAAAAACCTCGACTCGCAAGTCGGGATGCTTCGATGCAATTTGCGGAGGTGGCGATTGCGTTTTTCAGCGACTCTGATTGTGAGATGGACGGTGGAATCGCGAATCGCCATTCGCTTCCTCGACGAAGGATGAACGACCGATACCAAGAAGATGCGACCGGCGAAGCTGAAGTGAAGAATAGGCGACGGCATTATTTCGATTCAGAGCCTCCGAAATCGAGAGGTTGGGGCAAGGCAATAGAGGGTTTTAGTAATGGCGACTGCCGGTGATGAGCGTTCCAAACAAAGCCAGTTTTTCTCTCTCGCTCTCACGTGACCCCTATGTACTGCCATCTCACTCTAATTTCAAAAATCGTATATAGAGACTTATTTTGTGAAATTTTATGGCAGAAATGAATTTTTCGAGGCATTTGAATGCGATTTTGATAACAATATGTCGTAAAACAAGGCCCTGTATACGAATTTCGATACTAAAAAGAGATGGATATACATGGGGGTCACGGGAGAGTGAGTGAGATAGTTTGGAACGCTACGCGAGTTTTATCACAACCGATTGCGACCGATGAGTGCATTGTTGTGGTTGTTAGCTAACCGTTGACTTCGCACTAAAACCGTCTATACCGTCTACAAGCATACCAGGCTGCTGTTTTGAGGTAAGGGTAGTCTTGGCATACCTATAGTCTATACGCTTATGGCGAGTGAAATGCATAATTCTGATTGGTGATACAAGAAAAGACTTCTACGAAAGAGTAAAATGTCCTTCTGGGACCAAATAGTGTTACGTCCTTAGGTCTCCCACGCAGATTATCAGCAAGCACTTACGAGGGGTATAAACCACACGCAATCATACTTAAGTACGCACCATCCAAAGTCATTCGGAGAACCTTCAAGCCGTAACATAATTTGGTCCCAGGTTGCCGTTAAAATATAATTTTCTATGTGCAGATGATGGTACATTAAGATCATTTTCGTGAGATTTGGCAACAGTCATTTGGGTGGAGAGCAGCCAATGGCGGGAAAATAATTTATTTATGAAAATGTTCGCAGAGCTTTCTGACCTTTCGAGGAATTTGAGACTTGAGCAAAATCTAGCATGCATTGCGGTCTTAAGAGCGCGGTGCGGCGTGGGCGCTGAACACTGTTGCCATACGTTCAACAATTATCATTCATTTTACGACAGTGAATGTGTACTGTATACAGACCATCAAGCTATAACTACAGGAGGCGACGCAACGACATGTTAGGAGTGCTGTACAAAATAAGTGGGGCGGCAGCAGACATTTGCTCGCCTCTTATGATTCAACCTCGAATCTAACATTGTAATAGTTAAGTCAGTGAAAAATGTTCATTTAAACGAAAAGCACGTAAGTACGTTAGAGTGGCTATCTATAGACACATGATTTTCATACAACTATTCAAGTAAGAAAAATGTTGCTTATTTATATCATGTGTTGGTTTCTTGTTTCTTCATCTTCCAGAATAGACCGTTACACATAGATTTTTGCGTCTATGTAGCCACTCCAAAAAACTTCCACCTTCTTTTCAAACTTAATCCAAATTTATCTACGTCCGGAAATTTTTGATTTCAGGTTAAAATAAAAGTGGCAAACAAACCGAGCCCGAGTAAAGGTCCGTAAGAGATTTCCACCACGGCTGCGTCCGTGGATGTCTTTAGAATGACGTCCAAGAAGGCTTCCTATGGTTATAGCTTGTTGGTACAGACGGAATAACTGATAATTGTTGATATGAAACTTGATTTTGAGTAGAAATCAATGATGATAGTGCATAGATTTTTGGTTACGAGAGAACCAGATGTTTTGCGGTCATAGATTTCGCACCGTTGTCAAACCAGCAAGATAGAGTTTCTGAAGAAAAAAAAAAAAAAAAAAAAATCCGACTCCGATTCATTTGAACCGTCTAGAGGAACGAAGGATTTAATAAACCATCATGACACGAGGAGAAAACACATTGCGTGAGATACATTTCGTGCGGCAAATAACTCAATAGAATGCTCTCCGGTTGAGTGCGGGAGGTGGGCTGGTAGGCCCGTATAAATTTAATTTGAGGAAAAAAGGCGGAGAAATGACAACTTACAAGTATCGAGTTTCCACCATTCAGAACAAAGTAAAGCAATAAAATACGTTAGATAACGCGATTAGATCGAGAAAACGCACTGCCTTAGTGCCACAGTCCAATAACATTTTCAAGGACGAATCGTTTAAGATTTATTTATTTGGTATTAATGCTCGCATTCTTTCATTCTATTTGTGTTTCAGAGCGCAGAATGCATTAAAAGAAAGATACGTATCACACCTCCGAACAATTCTTTCCCGTTTACTCGATACTGGGTCGAGGATTGAGTCTGGCGCGAATAACTAATGACATTCTTGCTTTTTGTTTAAATGTTACAATCAGTGTTGTCAGATGTGCGGAGGCTTTAGACCGTAATTTTCCCACAAAACTCAATGTAAAATATACGGATTTTAAAGTCATAATTGGCAACACCGTCCACGCTCAAACGGCGCCGGTGTCAAAAATTGCACAAAATCCACCCCTTCAAAGATGCACATTGAGTCTTACGTGAAAGTCCACGTAAATATAGCGATGCGCTCATTAAAAACTTTCAAAATATATACTCATTACCTCAGGAAATCACGACCACTTTATATACTATGACTTTCAAAAGAAACTAGAAAGTCATTTCATCGAAATTTTTCTTGATGAATTTTTCTTTTATTTTCCATCGTTTTAAATTCTTCGAGGCAGAATGTCCCAAGAGGCAGTACTAAACAAATCTGAAATACCTGAAGACCGTAAGGTTTCTCAAATTGGTCGAGAAATGAATTAATCACAATTTGTATCTTTTGAAAGCCATAGTATACAACCCCCGTTACACCACAATTCCACCGCCATACTTATACATCATAGACGAAACTGCCGTGTTTGTGTAAACAAACAGCATCTTATCCGCAAAATATTGATTTTTTTTATTTTATATGTATGAAATATTGGAAAATAGATCGAGCATTTTAACACCCTTACACAAATTGCCTCGGGAAAGGAGGGCAAGTGCCCCCCCCCCCCTTACGCCCAATACGCCCTTGCTAAGACATTTGAACCGGGAGCAAAAGCATCAAGTATCCACAAAGTAGACTGCTTCTGAGGTGTAGAGGCTACGATGATAAACTCTGTTTTAATAATTAGCGAGAAATTTAAAAATCAGGGATTCTGATTGGCTTCTATGCTTTTTTTTTTAAAAAAAAAAAATTGTGAGATCAGCATATCTAATCGGTCTATTTTGAATTTCCCGCTTTCCACTTGAACTGCAGTCTACGACAAAATAATCTGACACCGCTGGCAAGTCGCAAGCCCGTTCCGAACAAGTTCCACATCGGAATATACTGAGCTGGCAGAAATGCGGATTACAGGACGACAGTTTGTTTAAAAAGAAGAAAAAAAAGCTGCGAAACGTGGCAAAATTCGAGATGGGTGGGCGGGTAGGAGGAAGGGGGGACGTGAGAAGGTGGGAGAGGAGCAGAATTCCTCGGGTTTCCCAGTTAGAGATTTTAATAAACGGGCAACCTTGAGAAGTGGATGCTGCTAGTCCTGCCGCTGATACACAGTGGAACGAAATATAAAATTGTATGGAAAAAAATAAAAAGTAAAACAAGAGACGCAATTGAATAGACAGCCGCGGTCAATATTATGATAAGAGCTGAAATGAAAGATGTGAAGCCTCTGATTGACTGATGAGCATGTTTCCAAACTCATCCGGCCCAATAGAAATTAACACAGTTTTTGTCCCGGGCCGTTTCCCTCGAAACTTGTGCATAATTCTTTCCATTCTTTCGCGTTTCAATTCAGCAGAATTTTTTGATTGGAATCATTTATTAAACGTGGTTGTCTCGTTTAAAATTGAAACAGAAGTTGTAAAATAAACAATGCTTCGATGCAATTGAAAACACTGAACGGGGCTTAAACGTCAAAACGACTTAAAACAAAGAAGAAGAGATTGAATGGTTCACTAATTGGAAAAAAAGGTAATGAAAACTTCCATAATACAAATAACTTTGCTAGTCCGCAAAGATTATTGTTTGGTCCAGTGTGAGCTGCGGTCGCTGATGAGTGACGCAGAAACGGATACTGAGCTTACAGCTCACGGTTTCAGAATTGCCCGCATCTGCATCGGCAGGTCGCTGAGTGCGGACTCCGCGAAGACTTGGTTCGAAGCCGTTACCTTTGGTATTTTCAAAACTTAAGTAGTTACTACTTTCAGTACCTCGGCAAGTTTGCGAGGAAGCACTGACGGATACCAGGAATTTGTTCATCTCTCTCTTCGCTCATTAGAACGCATGCTCCTTAGGAAAGAGACAGAACAAGTGGCAGAACAAGGGGCAGAAGTCACGCGACTGCCCCTAAGCTGCCCTTTTCAGACACACGCGTTCTATAGAGGGGCAAAGAAAATGAGGAGAGAGAGAGAGAGAGAGAGAGAGAGAGAGAGAGAGAGAGAGAGAGGAGAGAGAGAGAGAGAGAGGGGGGGGAGAGAGAGGGAGAGAGAGGGGGGGGGGGAGAGAGAGAGGGGGAGAGAGGGGAGAGGGGGAGAGAGGGGAAGAGAGAGGGGGAGAGAGAGGAGGGGGAGAGAGAGGGGAGAGAGAGAGAGGGGAGAAAGAGAGAGGGGAGAGAGAGAGAGGGGGGAGAGAGAGAGAGAGAGGAGAGAGAGAGAGAGGGGGGAGAGAGGGAGAGAGAGAGAGAGAGAAAGAGAGAGAGAGAGAAAGAGGGAGAGAGAGAGAGAGAGAAAGAGGGAGAGAGAGAGAGAGAAGAGGGAGAGAGAGAGGGAGACAGAGAGAGAAAGAGAGAGAGAGGGAGAGCGAGAGGGGGGGATGAGAAGGAGAAAGGCCGAGGAGCAAATCCACCGCATAACACCATCAAACAAGGCGTCGAACTGGCTTCTGAAGCTCAGATCACTGAAATACTCGATCAAAATGAAGTCATTGTTGTCACTGTTGAATGGTCATCTTCGAAAAGAGGAGAGTGGCTCACTCTTTCGAAGAATCAGCAATCAACTATTACAGCACGGCACCGGCCGCGGCGCGGCAAGGCTAAAAATAAGCTTGAGTCACAAAATCATAATCCTGTGACAGGTCACAAAACTACCGGGAAAGTAAATTCAGTGAGTTGAGCAACGAGCAAACGGAATCCATGACATGCATTCTGCACGTTATTTTAATCGTGAGTGATTAGCTTGCAACTTCCTGACCGCCAAAAATGCCTGACCTGCACTGAAAAAAGTAATTCTTAAATTCTAGTAACTTTAACAGAAGCAAAACGATATGTGAACCACGGAGAGACTAGAACTTTGACCAGATAATTCGGCGCTACTATCAGAAAATGGTCAGAGTACCATAATTATTTCCTCAAAATTTTCAAGAAATATAGTACAAACACTATAATTCTGGCAACGCAATATCATCTCTTACCTCGGTTCACAAATCGTTGTACTATGACTTTCAAAAAAAAAGTATCCTAGTAGAAATTTCCATTCTTCCATTCCTCAACCAGTTTTAAACAATTTTGCAGTTTGCAAGTATTTCAGAGTCTGACAGCAATGCCGCTTGAGAGTATGCCTTAAAAAATCTAAAACTCTTTGAAAAATAATGGTCAGCACAATCAAGGACCGTTTCGATGAGAGGACTTTCTTTGGAAGGTCATAGTATACTTCTGATAATATTTTTTTTTCCCCCCAGGGGTAGGGTTACGAGTATTTTGGTTTTTTATACAGACTACTGTCAATGGTGTCATACACTGAACAGACCTGTGTAATATTTTGGTCTATCTACGGAATCAAAAAAAGTCATTAAATTAATTAATTGATCACAAAGCGGCAGCCTGGGGCTCACTGTAAATTGAATGGTAGCTATGCGACGGCTCGCACGACTGCCGATGCCGTTCTGCGTGTATTAATACTTATTTTTCAATACAACTCGATGATGAATTTTTTTAATTTCCCGCCAAATTTGGCAACACTGAATAAGTGGGGCACGCGCGGCGGCTGAGCTTTTTCATGGAAAACGACAAGAGATCTTGAGATTCTTCGGCGAAGCCAAGCCGGTTTATGAGGAAGAATCTCAAGATCTCTCATCAAGTTATCAGTCTAAACATTTTCCATGAAAATGGTCGGTCGGCGCACTACGGTTAGCGATCGAAAAAAAGGGGCCAAAAATCAGTGAAAATAAAGTCATCAAAAACTGTTGTTTTCGACCTTTCAAACTTAATTCAAAAACTTTCTAGTAACATTTCTAGGTTTCAATTACTTGTTCAAATGTTTTCTGTGATCAAAAATATTGGTCTTGAATCTAATAATGTTGATTTGTTGATTGATGATAAAAAAAAAAAAAAAAAAAAAAATACCATCTGATTTTTCGCCACTTCTCGAAAATCTCAGACTATAGTGCGACGCTCAATCGCATAGCTCGCGTCCCTTAGAGTAATAATAGTCCAGTGGCCGAAAAATGTTGGTCCGATATACTACTCCTCCTAGATGCAGGGTGGGGTGGGGCCGTAAACTAATTACTAGCATGCTCGAATCCTCACCATCCACCAATGTAGTTTGACCATTACGGACCAACATTTTTCGGCCCTAGGGCCCCTAGGAGAATTAGATTGAACGGCCCTCAAGGCAAAAATTAATAATGAAAGATTTCTTGCGAGAAGTTGTTGGACTTGACTTCCTGAACAACAAACGAAAATTACCCGTCTCCGTCCGCCAAAAATGAAAGAACAAGAGAGGGGGGATTACCCCTAGCATGTGTTTCGCGAATTACGCAGAAACCATTCACCCCACGTTGAAAAGGGACTGAGCTTCATTGACACAAAACACAAAATCGCAAATCGAATAAGTGTTCTGTGGTTTCCTTTCACTGATAGGTTGCTTTAGAATAGCGTGATTTATGAAAATCCGATTTTTGAGAATTTCTTAAATTATTTTAAAATGCTTCGGTTTTTTTCGAAATACAAGAAAACTATCGGTTTTCCGTTCAAATCTATCAAATGGTTAATCAAAAGATTACTCACTTTACTATCAAATCAATGTTTAATACTTCACTTTGGTTCGATTCTTTATAAAAATATTTCGGTAAATCGAAAACAATGATTTAATTTTTTCCCCCTCTCTGAATACTAGATTTTCGCAAATTTTATCGAGTAACAAAGGTTTTATAGGCAAAAACAAACATGTTAATTTTTAAGAAACTCAATAATTTTGACACAGTTTGCTTTCTAATTTTCCTTTATTCCCCCCCCCCCCCCCCCGGTAAAGAAAATTGGGAGAAATCGTAGCTTTTGCGTAATCGAAGTCAGAGTTAACATTTCTAACACTGTATTAGCAAACACAAACGTTTTGGCGGCTAAGGATAAACACAGAGCGCAGAAGGTTGCTTTGAATACAAAACAGGGATTCGCCACTTATATCGAATTCTTCAATGCCGAAACTTTTGCGTTTGATCGTACATTCTAGCGGGAAATGAGACAGAAGGAAGCGATCCTGTCCATGAGCCTTTGGAGTACCGTTTGACGTTCGTATACATCATACTTACAGTAATCTTTTTAGCCCTATGACTAGGAGCGTGAGGGGGTGGGGGAGGGTCAAGACGTAGTGCGACTAATCAATTCCTCGTCGTCGTCGGCTAACTTCATTGATCAACGCACAATTTTTCATTCGATGAGGTGACTCTCTCTGCACTCTCGTAGAATTGAACGAGTAAAAAGGATGCGGGAGAGAGAACTTCTAGACTGCTGGGGCCCGGGGGCCGCGCCGAGCCTCGCCGGGAAGAAACGAATTGGAATCGAGGATCATGATCCTGATGATGTGTAAAGCGAGTATGGAATATTGTTCCATCAAATCGGCACACATTGGATCAACACAGGACATTTCCTGGACATAATTTTACGAATAGAAAATCAATACTACCAATAATAAAAAGCAAGGAACTCAAAGATTCTGAAAATCGTTTACTTACACTGGACCTAAAATGAGTCAAATGGTCTAGTTTTTGATAGAAAGAATCAATACTAAAACATTTTTAAAACTCAAAAGCAACATTGATTTTTATGCCCGGAAAAATTTATGGGTCCATCTCTACTGGGCGGCGGCGGGCGTCAAACGAGATTTGGCGAAGCGAGGCCGAAGCTATGTCGTACACCAGACCAGAAATCGGATTCTTTCGAACAAGAAAATGAGAAATAATTTCAGATCAATTTAAGACTTTTCCGAAATTTCCTTAGAATGTCCTCCGGATGTCATGAGGACGTCGATCGCCAATTTTCTTTGCTGCGGGTGGTTATACTTTGATTAGATTTTTCTTTCGAGCCCGGTCAATAATTTAAATTTGCTACTTAGCTTCCTTCAAATGTTGGAAAAGTTGTGGGAAATCGGAGAGATTTGTTGGGAGATAAACTGGAATTTTCTACTAATCCGATTCGTTCATTGGTATCTTTCGACTTTTGAAAATTTAACGGGGAATAGGAGGGACTTTTTTGGAGTTTTGCGGGAATTTTTTCTGATAAGACTGGTGTCCCTTGCCACCGTGCGCCGGGCTGGAAGTGTGCGGACCAGACAGGAGGCAGACTAGACGAAAGACGCGTCTGGATCGCGAAGTTTGGACTCTGAATGAGACGGGAAGGGACGGGATGGGACGATTCTCGCGGGATGAAGATGAGACTGTAGTGAGGAGGGTCAGGAGCGGGGAAGACATTCTGAGAAAGAAGGGGAGGGAGAGGGAGGAAAGGAAGGTTTGCCAAATATGCCTCTTCCTCCTCGACAGTCGACATCGTGCGGGTGTCTCGCGCCCGCCTTAAAAAAAACATTGATGCCAAAATGTCCGCTTTGAGAAAAAAGCTCAGGCGAAAACAGCAGCGCGAATGAATGATTAGTCCCCGAAAAGAAACCATGACATTTCTGAACAGAAATTCTTGTCGCAAAAGGAAGAATTTTTCCATGCCTGAAATTCAACTCGAAATTACCAGATATTATTTCGAAACGCTAAGAAATTATGGTGATTTGCATTATACAAGGGAAAACTATAGCCCGGAAAATCTAACTATTTAAAAAAAAAAAAATTCTAGTGATCTCAAGTAGATTTTCTGGCATGGAAAAAGTCTACAGTTCGACCAACATTTCCGTTCAAATGAATCATAATTTCTTTTCGGGGACCATTCAATTGTTCACTCTGTCGTTTTCGCCAGAGCTTTACTCTCAGTGCGATTTAATGTGAGACCATTTGCACTGTTCGGAATAAGGTCTGACTCTGAGCAATCGGCATCTCCGTTGTGATTATCAAATCAATGTGTCCCAGGTTTTCATTTTACTAGGATAATCACACAAGAGCAATAAAAAAAAAAATACTCGATATTTTTACTTTATGATTAGAACCCATCATTCGATTCCGGTGATGTTCTAGTTTGAGCGACTTAAGGGCCTTTCTCAATACCCGTGCAACACTAGCAGATTTTACACATCAGGTGTCAGAAAGAGCTAAAAAAAAATCGATGCTTTTTCCGTCCATAACAAGAATAGAGTCAGTACTGATTTTAAGCACCGAACAATTCCAGACATGTAAGTTGTACGGCAAACAATAATTTGAAATTCTGGTTTCTCTTTCATCGACAGACACAGCGGCATTTTATGAGCGCATGCGCCGATTTCAGATCTCAATGAGTAACTATAGCTTGCGGGAAAAATACGAGCGTTCGAAATATCTATCTTTTTGACATGCATAAAATTGTGTTCGAGCATCTAAAGGGTGACTAAGAACCACCCTCCCCTCCCCTCAGGAATTGACCCATTTGCAACAAAATTAATCATTTTTTTAAACGGCTATTAATTTTAATTAACACCGAAAAGTGCCAAATTGAGAAAAGTTTCGAAGAAAAAACAGTTCGTGATAGTTTATACTCCCTTGTTTGTCACAAAGCAACAAAAATTGTATTACTCGACTTAGAGAAATTTTGGACAGATCCTTTATTTTAAGTCACCCTGTATTTTCCTTGAGACGGGGGATGTTAGCATCGGTTGGTTTCACGAGTATGCAGCTACAGCACGGTCCCGAAGACTTAGACTTGAGAGGCTGCAAACCTGATGAAAATTAAGCGTTCGAAATTGCAGCCGGGCCATAGAATATATCATTCTTATGCCAAGCATAAATCCTCGGATTGTTTCGACCCGATCCTGACGGCGACAAATACATTTAAATAAATCAGCCAGTGGTTGACGTAAACCACCACCGACCATCACGCTGCACCGCCACCGCCGCGCAGTAGATTATAGATCCTCAAGTCTCACGTTTCTAAAGCATTTTCTCCTTTCAGATGACGAGACCAAGTCGAACAGTCATTTTTACAATTTTTTGAATTTTTATACTATTGTATACCATTTCCTCCGAGCACGATGATATTGAGCGAGAGAGGGTTGGTAACAGTTAGTGAGAATTTGATGGACTTAAAGTCAGCGCATCAAACCATGTCAGTCCGCGCCTTGGATTTTAGCTTAGGTAGGCCACCTGCAATGCAGTGGCGTAGCATGCGATTTGGCAACGTTGTTTTGTGTTCATTTAAACCCATGAAAAATATCGAATTATTGAGTGTTCGTTGAACACCTTCGTATTCGACCTTTTATGTGGGTTTAAATGGACACAATACAACGTTGCCAAATTGCACGCTACACAACTGCTGCAATGCTCAAACTCATTGTCAAAAGTATTTGCGGGTTGTTTACCTTAACCAAATTCTATGGAGTAGACTGACAGTATGTAATTCGCCGAGTGCAGCACTTCAAAATCAAAATGCAAAACTTTCCCGTTTTGATTTAGCCTCTACAAACGGAGAAAAAAACTTCAGTTCAAATGGAACACCGACGGTGTTTGGTTCCAGTAACCAAAGTTTTCAGTTGTGCATGAGAACCGAACTTCAGTTAGGAGTACCGAAGAGGTTTAGTAGGAACAAAATGTGAGTCATATTATTAGTCACACTTACCGAAATCTTCGGTACTCCTAACTGAAGTTCGGTGCTCACAACCGAAGACTTTGGTTACTGTAACCGAACACCTCGGTGTTCCATATGAGCCGAAGTTCAGTTCTCATGACCGAATATTTTTTTCTTCGTGCAGTCTACACGGACTCGAATTTTACTCACAACTACAGTAAAAGTCCTTAGTTTTCGGTCCCGCCGCGAACCGCGACCGTCCGAACTCTCAAAAATAATTTCAATCAACAGACATCCAGTAATTGTCCATAAATCGATACATCGATAAAGTGGAGCGCCTGGATTAAAATTGAAGCATCTAATGCGATTACGATCTACGATCAGCCACGTTTTACGATCGCGATTGCGATGGCTCAGTATTGACTATTGAGCCCTTACGATGCGACGTGGCAACTGGAGAAATAGAGGATACATCACTTACTAGATTTATGGGTTTGAAGATTGAAGAATTGTTCGCGAAAGCGCTGCTGCGGTGATGCCGGGCGAGTCATACTTTTAGTAATTCTCAAACACTTGTCATGCACTCGCCTTAAAAGTTAAACAAACGGCAAACGCACACGGGGGAGTGAGGAGTTCATATAGGGGGAGGGGAAGGAAAGATCTTGATTCAAGGACGCGGTGGGATCGAAAG
Source organism: Trialeurodes vaporariorum (assembly GCA_011764245.1). Classification (NCBI taxonomy): domain Eukaryota; kingdom Metazoa; phylum Arthropoda; class Insecta; order Hemiptera; family Aleyrodidae; genus Trialeurodes; species Trialeurodes vaporariorum. The sequence goes on from VMOF01000001.1 coordinate 32,751,781, forward strand.
AACACTCAAGCAGTAGTTATTTTTATACCAAACAAATTACGGGTTTCGGCTGAAAAAAGAAGCTAGTATATAAAAGAAACGAGAGAAATGATGCAAGAAAATCGGTCAGACAATAGGATTCTTTGACTCGATCGAGTTACAATAATCTGTCAAAAAGTTACCCCCCCAAAAAAAGTGAAACGAATAACCGTTAAATACTTCATTCGCAATCTCTTCGAAAAACAGAAGCACTCACGAACTGAAACGCAAAACGATCATAAAGTAAATTCTCAAATGGCTCTAAGATCATTAGGATAAACCAAAGTAAGCATGATTCAAAATCAGTACGTATTCATTTTTTTCTTTCTTCAAAATTGTATGAATAAAATAAAGTAAAAAAAAATAAATAAAAAAAAAAGAAGAAAAAAAAAAATTAGAAAAAAAACGGGAAATTAAACCGAAATTGAGGTTATGTTAAAAATTTGACAACTTATTTTGAATCGCTTGACTTCAGGACTGAAACATCGGAAAAACGAGGAGACAAAATCATGGGCGGACCGTGGAAGGCTTGAAATGTTATAAACTTTTCTTTTTAGTTTTCTGCTTCTCACCATTTTCCAGACCTTTCCCATGTAAATGCGGAGAGACATAAAAAGTCGCCGACCTTCGTGCATCTCTTTTTTCGCACCCTTTGTCAAAAAAAGTGGTGGGGGGGGACTTGAGCCCCCAAAGCTACCCTAATCCACCGCCAGTATGAACGAAATAGTTTTACGTTTCCTTTCAAAATCCTAGCCTCCACAGAACCTATCATCTTCACTCACTTCTCGAAGCAAGAAAAATATACCACCGGCATGATTAGAGCGAAAAGTGGATGGAATTATGTCGACCGCTATTTCTGATTATACGGTTTAGGCAAAACCCGAAGCTAGAAACAACGAGCAAACGAGATATTTAAAGTCAAGGTTGCGTAACCAGAGTATCGTATCAACTGATTGACTATTCAATCTCCCATAGAATGCAATTCAGAACAGTGATAAAATTTTACGATCAGTTAAAGTCACAATGAGAAAAAAATTGCAATCGAACCACCGCTAACGCTGACTCAATATTTCACTTTTATGACGACACTCTTCCTTGCGCTATATATACTGACGGCAGCCACAGCATGCGCTGTTACGGATTTGATTGCCTCTCTAGAAACTTTCGCACCTATCGGAAAGCTTTTGAGGAAGAATGAGTCAGAACTCGGGAAAAAGACCAACCTGTAGACAGGCAACAGGCAACATGTGATCAGAAACGAAATAGAGAGTGGCATTTGTGGTAGTTGTCCGACTTCTGTGACTCAAGTGCGAGATAGATATAACATGCCTTGGAAAGTTGGAACTGCAACGCCGACCAATGGGAAGCGAGGATTTGCTGACCGAAAACTAAGGTTTTCCTGATTTATCAGCAGTCTATACAACAGTGTTCTTTTTTCGCGAAATGTGCCTCAGAAACTCGATGATCTAAAGTGAGGGAGCATGTCCAACTTGGTCCGTATGAGCTATTTTCTCTCTTTTTTCTTTTTTTTAAAGTCAACTTTTTCTCAAAATTTAGATGAAGTCAGAGGCCTCTCCATGCACGAATGAATCAGAAGTAGATATACAAGATATGATAGAGACAAAAGTCACACTACAAGAAAAGTTCTCTTTAAAGTTGCCAGAATTTAAAAAAAAAAGTTCCCGAGAGAAAATGCTCGATCATTTTGACCGAAAATTCTACAATTTCTGGTCAAAACTTCCGTAACTCTAGTCAAATGGATCAAAAGTTCTTTACAGGAATTTTATAAATTAGGATTCTGACAATTTTTAGGAGAGCCTTCTTTCTGAGTGTAAAAAGGTTCTGAAGGTTCAAGACAGAAAAAAGTTATCCGTAGAATTCTCGCCTATCGGGCCGTATATTCTGGACAACAATGGCAAAATTCCTGCTGAGTGCTGAAAACGCCAAAATTCTCGTAAAAACAACCAGGATTTCTTTTCGGAAACTTTCCATTAGAATACTACCCTTTTTCAGAGAACTTTTTTCTTAATGAAAGAATCAATTCTTCGTGGCAGGTTCAATTAAACCTCCAAATGAATCGATACTTACGCGTGAGATCAGATGAAAGAGGAATACGAGCAAGAGCCGCCGCGCCGCGGTGGTTCTCACGCAAACACTCAGCCACAAAAAAGCACCTTCCTAATCGTAATCACTGAACTATCCTTTGAATTCAGCAGAGACACGATTGATCGATATGAACGATTGTTGGCAACGTTGACTGCGGCAAGGCAACGGTAGAGCATCGAACATCAAGTTTACGAGTCGCGATTCGAGATTCCGACTTTACCGAGCGAGTGCGAGAAACAGCGGCACATTGTTGCCAGATTCGAGACTAAATTAAAAGCCGCATATTTTACATTGGGTCTTACGCAAAATATACGGCCTAAAGCCGAACATCCGACAACACAGTAGCGGCACTCCGCTGACTCGATCGAACGAACGAACGAACGACCGACCGACCGACCGTCGACCGATCGAGAGGTGAGGCGGAGCTGCGAGCGCGCGCGCGGGAGAGAGAGAGAGAGAGAGAGAGAGAGAGAGAGAGAGAGAGAGAGAGAGAGAGAGAGAGAGAGAGAGAGAGAGGAGAACGCGGTGCGGCAATCTTCATAATTTGACTTAGAATTAGAAACCCGGGTTGTCCCACATTCAACTTTCACATTCTTGCTGATCAATAGGAATCAACTTCACGTCAGGTCATTGAATTGGTCTCCCCTCAACCGCGCTCCTCGCTCCTCTCCTCCGTTGCCCCCTTCCGCCTCCACGCCCCCCTCCCCACCCCCCTCCCCGTGCATTTCCTCCTGATCCGCACACTAATAAGTCACACACTTACAGGATCGTGCAGGGGGAAAAAAGAAGGGGGAAAAAAGAAGGAAGAAAAAAGTACTCGCACACTTCCCGAGAGCTCTGCCGCCGTGAACGCGGAATATCTGCTCGCGACCCCTTGTAAAGTACTGTCGAACCCGAAAGTTTTAGCAGTCAAGAATTTTCACTGACAAGAATTAGGCCTGGTAGGTCGCAAATCATAATGGATATGTGACGACAGGAGACTTTACTTTAATATATTCAAGACGCAAGTTCAAATATTGGCACTAATTTTCGATCGCAAGGCAACCTATCATGCCTCTTTTCTACTCTCGGTGAAAATTCTTAAGGGTCAATACTTTAGCGTCTGATAGTACACCCCGATTTCCCACTATTTTCATCCCCACGACTTTTGCTTGAGCGTCGACGTCACGTCTTCGGCTGCCAGAGCCGGCTGGAACGACAACGGGGAAGGTTCTGTTGTGAGATCGATCGGATCTAGGAAGCACGGGCCGGACAACAGTGGGTCGAAACATGGACTTCTCCGGACATGAAAAGTTGTTGTTTTCTTGCATTAAAAACATTTAAGAGTGACATTTCCTTTCAAAAACTATGTCATTCGACTCAATTTGAACTCTGAAATAAATAATTTTACACATACTTAGGTTATCTTTCAAAATATTGTTCATAATCTCGATTTTTATTTGCAAAATTATGTCCGGGATATTCCACGTTTCGATTCACTATGAGCGAACTAAGTTTTAAATGTTGACACCCGTAAAATGCCGAGACAGGGCAACTAGATTTCGCAAAATTAGCACGACAGGATATTTAAACGGCTATAGGCAATTTTTTTTTTCTTTCTTTCTTTTTTCATAATATGGAAAGGAAAATTAACCTTGAAATATTTAACTCTTGACAAGAGCGAGGTTGGAAAATCGAAGGGTGAAATTCCGAGACTTTACTTTAGATCTATTTGCTTCAAGTTGACCTTGAAAAGTCCTCCGCATTCAATTTGTAATTCAGACACACACTTTGAGATTTCTTGAGGGAATTTTAAGGGATTTTTCCTTCAAAAATCGACCTGACCATATTATTTCAAAAGAATTAACTGGCTTGTAAACAAGCTAGTCACAGGAAATACTAATTCTGCTAAATTTTAACTCATAGGAAAAAAAAGAGTAAAAAATCAGACAAATTTCTAAAAATTCTACTTCCTTTTTGTTCTTCGTTAGAATGGTAGAGTACGACGCAATGAACGGCGATTAAAAAAAAAAAAAAAAAAAAAAAACTGAGGCTGTTGCGTTCCTAAACCGGCTTTAATCGACGTGTTCTTATCAACCGTACATCAGACTGGCCCGGACCCACGTTCTTATCACTGATAACGACTCAAAATTTCACCCAACGTTGCATCATGTTCTTAATATTAAAAAAAAAAAAAAAAAATACTTTCAAAAGAACTTGAAACATTTTTTATCACACTTCTCGGTCAGCTAACGCTCCAGACTTTGATACGATAACACGACACAGGCGACTTGAGAATTTTTTTCTTTTCTTTTTTTCGTTTTTTATCACAGCCGATAACATTCTTTCCTCGACAGAGAGAATAAAATTGATGTAGGAGACCGAGATTTTTAAGCATACAGAGAAATTCTCACTCCCTTCTTCTCCAGTAAGACTGAGAAAAATTACCTGTGGCCGTAACAAGCTCTGTACTGGTCTGATGAAGTTCTTCTGCTCATGAGTTTTCGTTTTGTAATATAATCCGTTTGAGGATACATTACTATCATATTGAGAGAAAAATTATCTTAGGAATAGCCAGAATTCTAAAAAAAAAAGTTTCCGGGAAGAAATTCCGGCATTTTTGACGAGAAATATGGTATTATTACCAGAATGGGTCTGTTACAAACTTTTGCTACAGGGCTATAGAGTGTTCAATCTCACGTAAAATCGCGTGAAAAGTCTATTGGTGGCACCAGAAAGTCATAAAATGCAGTGTAAAACTCACAAGAGACGTTTAATGAAATCCAAGATGGCGGTAAAATATTGAGCAACCTGTATGCATGCACCACGAACATCTAAGGATAGCCAACCTCACAATCTCGATCACACCCAATCACAATGTAAATAAACACATAACCTCTAAAGCTGTGAGATTGTCAACGTTGGCAATCCTTGGATGTTAAAGGTGTATGCATACAGATTGCTCGATATTTTACCGCCATCTTGGATTTCATTATACGTCTCTTGTGAGTTTATGATCGCATTTCACGACTTTCTGATGCCACCAATAGACTTTCCGGGCAATTTTACATACGATGAAACAATCTTTATCGTTGTAGCAAAAGTTTGCAACAGACCCATTTGGTCAATGTAATCGTAAATTCCGTCATGTTTTATAAGATTTGGTTGGTCCAAAAGATTAAAATTTCCGATGAAAAATGCCAGAATTCCAGTTGGAAATATCATATTTTTTGTCCCGGGATCATTCAATCAGAATTCTGGCCATTTTTAAGGAAAACTTTTCGAGTCATTTCTCCTGAAACTAAGAATATTTTCGAGTCATTTCTCCTGAAACTAAGAATATTACGACACCAAATCCCAAGAATAACGCTAGAGTGAAAAAGAGACGGAGGGAGGAGAGGCAAACAGAACCGATCGGGGTGGGAAAAGTGGCATCCTAGAGTGTGGGTCGTGGTTGGAATTGTGAGAGGGGGGGGGGGCGGGGGGGTGTCCGGGTGTCCCCGTCACAAGAGCCCCGTGGCTGCATGCAGTGCCTACATAGAAATGACGGAGGAGCGACTTGACTCCGAGTTTGAGTTAAGAAAATAATCGGCACGATGACTAATTAACCAAGCATCCCACACAAATGATTGTCAAGTGAGGTTCGTATGGCTCTGGCTATACGACTGCAGTGTTGCCATGATGCATGGAGGTTTTAGTCAACAATTCCCACAAGAATCAACGTGTAATATATACAAGATTTCAATCAGGAATCTGGCAACATTGTAATACGAGCTGCACAAGTACAGTTCGCGGTACAATAAAGCTCCAAGGCCCGAGCCGTCCTTCTTAAGCGAGTGCCAGCTCAGCAGCACGGCTCGAAGCTTTCTTACTGGAGTCTCACAATCAGTGAGTATAGAGTATACTCAACTCTATAGGCACCGAACACTGTGGTCTGAGATCGGAAAAAAGTGGCCAAAAAATCAGAAAGAAAATTAAATCATCAATCTATCATTACTATAACCTTTCAAAACCGATGTAAATCACAGAGAATACTTTAAGCAAGAAAAAACCTGGAAATGTCACTGGAAAGATTTAAGTTAAGCTTGAAAGATCGCGTAAACGATGACTTTCGATGACTTTTGATTACTTTTTTTTTTACAGATTTTTTGCCTCTTCTTTTACAGCTCTCAGCCCAAGGTGCCGCACCACGACTGCATATGACTGGATCAGACACAATAAAATATTGAGACCGCGTATACTACAGTCGATCGACGATGGCGCAGAAAACAGATTTTTTCGGGGTCTCAACAAAATGATGTGGGTAGTAAAAAACCGACGGTCCCACTCGGAGTGATTAAATATACCAACGCAATAAATTCTAGGCGAATTTTCATGAGGCCTCGATGACGCAACCCTTTCAACAAAAATACGGAGTAGGTTCACTAACCAGGCATTTTTGACCCCAATTCTCTGGTGGAAAATGCCAGATTTCCGCCCGAAAGTCCCAGAAATCCGATTAAAAATCTCGAAATTTCCCTCAAACACGGAGAAAACTCCCGAGTTCTGATGAAAAGTTCACGAGAGAAAAGTGTGGCCAGGCCTTTTCGTCGAGCAAAGTAAACAAAATGTATCTGTAATGCACGAAAATATTCGCATTTGTAATCTTTTCTCAACCGGTGGAGTCGTCGATTACTTTAAAAAACTTGCGGATATTTAAATAATATTACGACGTTTCCACCGGCTGAGAAAAGATTGCAGATCAAAGTCTTTTCGCGTAGTACTGTCATACACTGAACGGAACTGTGTAATCTTTTCTCAACCGGCGGAATCATCAGTGAATTGAAAAAAATTGTCATTCATTATACGAAAAATGGCCGCTCTGGTGCATATAATTTTGAGTGACGACTGAGAGAGCATGTTTTTGAGTCTGTGTGTGAGCATGTTTGATCAGTGAGGGGAGGAGGGGGGGGGACCAGCTGAACAATCGAACAAATCGCTTCTGTCCCCGCACTGCTCCCACCACCATCACCAATTCGCCATTAGAAGAGAAGAACGTCACAAGCAGCATCGATTACCGTGCAGTGGGATGCGATGTAAGGCAGGCGAACGCAAGGGTGGGAGGGCGGGAGGGTGGGGGTGACTAAAGAGCGCGAGCAACAGGTGCACCCGGCGCGGAATCGGATATCCGCGAACGCCCGCCACTCATAATAGACCCCAAGTTACCCAAAGCCACGCGACGATTTTCCCGGGATTCTCACTGCCACATACATTATACAACCTGCCTCTTATGAGATATCTGGGATCCCCAGGGCTTATTACCGAACAGGTCCTCTGTCATCTGTTTAAATTACCTACGGATGAAGTAGGCGTAGTACAGTTTCTAGACAGACGTTCGAAGAAAACTCTGCACACGACAAAAGTAATCGGAGCCGTTTAGACAAAGCGGTTTTGGGTATTATTAGACGGAATTTTTCAAATTACCAATAGTTCCACAGGTTGATTAAAAGATTTTACGGATCAGTTTAGAACTGTAATGCACAAAAATACACTCAGATCTACACTGAAAAGAAAAAAGGGGGGGGGGAACTCCTGAATTCTAATAATATTACCAGAAGCACAGCGATGCATCCAGGGAATTTCTAACCCTTTTACCAGAAATGTATGGTATTACTATTAGAATCTGGTCACAGTGCCGTAATTTCCTACAAATTTTCAAGAAAACCCGACATTTTTTTTCTAGTACCAGAATTCTGATAATAGTGCCAGATATTTTCTCGGTTGACATTTTGTTGTGCTTCTGGTTATACTCTTATCTCAATCGCTGCGCTGTTAAATTATAAAAATACCAGCAATTTTTTAAAAGAAGGGGACTCAGCGCCCTGCTTTGAGAAAAAGTTATACTGATCTGAGCATGGCAGTGTAAAATTGGGCCGTGGCCCTGGCCCCCTCAAGAATCGATTTTTTCTCATACATTCAATTGGGAAGAATCCACAGTTGCCAAATTGCTGGCGCCGCCCATGCTCTGGAAGAAACGGACGAAGAAGTGAGGAACGAGAAGAAATAAACACGCGGGCAATTCCCTGATATTTTCAGAGTTTCTTGTTTTTCGGAGGTTTTCCCTCTTTTACGTTTTTTTTCCTGCATTAACGAGGAAACATATTTTGGCCTACATTTACGGGTGCAGTTACTTTTTCCGCATTGTTTTTACACGCATGGAATGATTTTAAAAAAGCGTAGCCGAGCACAGACAGACATTATATGCAACAAAAAAAAAAACAAAACAAAAAATGTCATGTTTTCTTCCTTGTTGGCATGGTTTTGTCTGCCTGGGTCTGATATTCTATAATTATAATTATCACAGGTGAGGAAAATTAAGTCTAAAATGATATACATATGTATCCAACCCAAACATACTATCAGAAAATGTTTTTCTTGTCAGGAAGAAAAAACACCTGTTTTACACACCCGGGACAAAAATTTTTGTTCAGCGTTGCAGCTCTCAACTTTCAGTGAAAAAAGTTCTTTCCCATGCAATTAAGCCTTTTTCTGAAGAGTAAAAAAAAAAAAAAAAAAAGTTTTGCCGAATCCTCAAAAAACGTTCTTGAAGTCTAATTAGACCTACATCGAGCAAGTAAGCCTGGATTTCTGAAAAAGGGTATTGGTGCGTTCTGATTGGAGCCAGTGGCGACGCGTACGATTTGGCAACGTTCCCCCCCCCCATTGAAACACATGAGAAAGGTCGACAAGCCTGGTCATCGCCGATGACTGAAGCGTTCGACTTTTTTGGTGAATTTAAATGGAGAAAATACATTGTTGCCAAATTTCACACTTCGCCACTGATTAGAGCACGGCTGCACGGTAATCTAAAGTAAAACGCACGTGCACTTGATGATAAATACGAGGAAACAACCGGTGAGCAAACGTTACACGCCGAGAAAACTAAAGGGCAGGAAACAGTGGCGAAGCGTGCAATGTGGCAACGTTGCACTTCGTCATTTAAAACCATTAAAAAGATCGAACCATTGGGTGTTCGGTGAACACCTTCGCATTTGACCTTTTACACGGGTTTAAATGGGCTCAATGCAACGTTGTCAAATTGCACGCTACGCCACTGGCAGGAAATGATCTGGATATGACAGTGCCCGAGTCCACACGACAAAATAGGTAAAATAAAAAATCACTAACGAGACAGTGCCCAGAAAGAACGTCACGCTACAATTTTTTTGAAGAGAGGCTGAAGAGATATGACAAAAACAGGAACGCATCATTCACAGAGCCAAGCGTCATACACTGTTATCGGAGATAACTCAACGGACTGTGATACAGTGAACAGACGGACTAAAAACTTGATACACTCCGACCAAACATAGATTTCGGGCTTTCTGTTCAAAACTTACACTGTCCCAAGAATGAAATGTTATTTACAAAGGAGCGAATCAAACTACATCAATTTTACTATAGCTTGTATTGAAATACAAGAAACCGCAGACTTTTCCAAAACCCCGACAAGGTTCTTTTCCGTTCAACGACCAGTTAAGACTCGATCATGATGCTAAGACACTCTTGAGAATTCAATAGGAAACGGTTAGGTTAGATTTAAGTTACGTTTAAGGAAGATGCTCATCCTCTTTCTTTTCTCTGACCTCCACGAAAAGAACATATGTTCGTTCAACGGAAAAGCAGACAATTTTATATGTTTACAAGAGAGCCCAAAAGAGCCATTGACCGTAGATTTTCTTGGTGCGTTCTGATTAGAGCCAGTGGCGACGCTGAAAAGCAAAGACTATTCAAAGCTATTGTTATGCTTCTTGACTGACAAAAACAATCAAAATAAGCGGTTAGGCCATTTTTGTTTAAATTTTGGCTGAACAACTCATTATCAGTTTATTACAGCCCTTTCTCGACTAATATTGCTTCAACTGGTTGAATCACCAATGGATTGTAGAATGCAATGAAAAATACGAAAAAGGACAGAGTTACATATACAATCGCTGTAGAGTAAAATAACAAACTTAAAAGTTTATGAGAATGCTACCGTTTCATATCCATGTAAATAACACTAAAATAAACATATTACTTTTGAGTAAAATGGCTCAGGTCCGATTAAAATGAAGCAGTGAAAGAAGTTGTATGTGCATGAAATTCCAATTAAATGCCTTGCTGTTCAAGTTAATTAAATTTACAGCATTTTTGAATGATATGAACCAAGAATAACAATAAAATAATAAAATTATGCTAAGGATATATACATAATATTTAGCATTAAGGAAGTAAAATACAATTTTTAAAAAGGAAAGCGATAATGTTTGCCAAATGAGTGCAAGGAGGATGAAGAAAAGTGTAAAACAAAAACCACGATAAAAAGAAGAAGGCCACTCGTTAACGTATTTTAACAACGGATTGCCTTTTTCCACCCATTTGAACCAGTAAATGCAAAAGTATCGAGTATTTGGAGGTTCAATTAAACCCGCCGTTAAGGTCAGATCCTTTCCCATGGGTTTAAATAAATGAGGAATCAATGCATGGAAATGGACCTGATGCAAACTTTTGATACAGCTACTGAGAGGGTCTATTCTGACGTAAAATCACTTGAAAATAATTTTCAGATCCCCAGAAAGTTCCAAAATTGATGGCTCGACTGAAAACTCAATAAATGCTCCTTTAAACAAAATTCAAAGTTCGCAGTCGAATGAGAGGGTCACAACGGGGGAGTCCCATCGTCCCATCTAATCGCAACTTTCTACGCAAAGAGAAAAGTTATTCATCACAGAAAAACCTGCAATTAGATGCGACTCCCCCATTGTGAACCGCTCATTCAACCGCCATATTTGAATTTTTTTAAATGAATTTATTGAGTTTGTGATTGGATAGGGAGACTTTACGATACTTTCAATGTGATTTTGACGCGATTTCGCGGAGGAATCGACTCTTCATAACACTAGAGCAAAAGTTTGCGACAGATCTATTCACGACTCACCACTGATCAGAAAAGAGATGTTACGAGTCATTGATGATTTATCCCATTATTTTAGAACAGTCAAATTTGGTGAGAAATGATTAACAAACTTGCATTGAGTTAAACGAGAAAATGCGTATGATTGTAAGCAAAATGGCAGTCCTGCTTCATTTACCTACGAAACAGAATGATTGAGACTACAGGAAAAAATGCCACAGTTTTAATAAAGACGGGGTAGATTCTTTGACATGGTTCTATGTTCCATGAAGTCTGAAAATTTGCCTTCGGGCAGAAAAAGAGGCTGCATTTGACACCAGATTAGAGTCGTTCCGACCTTCAGTGAGCGAAAGAGAGGAAGGGAGTCATAGAGCAGCCTAAAACGATTTATCATCTGGACGCTACTAAATGATTTTTATTTCCCTTTTCACTACAAGTTCGAAACGAAACATGGAGATGAGATTAATGCAGTATGCGAGAGAGAGTGGGTACACATTTTGATAAGGAAACGAATGTACTCATCATCAACCAACCAACGAGGCAAGAACACGAACATGAATACCAACAACAAAACAGTGATATACCAATTTCGTTGGGAAGGGAGAGGGGGATTTTTTTGAGTCAAGTCCAAGAGCCGCAGACAAATGAGAGAAACGGAACAAAACAAAAGAATAAAAATAAAACTCATGATAACTGGGTAGACTCAGGGCTGCCGTAAAACGCACCCCCCCCCCTCCCCCCAGTTAAACTCAGTGTGATAGTTTTCACAATTCCCGCCAAATTTGGCAACTCTGGTGTAAACGATCATGCCAATACGTACAGGATGAGGGATAAACAAAAATGAATCTACACGCAAGTTACTTCTTACGGATGAAAACAAAACGGTGGGGGGGGGGGGGGGGGGAGAGCGCGTTACTTCGTTTCAACGAATTTGTTTACGCGGAAAGGAGAAAACTTGAAGAGGGGAGCCTAAGTCTTTGTAAGTCACGTCACAGACATAATAAAAAGTACGAAGCGGGGATCTGAAAAGTTAAGCCACAGATTTATCGAGCGCGCTAAGTAGTTACACAGCGAACTTCAGCAAAAAAAAAAAAAACACCACTTGGAGTGTGAAAAAAGTTTTAATGACAGTGGACCAACCGGACGAAGCCACGCACATAGAGAAGGGGGGGAAGGGAGTTGAAGCTCACTTCTCAGACCTCTCGAGCGAAAAACAAACTAATTTCAAGTCAAATACTTAATCTTCATTAGTTCGAAGAAAAAATATTATCACGAGAAATTAATTAACTACGATAGATGCGCAACACAATCCTCGGAAAAATGATATTGAGCTCGAGCGGCTCAAAACATTCCCCTTCAGGCAGCAGCCGCGTCGAGTACAATCAGGCAACGCTTCGTTTACTCCGTTCCGACTCATGTAAAATATCGAGTGAGAGCTCTGTCACAGTGCCACTGTGCATAATAGTTATGAAGCTCCTGTCAATCCAGCCATGAATTTACCTTTCTCTCTTCTGTTGAACCTTTGAACACACGTGTGTTAGGAGAGGACAGTAATAGGGGCTGAAGTCACGTGACAGGCCCTTTCTCAATCCTTTTCTAACACATGCGGTCTTATAAGCAAAGAGAAAGAAAGATTAATTCCTGATCGCAATACCATTAATACTTTAGAGGGATCAACAGCAGTCCTTCATTCATCCGGTCTACCCAGCCTTATCCTATAGTTTCACGGATCAGCCTGTAGCCAGGACCCATTATCCGATGAAGAGACACTGGAAAGGGAATTGGTACGTTATACAAGCATTGATAAATAATTACGAATGGTTTTTCATCTGGAAATTTACGTAATTATAGGTAAATACTTGTAAACGAAGAATTATCAATGACTAATTGTAAATGTTACACCAATTATGCAACAACTGCTTCATTTTTTTTAAGAGAAAAATTAAATGAAATCAGAGGTTCATACTAAAAAATTGTAAACAAAGCGAGGAGTTTAAACAACGAAAAATTAAGAGAAATCCCTTAGTTCCTATCATTTCTTTCCGTCGGTAAGAAAGTCGGAAAATTAGTGCAACAAGGCAAATGACTGCTCAGATGTTCTTTCTATGTAGCCTTTAAATATTATAAAACCCTATACGAAAACGAAAGAAAAGGAACAAAGTGAAACGGCCCTAATGAACTAATTATGATAAAAATATCGATATTCAATATAGTTTAATTATCTTAAAAAAGTATTCTTACGATGAGATAGAACGAAAGCCGCGGATTTTGCTCCCTTTCCAAGTGCGACGCTACTTTGAAGACGGTGTCACAAAAAAATATCACAACTTTGATTGACTTACGTGGGGTCACGACCAAAGCTTATCACAAACCTCACCTTTTTCAAGTTTTAATCTAATCTTGACTTACACCCCACTCTCCTGATCTATTTCCTTCTACCTTTTCAAAGCTTATAACAAATCGTCAAGGGCAGTTGAGTTGCTGTTGAATCGTTAAGACTGACTCCACCTTAAAATAGAACCCCGGGAGAGAAGGGGGGGAGGGGGGTAGAAAAAACTGCTCTTTGAGGACTACGATGTTGGACAACAACAGTAGTCTCACAAACACACGATTTATTTTATTTTACTTTCTCAAGCGAACAGGAAACTCATCAGTCTCGGACAACTCAAATTAGTTAGAAAAAAACGGGGGCGGGGGAGAGGGAACCGCAACTCAGCAATTCTGAGAATCCCGATAGACTCGATTTATTTACTGAAGTTAGCACTCAGAAAAGAAAAGAAAAACAATATCTGACACCAGAATCTCTGTTGAGCGAACTGCACCCTAAAATTTCGTACCACTCATTGTCATGACGGAGGGGTTCGGCTCTCATTGGCGTTTGTTTTTGGGTTGGCATCGTGCGTCATCATCTGTCAAGTTAGTTTGGCCGTTCATTAAGAGTCAGCGCCCGCAGCCGTAAAAGATTACAGTTTTTAGTTCAGCCGTATGACTAACGCACGAAAATACTCCAACCTAACTTTTTTTCACAAATATAATCATCAGAAAAAGGCAACATATTTTAAATTTAGTGGTATTTCCATCGGTGACCGAAAATATTACAGATCAGAGTATTTCTGTGGGTTATCACAGTGCTGAACTGGACTGTTTAATCTCTTTGTCAACTAGTGGAATCATCTGTGAATTAAAAAACGTCCCTCTCAGATGAAAACCATTTCACTTTCGATGTGCATTCTGCAGGATGGCCAATAAGGTAGGATGAAGGGGATGGGGGGATTTTCAGATTAGGGTCGCCAAGGAAGTTGAATAGTGTTCCATGATTTCCTGGACTAACTATTGACGAATTCTTGGATTTTTCAGAAAAAATATTAATAATAGCGAAACAAGGAACCTTTTTTGATAGGTAAAATCTACGAACAGTGAATATGCAAAACGGTACCACAGTAACAGCGGATTACTGGTGATACTTGAAAGGATTAGACATTTGGAAGGTTGATAATCAGTTTTTTTCCCGACTATTCTCAGTTAGGTTGGGTCTACGACTTCCACCATTTTAAAAAGAACAACTGACTTTGCAAGTGTTAGTTTCTCAAACAATTCCATTGGTACAGAAGTGAAAGCAACCTCCAATGCATTAATGGATTGAGAGCTGCTCTGAATGCATTTATTTGAGTCTATGCTATAGGATGGGTAGTTTGAGAGTTCAGAAGTTCATTCAAGAAATGGGGCTGAATTAGGATTCTTGGTAAGTTCAGAAAGATGCGATGGCTGAAGACTTAAAATTGCAAAAAGACTCATCATAAATACTTTAACTATTGATTGTAATCTTTACAATAAACTGGGCAACAAAGATAGGACTGAAAACAATGTCGTTTTTTGGTTGTTTTTTTTTTTTTCCAAGAAAAATAACCAAATGCAATAGAAGTCACAGTCACTAGGTGGCTCAGTGGTTGTTGGGTCAAACGGCGAGAAAACAGAGCCAAAATACAGAACTTACATAGATCAAAAATAGAGGGCCACCATTTACAACACAAGCATCAAAACACTATCCAACTGTGTTTAAAGTCATACTTTAAATGCCCAAATTTGGTAACTTATCCAGCCAAAATCTCTTCAAAATGATTAAGCCTTTCTCAAGGACTACACAAACTTGCACTTTTTAGTCAAGTAAAGTTCATAATTTAGAGATAAAAACGGTCAATGGTTTTAAGAGTCAATGGACCATTCGCTGCGAGAGCGTCAAATAAGTAAATCGTGATTTGCTTCCACAGCTAAGTAGGTACTTAATTTAGTGAAAAATTCAATCATTTCAAACTCAAACTGAAAAACTTCTCCGCTTTCAGTGGAAAAAACTATCAATGGTTTTGTCACAGCAGCATCAGGGACAAGGGAATCAGACATAGGTTTCTGGTGGATAAAGTAATAGGGCTTTCTCCATCGTACTTCAGTAATTTTATTTGAAAAGAGATGGTTTCAAATTAGAGATACTCAATTTCAATGACACACAAACTACTCAAGTACGACTGATTCCACACAGAACAGCGCAAAATAAATGACTAGATTAATCCTGTCTAAAAGCATTTAACCCAAACGACTGTCAGCCTTTAACGCAATGAGGCAACCACAATTCTTTACTTCCAGTCTTCATTTCAGTCCTCCTTTAAAAAAGTTGGAAAAAGTAAAATGCATAGTTTTATTTACACTGTCAATGTAATTTTTGTACAGGTATAAGGGTCTGTAGAAGGCCTTCTGCACAAATTTAAAATATTTTACCTTCAATTTGACCTTTCTGTGGAAATGTAATAGATAGCGTAGCATTAGAAAAACCATTTTTAGAGGATTATGTGCTATTAATCGGCCCGAATACCTACTTTAATTTATATGAGGATTTTCCGGATTTTCGACTGAGAGTAACTCAGAGAAAAGCATCAAAACTGCAGGAAAAATATGGAAGGGAAGTGTCATTTTCATGATATGAGACAGCAAATAGGTGAGCTTTCTTACGACAGAAACATTTTAAAGATATTATCTGTAAGAAAACTAGGCTGAATTAAAAGTGTGCAGGATCAACAATTGGGGAACTGAAAATCAAAACAGCTGTCTAGCCAATCAGAGAAAACTTGTTGCAGATGCTGCATAAACAATCAAGTGAAAATAAATGCACGTTTCACCTGACACCCAGGACAATTCGTATTCAGCACTAGGAGCAATCTGACACTGACAGATATAGATGTAAAAATCACAACTTTACACAAACTTTGACCTGTGTGTGGTAATAATGGATAGTGGAAACAAATTCTGGCCACAGAACAAAATACTTGAATGTATTTTTCACTAGGCGGCACTTTAAAGTAAGAGCTAGGTTCAAATAAAAAGAAAGTTAAATCAAGAGTGAATGTGCGACTTACGAAGTAAAGGAAGACGGGTTAAGAAGATTACGAATTCCAAAAAGACACTAAAAATCCTAAATCATAAACGAATAATAAAAACGCATGAAAAACTAAAGATATTGTCGAATATCTTTAGTCAGTTGAGTTCAACATGTAAATCCGAAGTGCAGTTGAAGAGAAACTTGAGAGATACATAAACTACATATACGTATTTTCTCGAATACACGAAATTAATACACACAACTTCAAACACTTTCACAGCACAAACGAACGGCAAAATAAATGCGGTTAATTAAAAATTGATAGATAAAAAATATTTATTGGATACTAAAATAAAATTTTAAAAAAATTAACAACAAAGGTGATAACAAAAAATAAAAACTTCACGACTGATTTAATAGGAATTTCATCTCAATGAATACGTGTCAGCTGAGCTAGGCGAGGGCTCGCGAGACGACGTTGCCTGTCAAACCGGAGCGGGGCTCGAGTTGGGGAGCGAGTCTAAAAGCCGAGTCATGACGAAGTGAGCCGAATCTAACGAGTGGAAGGTCACTCACTCAACGAAGTCAATGAACGCGCCGATGCCGGAGCCGAGTGGTACTGCCTTTGGTAATAGCCAGACCCCGATGGCCGCATTCCGGCCGCTAGCTCCCACGTTATAAGACCAGTTCGTTCGTTCGTTCGTTCCTTCGTTCGGCTAGCTATCGGTATGTTCAAAGAGGTGGCTTTGCTTTGCTTTGCTTTGCTTTGGCTGGCTTTCCTTTCCTTTCCTCTCTCTATGCTTTGGACTTGGCTTGGCTTTGACTCAAGCTATCTGACTTCAACTTCGACTTCGAGACTTGCGTCTTCGTCTCCGTCCGTTAGTCGCTTCTCCTCTCTCTATCCTTCATTCGTCGTTCTTTCCTCTCTCGCTCACAAGTTTGCTGCCAGTATATTTCTATCGTTTCTCACTCCTTACTTGAATCACATTCACAATTCATTGATAAGTTGGTTAACTTTTCAGGCACCAAGAATTTCATTGGTTTAATACGAAGAAATCCCTTCAGTTAGTTCAGTTCAAGTTGAACGCCCAAGTTTTCGGTTGTAAGTATCAAGCTTCAGATACAAGAGAATTGAAGACTTCCGGTAGGTATGGAATTTTGGTTTATTTTACAGGTTTCGGCACTTCTTTCTGAAGTTCGGAACTCATTACCAGGAGAGTCCCTATAAGTGGAAAGTTGACACAAGAGGGATGACAACCACGTTAATTTACAGGTTTCGGTACTTCTTTCTGAAGTTCGGAACTCATGACCAGGAGAGTCCCTATAAGTGGATAGTTATGACAAGAGGGATGACAACCACGTTAATTTACAGGTTTCGGTACTTCTTTCTGAAGCTGGAACTTATGACCAGAAGAGTCCCTATAAGTGGAGAGTTAAGACAAGAGGGATGACAACCACGCAGTTTTAGGCTGAACGGGCGTCGTTATTGGTTCCGATTCGCATATTTATTAACTTTCTCACCCAGAGACAATAGAGTCCACGCACTTGCACTCGCACTACCTATCTCGCCCACAGTGGCAACTTTTTTTTCTCGGGGTCGTAACAAGCAACGTCCAAAGGCTCCCATGCGAACTAATGAGAAAAGATGTTCATATCAATAGCCAATCATAACGAAGCATCATTGTTTTGGTCGTAGGTCAACAATCCACATAGAAGCCGTTCCTCAGGTTTTTTTGTTGAGTCCTCGAAAATAAAATCGTCCACCGCACGATAGGCTCGAGTGCGTGGTCTCTATTGTCTCTGTTCCCACCAGAGGTCCCACAATTTTCAATTAGGCAGTTAATTTAATTCATGTTGCATCTCAAGAATGTCCATAAAGCCCAGAAGATTATTTAAAAGCTTTTCTAGAAGTCGAGCATCAAAGGCGTAATGAAAGATTACAGCATTAGAAACTCCATGGCACTGTAATCTTTGCGTTGGACAAAATCAAAATCAATGGCGGCGCCCACGATTTCTCTTGTTTCAACTCTCTCCATATCTACATATAGGGACTCCAATGACCGGGTGTTTTATGCAATGGAGCTGTTGCAAACTTTTGCTACAGGCTTATTAATAGTTGATGACGGGGTAATACCCTGTAAAAATAACGATTAGCGCACTAAAAAATCACGAAATCCACTCCTAAACTCACAAAATGCTTTTAAACGCGAGACCGTAATGGCGGTCGCGGGCCGCGGTTTTCATTGGGGTTCCCTATCTTCAATCAGCGCCATCTACACGAGGTGTTCTCGCAACACCACACAAGAAGAAGAAGAAGCATACAATTGCCATAAGAAAACCGCGGCCCGCGACCGCCATTACGGTCTCGCATTTAAAAGCATTTTGTGAGTTTAGGAGTGGATTTCGTGATTTTTTATTGCGCTAATCGTTATTTTTACAGGGTATTACCCCATATTCAACTGTTAATAAGCCTGTAGCAAAAGTTTGCAACAGCTCCATTAACCGAAAACTTCGGCGCTCAATGTGAACCAAAATACGCGATATAAAACTTAGGTTCAAATTGAAAGCCGAAAAGTAGTCGGTTGTAATATTGAACTTCAGAAATACGAGTACAGAGAAGACTTCAGTAGGTATGGAATTTTGATTATAATAATAAGTCTCTAGTGTACTCCTGACCAGCTCCTAACAGACGTTCGGTACTCATGGCCGCAAATGTTGGCTCATGTAACCGAAAGCTTCGGCGTTCAACATCAATATGAACCGAATATCGGACCACAAATTCTTTTTCTGTTTTTTTCCGCCGGGACTAAATGTTCACATCACTGTGCATTAATCACATTTATCCATGGTTCGTACTCACAGGCGACCCTCTAACTCTAATGACCCCTGAATGCAGACATTTGGATTAAGGAAACGTTCCTGAATTTATTTTTTTCTGTAAAATGTTCTGAGCAGTTCTTGCGAGGACAGGGCGAAAAACATCTTGACCAAGCTGATGTAATAGCGGCCCTTCCCCAACCTCGGAAGAAGACGTGTAGTCTTTATTCAAAATCAAAACAAACAATGGATATATTTGAATTAGGACAGGTCTGAATACCTAACAACAAACCTTCTCATTTCTTGGACAAACATTTTTTTTTTTTTTTTTTCCAGATAATCTCTAGGATAGGAGAGAGATACTGTGTAGAACCAATGACTTCAACTGAGGACTGTGAGGGGCAGAGATCCTCAACTTTATCCCGCTTTCCCAGATTATGTAGCTTATTTGAGGACACGACCGGGGGGGGGGGGGGGGGGGGTCGATCGTGCCTGGGTTGTTGTCGAAGATTAGTCTGAGCAATCAGAATAATCAAATACGAAACAATCAAAAAGTCATACGGATGGGATTTGGGGGGAGCCGGGAGGGGGGATAGAATCTTTTCAGTGGAGAGAGCGAAACAGGTCTTGGGTTAAGGATACAACTTGGTTAGCTACCCCCTCCCCCTTCCACGCCCCTCCTTCTCACCACTCACCCCCTGCTTCATGAATGACGTGCACTCGTGAGCAGAGAGTACATGTATAAACACACTTCAATTCAATTTGACGGGAGAATCGGAGGAGTGAGTGAGAATGTGAAAGGGAGAGGCAAAAAGTGGTTTGATTCTTCAAAATACCCAAACGCCCGGTTGCCAAAGAGGTTGATGCAGCTCCCATAAAGAATGGGCTATCGTCAACATTTTTTCATAATTTCAGGGTCGATAGAGCTGGTCGAGACGCGTTCAAAAATGTCCAGTTTTTAATTTTGGTCAACTGAGAAGGGGGGAGGGGGCTCAAAGTCAAAATTTCAAAGTCCCATAACTTTCGCCCAAATTATTATTTTGACTTGTACTTTACGCCAAAAGATTCCTCTTTAAAAGAGCTTTCGATTGATGTGTATGAAAGTCCAATTAAAAAAAAGTTGAGTCAATTTTTTTAACAATAAAATTTGGTTTTTTGAGTCTACAAAATACGCGCAACGCACGTAGGAGAATGAAAAACTATGGATGTAGAAGTCAGAGTTATGTTCTTTCGAAAGGCGCAAACCGCGGAGATAATTTGTTCAAAAGTTATAAGCGCTAAACCCTTTAAGGACCAGGTTAGTTCAAGAGAACGCCACTCCTCCGTTTCTAAAGGGAAGGTAGTTAACTGTTCGTACTTGATGGAGTTGGAATTGCCTATACGACGGATTGAAGGCGAGACCTTATCAATTGTAGTGATTCCATCTATACTCGCGTTTATCCAAAATGAAGACTGAATCAATGTGAAATGGACAAGAGGAGAAAAACTAGTATACTCGGGCTTGGTCCATAAAGGGTTAAAGTTGCGCACCTCCTAAATTACGGTGCGGTCAGTGCATATTTTCAATGGCGCGCACCGAGCGCGAACCGATCTCTCGGTGCGAGGGTGACGCGAGCTTCCTGGTGTATTTTAATGTGGATCAAAATAGAAGGGAAGCAATTGTCTATAAACCAAGATCGCAAGAGTCTATTGAAGAAATAGACGTGCCGCATCGATCGACCTCCGATGGGGCTGGGGCTGGCTGGGTTAAAGCGTTATAAGAGGCAAACTTGTGCACTTTGCTCACATTTTACGCAAAATATCCAATTCGAGGGTGTCCAATGTACACTCAGTTGTTCGATCTTTTAAATGGGTTTAAAAGGAAAAAATTGGACGTTGTCAGATAACACGCTTCGATACTGACTGCGACAATGCTGTCAGATTTTTCTATATAATTAAAATAACCAAGTTTTACATTAAGTCGAATGACAAAAATCAGATGATTATCCAAAAAAAATAGAAACACTGCTGTCTGGGGGCCGGATATCATGTGTACAGGTCGGCTGTCTGGTCCCGATATCGTCGCGTGCAATCTGGCCACGCTGCATTTCGCCCATTTAAATGCACAAAAAAGGTCAAACTAGATGAGGTTCACAGCTTGCACTCCCTCAAATTGATACTTTGCAAGGGTTTAAATGGACGAAATGCAGTGCTGCCAAATCGCACTCGACGCCAGCGCCATGCCATGCTACTGACTGGTTTTAAACTAATGACGGTTTCACGTAACTATCACACAAGGCACGAGTACCTACTTTTCGGCGAAAATGTTCGTCAAAAATTCCGGAATTTCCACTTAAAAAAGCTTCGATAGGGAAATCCATTGAAATAACCTGCATTTGTTGGGACCAGAAGGCACCCGACTGCCAATCGATACGTTACACAGATTCTCTTAAATACAGTCATTATATTCTGATGGTCAAGACGTCACTCGCCAATCTGCAATAGTGCCTTCCGCTCGATGAGCGCAGTAAGTACCTACATCTTCTCTGATCTGATCTATTACACCGCCCCATTGCGTGCATCGACGTTTTCCTTTCTTCCTTTCATTCAGCGCAGCGCATCCACAGGATTGAAACAAAGATTTCTCCGTCAGACATGAAAATAAAGTACGTAGTTTCTAGCTTCATTAGAACCGTTTCAGAATTGAATGGTACTTCTTTACTAGGGACAGAAACAGGGCCAGATTAACCTCTATACTGACTAGGCTATAGCCTAGAGCACAAGATTTTTAGGGGCTTAAAATTTTGAGGGACTGTTTTTATTGAGACGAAGAAAAACTACCATTACATGGAAAAGGGCTAAAAAATAAAGGAGAAGCGAATAAAGTTATCACATTTTTAAAAGTCCCCCCCCCACTTTGAATCCACGGACCGCCATTGGGCGCAAGTAAACATTTAGCCTAAGGCGCTAGATAGGGTTAATCCGGCTCTGAACAGAAATGTTACTTGATTTCATCTTTTAAATGGGGCTGTTGCAAACTTTTGCTACGGACGATTTAAGGGTTGATTTAGAAATAGAACCCCAAAAAAAGGAAGGAAAAGAAGGAAGATTCACAGAGTAACAAGTCGCCAGCGAAGTGATCAACCCTCTAAAGGCCAGGTTATTTCAAAAAGACGCCACTCTTCCGTTTATAAAGGGGAGGTAGTTAACTGTTCGTACTCGGGGGAGTTAAAATTGCCTATACGATACATTGAAGGCGCCCGAAGACATCTTATTTTGTATACATGTTTTCAACGATAGTGTTGTTTATCCGGAATGAAGACTGAAGCAATGTGAAGGAGCCTAGAGGAGAAAAACGAGTATACTCGGGCTTGGCCCTTAAAAGGGTTAACAGCTTTCTCATACTCATCTTTATCTTCAATATGTCGACATTAAAAGATCGCTAAATTTGGACATTTGCAGAAAAACGAATCGCTGAGTGCCTTCAATTGATGATGTAGGCCTAAACATGTACCGCGGAGTGAGTATATCTATCTGCTCACTGTACAGATTTGAATGGGGCAGTTGCAAGGGAATGAAATTTCGTGTTTTGTGTAAAGACAATGATAGTAGTTGATGAGCTGAGAACAAAGGTGCCTTTGGTTTTTTCATAAGAGTCCCGGTTTTGGAGATACACACCTGTAAAGTTGTAAAAAATTATGTGAGTAGTGACGTCACTACACGGAATTCTCATTTAAAACAATGTATTTTGGGCCAAAATCCCATCTCTGGAACAAAGGGACCTAATTGGAAACAAAAGGCATCTTTGTTCTCAGCTCATCAACTACTTTCACTTTCTTCATAAAAAACACATCATTTCAGACCCTTGCAACTGCCCCATTAGCGTGCATTCTGATGTATGAACTAGGTCTGAAAAGGGTTAAGTTTTGCATGTGACCTATCAATAATAAATAATAATAAGCCAAAATCTGGGGAGTCATCCGACAGTCCTCTTGTCCCTGACTCTACTGGCGGGGTCAAAGATAAGGCTTGAAGTTCCGATCATTGGGAGGGGGGGGGGGTCATTTGAAGATCTACATCACTAATCAAATGGCAGCAAACACTCAGTAACATATTTCAGCGAATCTATGTAGCTACATTGGCGAGGATTCCCCAAAGAGGTATAGAAATAGAGAGGGCTGATACATTTTAAAGAGTCATTTGAAAGCGTGACATAAAAAATCTGATTCTGGTTTTTTTGCCTCATTTTTTTTACCTGAAAAAGGAAATTGTGACAAATCCACTAGAAATTGGTTTTAAATGAAAGTGCAAGTGTTTTAGGGTGGTTATCTGGACACAGAATGGGTCTGTTGCAAACTTTTGCTACAACGATAAAGAGTGTTTAATCATTGGTCAAATCGCCCGAAAAGTCCATTAGTGGCATCAGAAAGTCATGAAATGCGATAATAAACTCACAAGAGACGTTTAATGAAATCCAAGATGGCGGAGAAATATCGAGCAACCTAACCTGTTTGCATTCACCACGAACATCCAAGGATTGCCAACGTTGACAACCCCACAGCTTCAGAGGTTATGTGTTTATTTAAGTTGCGATTGGGTGCGATCGATACTGTGAGGTTGGCTATCATTGGATGGTTGTGCGTGGTGCTTGCAAACAGGTTGCTCGATATTTTACCGCCATCTTGGATTTCATTAAACGTCTCTTGTGCTGAGTTTATTATCGCATTTCATGACTTTCTGATGCCACCAATAGACTTTTCACGCGATTTTACATGAGATGGCACTCTCTATAACGCTGTAGCAAAAGTTTGCAACAGACCCATTACAATACACAACAATCCAGGAGAGAAAATTTTGCTTATTTCTGCCATGCATTGTGTCGGTTTTTTTTATCATGCAAATCCTTCCAGATGAAACAGTTATATCGATTTCTGTGGCCAAATAACCACTCTAAAGCAATTACACTTTCGCTTAAAACCAATTTCGAGTGGATTTGTCACAACTTTCTTTGTACGGTTAAAAAAAAAAAAAAAAAAAAAAAAAAAAAAAAAAAAAAAAAAAAAAATGAGGCAAACAAACCGAGAACGCGTGAAACGTCCATTACATATTTCCATCATGGCTGCATCCTTGAACATGGGCGCCCGCAAGGGGGGGCAAGGGGGGACACTTGCCCCCCCTGGAAATCAAAACAGTCAAAATTTCAGAAGAAAAATGAAAGTACCAAAAGAAATTGAAATGTATATCAAAGAAAGAACAGTTGACGAACTTTAATATTAGTTCATTTTGTAATTTTAACTCACTTTTTGAAAGGGATATAGTAGAATTATACATTTTTCTTACTATTATTACTATCTGTTGTCCCTTTATTCATAATATCAAACACGTCAAAGTTATTATTATTATTATTATTTGGAAACACCGACAATGGCTTAAGAATTGTTCACTATTTGGATGAGGGGGGGGAGAAAAAAAAAGAAAACAGTTTCCCTTTTTCCTCGGGGGGGGGGGGGGGTCCCCCTCCAACAATTTTGCCCCCCCCCCCTTGGAAAATTTTCTGCGGGCGCCCATGTCCTTGAAGTTTCAAAATAACGTCCCATAAGTCCTCTCTATTACTACAAAGATCTTTGGGATTCACTGAAAACTTTTCAACTCCGGGAAATGTTGTGTTTCGGGACGATGCGGTGCGTACGACGTTACGCGTAGCAGCCGGGCAGCGTGTGCGGTGCTTGCGTAGAGCTGCCAGTTCTTGTATAAGGCATCAGAGTAGCGCGAGCCAAGCTCAGCGACTATGTGACTGGCGAATATTGATGGATGCTGAGCTACACCGGTTTGTTGACCCAGAACCTCGTGTCGTTACCGGTTGGCCCGTTCAGAAGCGGCATGCAGCGCAGTCCGCAGCCCCTTCAGTCCTCGAGAAAGCCTCCATTCATGCTCGCTCGCTCCGTCAACGTCTCGAGCTTTTTCGAGAACATAACATACAATGATGAAAACAACGATGGTGGGTACTTTCGGACCTGCGCTGCGGTTAAAATGCACATTGCACAGCCGCACAGGTTGAGAGAACCCATTTTGTTCTTGATGATCGAATTTTAGAAGGAATTGATAACCTTACTGGATCATGGGCCCGCAGAAAATTTTCCAGGTAGGAGCAAACTTTTAAGACAGGCTTATTAGTAGTTGATTATGGGGTGATTAATAGTTGCTTTCAAACGCGAGACCTGGGTTTCTCTATTTCAATCACCTTCTTCCTCACGATGTGTTCTCGCGACATGACAAAAGAAGAATAAGAAGAATACAATTGCCATAAGATTTAGGCGGCAACGGCCGCCATTACGGTCTCGCGTTTGTAAGCATTTTATTAGTTTGAGAGTGGATTCAGTGATTTTTTTTTGAGCGCTAATCGTTACTTCTACATGGTTTTACCCCTAAATCAACTATTAATCAGCCTGGAGCAAAAGTTTGCGACAGCTCCATTGTTGAACCACAATGGAAGATCTAGGAAACACCACCAAGTGGAAGGCACATATAGGGGATCTCCCCCCCTTAAAGAAAAAGGAAGAAATGATTTTTTCCCCAAATGGTACACTTTTCAAGTGTTGTAGGCGTATCAAATAATAGTAATGATTTGACGTGTTTGACTGTTTGTTACTATGTATATGAATAAAGTGACTAAAGATGATGATGATTGCAAGAAAAATGCGTACTTCAACTATTCCTAGCAAAGTGACTTAAAATTACAAAGCAAACTAATCATAAGGGGCGGTAGCCATCAGGCCAAGTCCAAAGCCCCCCTGCAAGAAAACCACGTCCGCGGACAATTCGTCAACTATTACTACTCGTTTGATCAACATTTTATCTTATTTTGCTCCTTTCATTTTATATCGTGAAGTTTTGCGGTTCTGAATTCCGGGGGGGGCCTCCCACCTTGCCCTTCGGAATAAAGTTTCCCCGGTATAAAAGGCAACTGTCACTAGAACAGACTATTGCTTAGGCCAGAATAATTACAGCTATTTATACAAAGGCTGTCCCAAAACAACTGTCAGTAGGTCTGTATTTTGGAAACTATTAGACCTATTGAAATGCGGTTTGTAGGAGGTTGTAGATCATACGAAAAGCTTTCCAACGAGCCCTAGTTGAGCTAATTTGGTTGAAAATTCGCCGAGTTACAGCAATTTTTAGGGGGTGTGTAAAAAATAACCCTACGAGATTTTTGAGCTCAAAATAACTTTATTTCTCAACTTAACAATTTCATCTTAGAAATTTGTTGGTACTTTTACAATTAATTGAGGATAGCATACCTTTATTACAGTATTATGTGATAATTGAGGACTTTAATCACTCCTCATCTGAAGATTCATTTTCAACTTCTCGATCTTTTTCGAAGTAGTCGCCATTGATGTCGATGCATGAATGCGCTTGGGCCATTTCTCGACGAAGGTCTTCCAAAATTCCTTGTTAGGCAGTCTCAGGAAAAATCCGTGCACTGCGACTTTTGGTTGTTTCCCTTTTTGAAGAAGTTTTTACGTGGTAAGCGATTCAACACCCGCGAAGAAATTCAAAACGTTGTGCACGGATTTTTCCTGAGACTGCTTTACAAGGAATTTCGGAAGACCTTTGTCGAGAAATGGCCCGAGCGCATTCAACGATGCATCGACGTCAATGGCGACTACTTCGAAAAAGATCGAGAGGTTGAAAGTGATCAGATGAGGAGTGATTAAAGTCCTCAATTATCACATAATACTGTATAATAAAGGTATGCTATCCTCAATTAATTGTAAAAGTACCAACAAATTTCTAAGATGAAATTGTTAAGTTGAGAAATAAAGTTATTTTGAGCTCAAAAATCTCGTAGGGTTATTTTTTACACACCACCTAAAAATTGCTGTAACTCGGCGAATTTTCAACCAAATTAGCTCAACTAGGGCTCGTTGGAAAGCTTTTAGTATGATCTACAACCTCCTATAAACCGCATTTCAATAGGTCTAATAGTTTCCAAAATACAGACCTACTGACAGTTGTTTTGGGACAGCCTATGTATGTTCATAAAATGTCGCTTACCCGCACTGATACGAGATTCATGTCCGACAGAAATAATGAAAATTACCTGAAATCAAAAAGGAAAAATGCAATGAAATGAGAGCTCAAAACTTACAATCAAATGATCAAAAACATATGTTACAAAACAAAATAACAAAAAGTGATAGAATATTACGATCAATTCAAATTAATCCAAATAAGTCCTGAAACTAACACAAATCCAAATACGTGAGTGGATAGTAGTAACCCACTGAAATATATTGATTGCGGACCGGGTGAAGTCCCGACAGAATTGGCTCCTGTTTTGTCAAATATGTCTTCGTACTACAGGCGCACCTGTACAGTGGCATAACAAAACGAGTGGAGGCCCCTAAGCAAAACTTCTCTTGAGGGCCCCAGCCCCCCCCCCCCATAATGGCATTCTAGTTTTCGAGTATTTTACGACCATGCCATGAGAACAATTTGATATCGATTTCTTTGTCGTTATTTTCGTCTACGAGTACGATCAGGTAGGCCCCCCGCAACTTTTTCTCCCAGTTTCAGTGTCCCTAACTCCCTAATAAATTTTATCATTTTAAGATATTTAGAGAATTGCACTAGCCATGAGCGTAACATAAGCTAACTTTAACTTTTCGCAGCTGAAAATCCAATCTCATATTGATGGGGGGTGGGTAATTCCTCATACTTACTTAAAGAAATTCTTGAAATTTAAAAATTTACCAAAATGATACAGAGGTCGAGTCGCTTTTGGGCACTTCAAAAGTGTATGTTTATAAAACTTTTGAAAAAAAATTAAAACCTCTGACGAAAAGGCCCCTAGAGGCTCGGGTCCCAAAGCACAGAAAGCATCGTTGTCATACAGACACATATTCATCGTAGCGTCACAAAGTAGATGAGCCATTATTTTTGTTACGGACGTTACATTTTTACTCTTCTAATTGGTATACAGGGTGTTCCTGGATTAACACGCATAAATGATGGAGGTGATTTTTCAAGGAAAACTAAGACTTTTTTTTCCTATAAACATAGGCCATAAAATGCTTTCCCTCTGAGCTATGATTTTTCAAAGTTGGACAAAAAATTTTGGTTTTTTTAACACTACGGCCAATGTTATGGATGAAATTGAATGAAAATTGGTCTCTAAGCGTATTTTTTGGTGTAAAATTCAATTTTTGAGTCGAGTAAACGTTTCAAGGAGTTTAAATGGGAGTTTCAGAGGGGTGTTAATCTTAAAATTGAAAAATTTTTGGTAGCCGGTCAATTTTTTGAAAATTGAGGTGCATATTCGGATTTTATGAGCAAAACCAAAGGTTTTTGATCCCTTCCATTTTTGCCCTCCGCCGCGTTTTTAATGGCGAAATATGGATTTGAAATTTTGTCCATTTTAGGGTATACCTTGCTAATTGAAGGCGCAACTTCCGATGTCACCGTCCCGAGCACGTAAACTCTCCACGCCAGCGCGAAGCTATGCGTTCGGTGGTGTTCCCCCTCCCATCATTTTGGAAAGCAAGAGTAAATTCGCAAGTTCATCAAGTTTTAGAGGTTGCCTAATGCGGCATTTAAATAAAATAAACCATAACAATCATTATTATCTGTTATGATTATTATCAAAAACAGTTACACACATTAAACAATCAAACCGTCAAAGCCGTCAAACAAAAAGTGTATGCTACGCCCGTTCCTGTTGTTGAAACATTGCAGCATCGCATTGTCGAGGTGTGTGCCGATTTAACTCGAACGCAATGCAGATCAGCCGTGACGTCAGTAATAAAGAGGTGCACCTCTTGCGTCAACCAAGGTGGTTTTCATTTCGAACATTTGCTGTAAAATTTTAAATATTTTTAAGGCATATGAGTGCCATCTTAGCTTCGTTTGATCCAAGTTTTATGAAAGAAAAGAAAAGAAAAGAAAAAAGAAAAAAAAGAAAGAAAAAAAAAAAAACTAAGTTCGATTGTTCCATAACAATTATTGGTGATTGTCTTGTTGTTACAGTTATTACTAATTGTTTCGTTTACACATTAATAATTGTAATTGTTTTTTAATAATCATAACAGATATGAATGATAATTATGGTTATCATTATTATTACATTATTATTACATCGATAAATTATTATGATTATCATAAAGTTCATGGTTTATTTTATTTAAATGCCCCATTAGGCAACCTCTAAAACTTGATGAACTTGCGAATTTACTCTTGCTTTCCAAAATGATGGGAGGGGGAACACCACCGAACGCATAGCTTCGCGCTGGCGTGGAGAGTTTACGTGCTCGGGACGGTGACATCGGAAGTTGCGCCTTCAATTAGCAGGGTATACCCTAAAATGGACAAAATTTCAAATCCATATTTCGCCATTAAAAACGCGGCGGAGGACAAAAATGGAAGGGATCAAAAACCTTTGGTTTTGCTCATTAAATCCGAATATGCACCTCAATTTTCAAAAAATTGACCGGCTACCAAAAATTTTTCAATTTTAAGATTAACACCCCTCTGAAACTCCCATTTAAACTCCTTGAAACGTTTACTCGACTCAAAAATTGAATTTTACACCAAAAAATACGCTTAGAGACCAATTTTCATTCAATTTCATCCATAACATTGGCCGTAGTGTTAAAAAAACCAAAATTTTTTTCCAACTTTGAAAAATCATAGCTCAGAGGGAAAGCATTTTATGGCCTATGTTTATAGGAAAAAAAAGTCTTAGTTTTCCTTGAAAAATCACCTCCATCATTTATGCGTGTTAATCCAGGAACACCCTGTATAACACAATCTGTGTAAAATTATGGTGAACTGTTTGGGGGAAGTTATAAAACTAGATGGTTACTACTTCTCTGTCAATTTTCGTAGCAAAATATTGGTTCATTTTTCAGTTACGTTAAAAAATGAAGTGTTACGGACGTTACAAAAAAGACACCCAGTTTCCATGGACCTAATTTCGGTTGCTCTTTTTAAAAGCAATTCTAGTTTTTTTCCAATTCTATTTGAACTGAGTCATTCTTCATACCATCTATTTTTAAGAATCATTTTTGTCTAAAAAAATTTTCCTATGATTTTTTTGAGTTATTGCTCTTTTTTGATGTTACGGACGTTACACGGCATCTGTTACGGACGTTACTAGGTAACAATGATTGGACAATAGATATGTTTTAACCTATTTTATCTTTACTCAGAGCTGCTTATTCCTATTAAATGACCAGGATTTTGTTTTATCTTCAATAGATATGTAAAAATATGCCAAAAACTTTTTTTTTTTTTCAATTTAAGTCTAAATCTGAAATTAGTTTATTAAAAATGAAAAAATTTGCCGCCCTCCATCTTATACTCAGATTTTCATCTAAATTACAAAAATAAATTATGTAGTGACAAGAAAGGTTGAAAATAACCAACATGCAGCATAAGGAAGAAAAAATAAACTTTATTAGGAACAATACACTAAATTATTTTGAACAAAATCAAAAACTTAAAATTACGAGGGTGGATTTTAAAGTAAGTTTACCTATTTTTTTTCAGAAACTATTAATGTTAGAAAAAAAACAAACCCAGCGTTGGAACGTACGTACTCTCAGCTTTTTAATGAGCTCCAGTTTTTCAAATTTGGTTTACGAGTTGCGGAGATATCGTGGATTTTCCACACCCATCTCTCCTTCAAACGTGCCCACCTTTTTAGCCTCACAGAAAACATAAGTTTTAGACTTTGAAAAAGTAAAATAGAGCTATTATTTTATTGAAACAAGTCATAACATTGTTGTGAGGCATCTCACCTCATTTTTTGACATAGTTACCCGCTAGATTCTTGAATTTTTCATAAAAAAAAAAAAAAAAAAAAAAAAAAAAAAAAAAAAAATCGTAAAATTCTTTCCACATACTCCTGAACCAGGTGTTGACGCAAGCTGTTAATCCAGCTTCAATTCATGATGGTTGCTCTTTCCTTACTGACCGAAAGTTTGAAGATCGAAACAGATTGGATCATTTTCTCAGTAGTAGAGTAGTCTATTCAGTAAACAACATGCACTCAGATATTATTGAGATGTCTGATCCGGAGATAAGCGCATCGCCTGCCGAAACTCGCAGTCTTCTGTAGCGCGTGAAAAGGTGGGCACATTTGAGGGAAATACGGATGGGGAAAATCCACGATATCTCCGCAACGCATTGGCAAAAATTTGAAAAACTAAAGCTCGTTAGAAAGCTGAAAGTACGTACGTTTCAACATTGGTTTTGTTTTTTTTTCTAGCATTGATATTTTCTGAGAAGAAAAATAGGTAAACTTACTTTAAAATCCACCCTCGTAAAGTAACGGCCCAATAAACCCTGTATAAAAATAAACATAAAATAATAACACAATTTGAGAATCTTGAAGTGGTAATTGAATTTTTACTTAAATTACACTTCTGAGGAGCATCCCAGGTGGTAAAAATTCTCTTCCAGAAGTACCTACCAGTCATAATAATCTGAAATCAAAATAAATACCTGTCAAACTAAATGTTTTGTTTGAGATGCAAGTAAAAATGCAAAATTATTGACAAAAAATGTGATGATAAATGTAATAAACCTAACCTAACCTAACCTTTGCTTCTTGAAGGCGCACAGTTGCATTTCAGTTATGGAATAATAAGTAAAACAATGGTTATAACGTCCGTAACTGATAAAATTAGGTACAAGGTAATGAATGTAACGTCCGTAACGTTACGGACGTTACAAAATGTAATGTGTAATAAAATGGTCCCTAAGATATCTGTGAAAAAAGTGATCCACCTGGCATGACATAAACATCATGAATGTTTCTTTCACCAAAACTTAATTTAATATACCTACTCAAAAGGAAAATACACTGATTTTTGTTACTTTCCTGTTACGGACGTTACATTTAGAAGCAAGTTGGAATAATTATTAAAATATAGCTTAAAACTTACCTATTTTCTTAGCTGTTAAAGGAAGATGTTATTAATGATCTAACCTCACTCCTACAATGTGTTTGAAGTTTGGATGATGCAATAATTAGTACAAAACAGTAATGTCAACTTGACTCTAAAATCACTAGAGCAAACACTGCACCAAAAAAAAGCTGAAAAACTAGTGAAAAAAAATAAAAATTGAGTGAAACAACTTAGTTTCATAAAATTGAAGTTATAACTCAATGGAGAGAATAATTTTTTTTTCAGTTAGAATATACTTTTTTTTTTTGAAAATGTCCCCTTTTAAAATAATGGCTCAGATACACATCGCACAAAGTGTCTGAGATCGTTTAAAAAGTGGCCAAAAATCAGAAAGTGACTCATAGCTTTATCATTTATAAACTTTCAAGGCCAATATTAATCACAGAAAACACTTTAACAAGTAATTTACAATCAGAAGTCTTTGGAAAGATTTTAACTAACAAGGGGAACGTCCCAAGTGTCCGCCTCCGATTTTGATGAAATATAGCTCAAAATGTTCCTTGAGTGACGCTGATTAACACCCTGTATTTACTTTTTGCGAATGCGCTTTCAAAGTTGGAGAAAAAAAAGTTCAAAGTTCGCAGCTGTACTGCCCGAAATCGTCGGAGCGTGCTAAGGGTAGAGAAATCGTTCAGATCTCTCACAGAGAGCCTGGAGTGTAGTGGCGAAGGCACTCGACTCGCGGTAGAGCGGACCCAAGTTCAATTCTTGGCCGATCCTATTTATTTTTGCACATACTTTCCTCCCATTATCCAGTGTTTCTCGCCGTAATATTTCTTTGATAATCTTCTCAACATTATTTTTACGTTATTTTCACGTATTCCCGTGAATAGAAAGTTCGTTTTAAGTACCTCGAAATCAAAAATTCGACGCCACTCGAGTGGGTGTTCGCGATAAATGTTACTGAAAGAAAAATTAACATAGGAATAAATTTAGAAAGGTTTTTCTCGGACCACCTTTGAAACTCACATGCATTTGAAATAGCCTCCAAAAATAATTTAAAAAATGGAGACAGCAATACAAAATTTAAAAATGATATCTTGCAAATCATAGTTATTTGAGAAGATATTTCCTAATTCGCGATTCAAAGTTCCAAAATTATTCGTAAGTTTTAGAGGGTATTTTCAGAGTTTTTCTTGAATAACATTTATCGCGAACACTCACTCGAGTGCCGTCGAATTTTTGATTTCGAGGTACTTAAATCGAACTTTCTATTCACGGGAATACGTGAAAATAACGTAAAAATAATGTTGAGAAGATTATCAAAGAAATATTACGGCGAGAAACACTCGATAATCGGAGGAAAGTTTGTGCAAAAATAGATAGGATCGGCCGAGATTTGAACCAGGGTCCGCTTCACTGCGGGTCGAGTGCCTTCGCCACTACACTCCAGGCTCTATGTGAGAGATTTGAACGATTTCTCTACCCTTAGCACGCTCCGACGATTTCGGGCAGTTCAGCTGCGAACTTTGAACTTTTTTTTCTCCAACTTTAAAGGCGCATTCGCAAAAAGTAAATACAGGGTGTTAATCAGCGTCACTCAAGGAACATTTTGAGCTATATTTCATCAAAATCGGTGGCGGACACTTGGGACGTTCCCCTTGTAAGCCGCAAAGGTCGAAAACGATGAATTTTGATGACTTTTTTTCATTGATTAATTATTTGCCATTTTCTATCGATCTCAAACGTACCATTCATAGTGCATAGCTTTAAACATATAACCCCCTTATTCACGTACCGGTTGCAGCGACAGCATATGCAAACAGGAGACCTCGCAGCGCAGTACTACAGTAGCAATGAAACGTACGTTAAAACCCGGTGCCCCCCCCCCCCCGCCGGGTTAGCGCGCGATCGTAATTTCGACGTCTGAAAATCCAAGTTTCGATCCCATAGTGTGACCCAATGCGCGGTGGTTCAACAGGATTACCTCCCAAGGAATCGAACCACTTGGCTGGTAAGCTAGGAGAGAAATGGAGGCGGGAGGGTGGCTAGGCTACTGTATCGGTGAGGAGGCACTTGAAAAATGAGAATTAGGACAAAGATTACGCGAAACTGAAGATAAGATATGATCCAAGTCAATCCGAGCACAGCCGAGTTGAGCCAAATCTAGTCCTGCTGCACTAACTCTCATCCATTTGTTTGCAAGTACGACCTGGACCCAAATAGACAATGCGACAATGGTCTTCGAGAAAATTGAATTAACGTCAAGTCTCCGCAAGCCGTATAGATTGAGAATATTAAGATGATTCCAGGGTCGATTAGTTCCAACCGTGGACACGAAGTCGCGCTTCTCAAAAAGTCAACAGCTTTTGGATAAAAATGACGAATTCGCGCCGAACACACAGATTTGAGGAACGTCAGCACCTGCGGGCATACTTCAGAAAGATACCCTGGAAGTTTCACGCTGAAACATTCAAAAATAAAGCCGGAAAGTATATGAAATACGAAAATTCCCGTAAGCCTCAATGAGTGCGAATGAGGCAGATAGACGTATTATCACTCGCACTCACTCTCACTCACTAAGCTTATGGCGAAATGAATTCATAATTTACGGCTTTAATTCTAAACCAATTTTGCTCGTTTTGGGCTCAAAAATCCATAAAAAAGTTTTAAGGTGCTGACGTTATTGGATTTTGTGTTTTTTCTATGGTTTCATTTTAAAATGCCAAAAACACGCCTTATTCGTTGCACTTTTTATCGTGCTTTAAAAAGTGCAAAATTTGAAAAGGACCAATCAGGTGCTAGTTTCGAGATCTTGTTCCGAATCAGAACCAATCATGATCTGTTTCTGTAAAGTTGAAATACCTGCAGCGGACAATCCACCGATGATCTTGAAATGACTGCGACCCATCGGATCGTCGCCATCGCGTCGTTCTTATAAAATACATAAATTCAAACGCATGCATTATTCACAGACGTACATTTTATGAATTCACCGAGGAAAAGGCAAAATATTGAATTTTTATACTGCTTTTTCGCGCAAAATCAGGGAATCGCCATATTCCGAGAAATAAAGCTTTATTTCAGATTCACGGCCATTAAACAAGATAACTTGAGTACACGACTGCTATATTAGTAGGCCTCTCCGGCAACATAAATGAGCGCGGCTTTCACCAACAACAATGTCATTTTTGACTAAATTTCAATGTATTTCAAAAAATTTCCAAATAAAAATTGAAATGAGCTAATCGGTGGAATTTGGGACGCTGATTATGAAAATGATAATATGAATTTCCACTTAACTTTCCACGGTTTCACATGTTCTGCGGGTTACTCATTACAGGTTGGGTGCACTCTAACGGCTTTTTAACAATGTTTTCTAAAACCAATGTGTTTTACTATCCTTTTTATCCGTCACTTCTGCCGCGATAGATCTAATGCAATCACATGAACACTTCTGCTAGCATTTGTTCGCAAAAGATTGTTTTGTTTCATTTTAAATGAAACGCAAAATTTCTAATTTTAGACTTTTTACGTTTTGATTCGTTTATTTTCTTCTTTTTTTTTTTGTTAGTGATAAACGAGTACGTCGCGCGGGGAGTGTGCTATACAAGTATAAATGTCACGAGGCAGACAATCAAAATGAGTATAGGTAGGTACTTGCAAAGCACTTTGTCACGTCGTTATAAATACTTGCAATTTTTCAGCGGCCACATATATGTACTCATCCAAGGTATATGGAAGAACAGGTATGGACAGGAGGCGGAGCCTATCTCAGTAGGTGACGGCTACGTCACAGATGTTCTAGACGGTCGCGATAAAATTCGCCTACCGTTCCAAACTATCTCACTCACTCTCCCGTGATCCCCATCTCTCGTTACTGCAGTAGGTGACGGCTACGTCATCGCCAAAGCAAGCGTGTCGTCATCATTTGGCGGGAAAACTCAAAAGCCCCTTAAACCCCGCCTCCTGTCCATACCTGTTCTTCCATATACCTTGGTACTCATCAGAATCTTTGGTCACAGAAAAACCCGAACGGCAAATCTCTGCTCGTTAAGAGCCTATCGCGTGACTAAATGTTCAAACCGTGACTTCTAGCAACAACACGAATTCCACTTTGACGACAATGACGGCTCAGTTTTTTGCCAATGGCAATAGAAATGCGCCGATGGTTCACCTTGGATCTATCCACCTCGATTTCCGCTCGGTGCCAATATGGTGGCGCCTCAAAAAATATTGCTCTATACTGGAGAAAAAAAAAAAAAAAAAAAAAACTAATGACATAATTGCTCTTCCTCCTCCTCCAGCCCCCCCCCCCCCAAATCACATTATTCAGAAACAGACAAAGCACTCTAAATGCAAACTACCTCATCTTTATACATTATGCACATCTGCTAAATTGTCGCCAGCCCAAATGTGCAAAAGGACGTTTCATCAAATTTTGACATTTTGAGTTAAGAGTTGATTCTTGCGTTTTCGACCCCGCAATACGGTCTGAGATCATCAAAATTGGCCAAAAATCAGAAAGTAAATTTGCTATCAATTTAGTATTTATAAACTTACAAGATCAATTTAAATCCTAAAAAACACTAACAAAATTAATTTAAACCTATAGAAATGTCCCTGATAAGCTTTAAATTAAGCTTAAAAGGTCGAAAATTATGATTTTTTATGACTTTTTTTCCCCATTAATTTTTTGCCACTTTTTTTTAGATCTCCAACCATAGCGCGGCGCACTTTTGATCGAGTATATATTTTGAAAGCGTATTTCTGAATATTTTTAAGTAATTTAGCAAAAACGGAATGACGCATAAAGCTTAAGCTTTGCCAAATCTTCTTTCTGCTCTCCTGAAAAATCGTCAAAAACTGAATCAGCCCCATTGCGCTGCAGGCGACGATGTAAAAATGTTTAAACCGGATTCATTCCGACCCCCGTCCAGTTCTTCAGCAATAAAAACTGAAATAAATGTTATGTTTATAATCCGTTTCTTTTAGGTTTCGTGTCAACTGTTATTTCAGAGGTACCCACATACCTACCAGTTTTTAACACACTGCTTCTACACGTTTAAAAGGTTTCAGAGGCTTTTGCGTTGAAACTATAGTAGGAACTTCCGACATTTTGTTGAACATCTTACATCTGCGTAGAGGAACAATTGGATGGTTCAGGCATTTACTCACCAATTTGTAACGATAGGTATATCTTTCTTTACAATGTCCTTTGTACTAAACACATTTGAATTACAAAACAATGAGAGGACATTCAGAGAAAAACGGGAAAAGAAGTTTAAGGGGGCAACGATGGAACTACTACTTATTTAAAAACTTTCACGTTGGTTCTAATTGCTTACAGAGACAATTTTTTCATTAAGACGGCCAGAATTCTAATAAAAAGTTCCTGAAAATAAATTTTCACAATGGGTCTGTTGCAAACTTTTGCTACAGCGATTAAGAGAGATTAATCTCATGTAAAATCGCCTGAAAAGTCCATTGGTGCCATCAGAAAGTCATAAAATGCAATAATAAACTCACTAGAGGCGTTTAATTAAATCCAAGATGGCGGAGACATATCGAGCAATTTGTATGCATGCACAACGAACATCCAATGATAGCCAACCTCACAATATCGATCACAACCAATCACAACGTAAACAAACACATAACCTAGACCTCCATTGAGGTTGTCAAAGTTGGCCATCCTTGGATGTTCGTGGTGCATGCATAAAAATTGCTCGATATTTCTCCGCCATCTTGGATTTCATTAAACGCCTCTACTGAGTTTATTATTGCATTTTATGACTTTCTGATGCCACCAATGGACTTTTCAGGCGATTTTACATTAGATTAAACACTCTTAATCGTCGTAGCAAAAGTTTGCAACAGACCCATTCAGCGATTATCCTGTTATTTTTAACAGATATTATGGACAGTTCTGGATTTTTTTGTCAGATTATTCTAGTAAAAAAATCAAGATTTTTCTGATCTAAAAGACCAATATTTTTGGTGAAAAATGCCGCAGCATTCCAGTCAAAGATATTAGCGGCTCAAAAAATATTCATCGGTTCAGCAAGCAAATGATTCGTGAGCACTTGCGGCCGTTTAAATCCCCGCGTAAAAGTCTTTCAGGGACCGTCCGTCGACCGTCCCGAACATTTTTTCGCCCGCGATTCTCGTCAAAAAGGCCAGAATCTCTTGCCGAGAACTTTTAAATTGGCTTTTATAACCATTTTAAGGCAAATTTTTTTCTCCATACGCATACGGTGAAAAACAAATATAAATTGCCCACGAGTCGCGTTACTGCATGGATTTTGCATTCACTCCAAATTTTCGACTTTACATCACTCTCGCACGTATGATGGATAAAAGCACATGACCCAATGCCCGTGCATTCAGGTTCATTAGACAGAATCGTTTTCCTCCCCAAATAATCAACTCGCTTTCCCTCAAAATTTGGCAACGGCACCGATCACTGCAACAGTAAAAGCAGTGTTGCCAGTAATAGACGTGTATTTGACATCGACTCTTATGGGAAATATATGAGACCCCCCCCCCCCCCAAGGCCTCTACGCATCCGGCAACAGTGCGTAAAAGTCTCCACCGACCGTCGCGGGCTAATTTTTCGACAAAGACGTCATTCACCGTAGTAATCGAGGGCTCCGGGTCTCCGGAGTAAGGGCCTGCGGAAACATGAAGTGTGCTCTTTCTTAAAAATCGGCAATACGATTGAATTACCATTCCAGCGAAAAAGCACATCTTACATTTTTAAGACCTCCTACTTCTGGAGACCGCCGTTTCAATTATGAAACGCTTCGACGCAGAGCGGCGCACACTTGAATAAAACATGGATTTTTTCCGAACATGTAGCTGTTTTGTAGCTTTAAAATATTTAAACATTTTCGTCTTGGTATTTTATGGCAAAAATCATGTTACTTAACATTTTTCAAGCTCTAAAATGAAAGCTTTCACACATTTTTAAGTTACCTTCGTCCTTCATAGAGCCAAATAGAGGTCCAACACAGGCTACGCTTCCCGTGGTTTGAAAGTGATGAGGTAAAATTAATGAATTAATTTTTTTTGTTCGGGGGCAAAAAAACAACAGCCAGTAGTCGCCAACTATTGAGTGGCGAAAATTGCTCCAATCGAAATCCAAACCCAAAATTTCGCCTTCAAGCAAACATTTCAATTAATTAAAGTATATATTTCAGAAATAATTGATCGGAAACCGTTATTTTGTGTAAAAAAAAAAACCGCCAATTTAAACGATGAAGAAAACCCACCCTATTAAAAATGACCAGTTGACATCAGTTGATATCAGCCTGATGTCAACTAGTCTTTTTTAGCAGGGTGACCTTAGACCTATGCCCATCACTGAACAGTAGGTGACTGTTGGTTGTTGCTTAGATGAGTCCCGACCAAAATTGAGCTGTGAAATTGGACACCAATAGCAAGCTGTGCGCTGGCCGCTTGGTCTCTATATTCGTCTCTGAAATATTAACGTTTTTTTTTTTAAAACTAACCTTGTACTTAAAAAACTTTAATATAAAAAAACTAAGTCTGTTTTGAGAAATGTTTAGATAATAATAAATTTAAATTTAAAAAGAAAAAACTAGCTGCAATTATAGGTATGTGTTAAGTTAATGTTCAGACTACGAACTTATTATATAAAAAAAGAAAAAAAAAAAAAAAAAAAAAAAAAAAAAAAAAAAGAGAAGTAATAGATTAACGCTATTGCAATATACTTTTTACTGTTCATAAACTAGATGTTTACCCCAAAAATTATGTCCGGGAAATCACACGTTTCCAGTCACTGTGCGGCGGTGCGCATGCGCGGTGCACGGTGTGCGCCACTGTCGTTACTATCGTTGCAG
The DNA here is from genome assembly GCA_011764245.1 of Trialeurodes vaporariorum. Classification (NCBI taxonomy): domain Eukaryota; kingdom Metazoa; phylum Arthropoda; class Insecta; order Hemiptera; family Aleyrodidae; genus Trialeurodes; species Trialeurodes vaporariorum. Next base: position 32,791,762 of record VMOF01000001.1, read on the forward strand.
TTACGCAAAGCAGCTCTATCACTGGAAATGGACCGAAACGGGAATTGTATCCTGATCGTGTCTTTCACGACGCAATCTTTTTGACCCCACCCCCTCCACCACCACACACCCCACCCATTCCTATTCCCTCCCTCGCGCGTTACCCGAGGACTTTTCAGTTTTCGCGACACGTCTCGGAGGCTACGGCGACCTTCGATTGCATGATTTATTGGCTATTAAACGATGAAAGATGAACGATGAACGCCGATGAGTGGTGACGATGAGGATCGCGAGAAGCGCGGTGCGGATTGTGAGCAATTGAGCAAACTAAAAAGTGAGATTGACTATGACTTATTTATTGGTAATAATTTATTGTGGGTTGGCAATCGCAGTGTTGTCATTTATCAAGAAGTGGGTCCTGTGGTGTCTCTCGTGCAATGTGGCAACAACGAATTCTCTCCATTTTAACCTACGTAAAACAATCGATCTTCAGTGGATACACAGATTCCCTAAGAATGCAATACTTTTATATGTATAGTTCTAATGGCAAATACATGGTTGCCAAATTGCACCAGTCGCCACTGAGTGAGTCTGTTGCATTTGCACTACAGCAATGAAGAGGGTCAATTAGTTTGTAGTAAAATCATGATATTACAGATTGAACGATGCATCTGGAGGTTGGAATCGCCAAATTCCAGCCAGTTCAACAACTACAGTAACATTTGAAGACTACGCGGAACCAACTGATATATCACTTCAGAAGCGGTCAAAAGTTAGCATTTAATCCTTCAATTCATTTTTCGATGTGGCTCTGCACTTAAAAAACAGAAAAATGTGAGAGAGAAAAAATAGGGATTTTTGGAGACAAGCAAGATTTTTTTTTTTTTTTTTTTTTTTACTTTTAATCTCTTTTTTTCAAAGACATACAGAAAAAAGTGAAGGGTCATTTGCCAAGTTTTGAAAAAGGTTGAAGTAACTTATCATGCGTTGTTCCCGTGTATAGAGTGTGTAGTTCTAACCTCCAAATTCACAGTTTAATCTACCATATCTTGTAGATATTGGAGGTTTTAATGAAGCAACCAGCAGCTGGCCGATCATATACTTCATCGTAAAACCGATCGTTTTTGGTCGCTAAAAAACGCTATTAGTCGAAAATTGTAAAACTTGGTCGTTGCCATGGTTACAATCGTGAAAGTGCCCGTTTTCTAAAGGTCATTCACAAATAGCCTTCAAAATACGAACACTTTATAACGAAAGTTACCGCAATGCAACAGCCAAGTTTTACAATTCTTGACCAATCGTGTCACTATCTTAGCGATGACCTAAACGATAAAGAACATGATCGGCCTGCACTCCGCAGGCATGGTTAAGAAATTTTGAGGCCCTAGAATAAAATTCAGAGGAGCAAGAAGGTCGCACCAGTTTATTGGTTTCATAACCAAAAACCAAATTTTCCGCACTTAGTGGAAATCAAAAATGAAAGTTGGTAAATGGGGCTCTTGCAAACTTTTGCTAAAAGCAATAAATTAATGGTCCTATATCTGATGTAATGACCAGCGAAAATCAAGCAGATCACACAGAAAAAGTCTAAAATTCATTAATAAACTCGCAAAACTGCTTTAACGGTAAGATCGTAATGGCATGGCGCTTCAACGTAAGTATCATGGGAGATTCCCGTCTAATCTGTCATTTTCTCTACAGAGAAACGCAGAGATATGTCTCATTTTAGATAGGAATGTCCCATGATACCTGCTTTAAACCGCCATTATGCCCGATTCATGAGAGTGAATTTCGTGATTTTTTCAGTGCACTCATCGTCATTTTTACAGGTTTTTATGCAAGAATCAACTCTTCAATCCCCTGTAGCAAAAGTTTGCAAGAGCCCCATTGGTAGAAATCTAAAATGCGCTATAACGATGGAGAAATTACATTAAACCACAGTATGAGTGGAACCAGAAGTCCTCGGATGCAAATCGATGGGTCAACCCTCTGGTTAGCTGAACTAAAGTCTTTCGCTGCATGGGTCAGTTTTCTACCAAAGGTTTTGTCAGCGCTACCAAAGTGTTTCTTCTGTTTTTTCTGTGCGGTTCAATTTTGTGCTTTACCGTTAAGTGTTGACTATCCAATGGCATCAGCATACAGCATCACACAGAAGAAAACTTCGGTAGCGCTGGCAAACCAGTGCAATAAAAGACTACTAGAGCAAACCAAAGATTTTGTATGCTTAACTGAAGAGACTTTGCTGGGTGAACCGACACTTTGGTTGACTCAACTACAGAATTTTGCTGGGTCATTTTTCGACTAAAGGTTCTGTCAGCGCTACCACAGTGGTTTTTTCTGTTTTTTCTGTTTTTTCTGCGCGGTTCAATTTTATTCTACCGTTGAGTGATTACGATCCAACGGCATCAGCATCACACAGAAAAAAAATGGAGATAACTTTTCGATAGCGCTAGCACAACCTTTGGTAGAAAAATGACCCAGCAAAAGACTTTAGTGGAGCAAACCAAAGGTTTTGCACGCCTAACTAAAGAGCTTTGCTGGGTGAACCGAAAAGGTTGACTCAACTGCAGTCTTACGCTGGGTCATTTTGCAATTTTTACGCTTTAACGACGTAGGTGTCCGTCCCCAATGTAAACAAAACAAGGGTCCCTAGACACAAACATGGGTTTTTTTTCTTATAATTAGACCTTCTTTAGAGCGATTGGCGGCAGATCACAAGTTAATTGACCTGCCGAGTTCGAATTTGGCCTTAGTTTTGATCAAAATATTCCAGATTTTCCTCAGTATAAACTTTATCGCGCAAAATGTTTGAAAGTGAATATGCGTAAAATCGGGACGAGTGAAGTAGAAAATGATAAAATTTTTGAAATCAGCGTCCCAAATACTGTGGACTAGCACAATTTTAATGTAATTAACAAGAAAATTCATTGAAATACATTAAAATTTAGTTAAATAAACACTGATGTTTGGTGCATTTCGGGGACAGTTATGTCGTTAAAGAGGCCTACTTTCATTTTACTGCCAAAGGTTAGGTCAGCACTACCAAAGAGTTTTTTCTGTTTTTTTTTTTTTTTTTTTTTTTTTTTTTTTTTTTTTTTGCATCTGCATCATCAGCCGGATCGGAAATCGCATTGAGCATCGACAGCCATAGATGCGAACTGAAACTTGCGCTGCGCTGCCGCTGTCACTAGTTACTTGGGCCAATGCTGAGAGCGGTGTGGCGGAGGTACGGGAACGGACTACGGTGGCGCGGCCTTCATCCTTGGCCGTCTTTGACGCATTCTCAGTCCGTTATTCTGAGACCTCATTTCCCGCTCGCAGGCGCATTCACCATTTCACATACACGCACACTTAGGCGCTTCCATCCATAGTACACACCACCACACGGACACCACGGGCCACACTCACACTGATAAAATTCAAATTCAAATTCACAAAACATTCACATCGGTGCCCCCTATACCAGTGTACTATAACGTGTACACAGGTACACAATATACCACTGTGCAGTGCACTACACTTACACGAATGTCGTACACACCTGTATACCTGTAAACTGATAAATGTCTCGCTTCTCTTTTGCCACTTGGTTGGCGCTAAGAGAGCCCGCTCTGTAAATCTAAACCCATACAATAAGGAAATGTCATCTAACCATACCAGATTTCAGGGGCAGGGGTTTGAGGTTACGTAGTTAGGTGGCAAACTTTCACTTCAGCTCCTACAGGAGGAAGTTGATTTTTTGTGTTTTTTGTTAAATTTGGACCATTTCAAGGAGAAAATTTATCACTTAACTCACTGTTAGTGGAAAAAGGAAAAGCTCCCCTAGATGCCCTGAGCACTTTTATGAAAAAAAAGGAAAAAAATCAGTAAAATACTGTTTGTAATATGGGCTTATAAGACGATTTCAATTTAGAGTTACATCATTAATATATACACCATTTTTCACTCTAAACTATCGATTTTCGGGTAACTGACATCCTAACTACATATTTGAACCTTCAATAAGGAGGAAAGAGTGGGTAGATAGCCCTTACACCCCCCCCCTAAATTTTCAATTCAAGCATCCTCAAAAATACCACCTAAACATACATTTTTGTGCCGATTATTAGAGTTTTGCAGTTTGGGACTGTGATGCCCCCATTGCCCCCTCCTTCCCAAAATTGGGTTCTTGTCCCCGCACCCCCGAATAAAGACAAATAGGTAACCACGAATTACTAACAAATATATACACACATCTATTTCTATAGGTTAAACTTGAATAAAGATCAGAATCAAATCAAAATATAATTCAAAAATTAAGTGAATAATGCAGCGCAAATAGGAGGCAATGTCTAATGAGTCTAAAATTCCGCTAGAACAAATTTTTCAGTGATTCTGAACGGAACATGACATGATATTTTATTGATTTTTAAATGAGGCCCAATGATGATAGAGAAGGTCAAATTATATTCAATATGAGTCGTTAAGAAAGAATGACATAATTGGCACACAAAGAAAAATTAAGTAGTTGAACTCGTTTTTTATTTCCTTTTCTGATAGCAGTGACGTAGCGTGCAACGTGGCAACGTTGTAATGTGTCCATTTTAACACATGTTTTAGTCGAATGTGAAGTCCACCGAACACCCAATAGTTCGATCTTTTTCGTAGGTTTAAATGGACAAACTGCAACGTTGCCAAACCGCACGCTAGGCCACTGTCTGATAATCTTATCATCTGTTTCTCTTAATTTGTAAAGGCGTACGATAATCCAAGCGAGCTTGTTGAACCTAACAGACCGAATTTTCGCTACTTTGAATCGAGTCCAAAATAAACGTGATTACAGACGAGCATTGCGGGTTAGCAAACGAAGAGAACTGCAAGAGAGGGTTAGGGCGAAGAAAGGGGGCCATGTTGCCTATTTCGTCTAAATTATTATCAGTGCCCTACAAAAATTATTATAAAAGCGTCCAGAACCCTGCCGTATTACTCTCTCCTGCTCCTCTATATCCTTTTCCAACTTATTTTTTATTCATCTATCTTTTTTGATTTTCATCCTAACATCATAGTGAAAGAGAAGACTACAACAATTAAAAAGGAACGAATAAAAAACAAAAGTAGAAGAATAAAATTATGCAAAACAAGGAGAGAAATAAGTGTATTTCAATCCATCACGAAACAGTACAGTCCAAACAATTTTTTACTCCTAATTATTCCAAAATTGAAAATATGATTAACTTGGCAAAAATAAATAAATAGATAAATAAATAAATAAATAAATAAATAAATAAATAAATAAATAAATAAATAAATAAAAAAATAAATAAATAAATAAATAAATAAATAAATAAATAAACGTAATTGATTCCATGTCTTCACGAGCGATAATTTCCGTGTCCAGCCAGTTCTTTTTACAATTTAAAGTGAGGATTTATCTGTAGAAAACGCTGATTAAAGATTGACTCGAGCAAAACTAAATCAAAACTGAAACTAAGTGGTCGAAAAACAACTAAATCGTCGCATTAGTCTGACGAACAACCAAATTATTCGTTAGTTGCTCAGGTAGCCAACCTTGTGCAACAACAACTAATGACCAATTTAGTTGTTTGACGGAATAATGCGACGATTTAGTTGTTTTTCGATGACTAACGTTCGACTTATATAGTTTTGCCCAAGTCTAGGCTGCCAGCGTGTATTGTATAAATTATGCGGGTAGCTCAGTATAATGAAAATATTATCGATTTTCGTCCCTGCTGAAAAAGAAGACGACCGCGCGCTTTAAGAGGTATCCAATTCTTCCAGAAATTGTCGATTTATTTTGTGCAGACGGAACTTCTTACTCCATCGGCTAAAATTGGTAACATGGCATTTAGCTTGCTTATTCTAGCACACATAAGCGCCCTCAATACACGTATGTGTATGTATATTAATCTTACTCAGATTTGGCTCCGTTTCGATTTCTCCCTTTTCCACTTTTTGTTTCGAATTAATCGAAAATAGAGCTTATTAGCTCTAATCCCCTCTCGATGGAAATTCACAGCACATCATGCTGACGAAGAGTGGATCAAAACTGTATTCATCCAGAACTTTTCATATTGGTTCGACTTGCCCCTTTCGATACCGGATTATTAAAACTGAATCCCTATATTTTGTATTTTTAGTCATTTGAATGCAAAACTGTATAGTATAGAGCCTGCTTGCCTAACTTTATGTGTTCAGGGGGAAGCAAAAGCTCATCCTAGAGAGCGAATCGGTACTTACACTATCTTGGGCGAAAAGGGGTTCATTCTCATAACGTCTCAAGGTCTTCCAACCCTTTTAATTAAGCTATTTGAAAATACAAATTTGTTGGCGTGTGTTCATTCACCTATACCAACTACGACTGATGACGTCATCGACTCACCACAACTCAAACAAACAACCACCATCGAAACTGTTGCCTCCGTATCGTTTGCACCGAAAGCTTCAAACATGAGCGGAGCCAGCAATTTGGCAACTGTGGGTTCTTCCCATTTGAATATATGAGAAACAATCGATTCTTGAGGGGGCCATGGCCCAATTTCTAATCGATTGTTTCTCATATTTTCAAATGAGAAGAATCCACAGTTGCCTAATGCTGCCAAGTTGCTGGCTCCGCCCTTGGCTTAAAATATGATCTAGACTGGACATAAGGTTGATAAGGGGCGGGGAGTTCGTGCGGAAGGGTAGGACAGAACTCGCATGCTTCTCCTGGAAACGCCGCGCCGCAACTGGAGTTACTTACAGTATGTACTAGAGATTTCGTAAATAAATTAAAGTCGGCGGATTATTATTATTACTTTTTTTTTTTTTTTTTTTTTTTTTTTTTTTTTTTAAATTATGTACTTAAAAACATTAAACAAATTGTTTTCCTATACACACGGACAAATGTAATTCTAAACTTCTGATGATACCACCAGAACCAAAATGATACGTCAACCGAGGTCAACCTAGTACTTTTTCCGCACAGAGCTCAGGGGTTTCGTTCAAATTCAGGTCATTGCTCTAAAATTTCCTCCGAATTTTCAAGAACAAAGGTGCGAAAACCATAGTACCGGAAATTTCTCGGTTGACGCATCGTTGCAATTATTCTGGTATTAAATTCCTCGGTTGACGCATCGTTGCAATTCTGGTATTATTACTATCTTTTTTGTTATTTTATTTTTTTTTATTTTTTATTTTTTTCATTTTCGGTGTAAAATTTGGCACACTACTTTATGCAATGACATTAAGCCTGTGGTCCAAGAAAAGAAGGAAAAAGAAGAAAAGAAGAAGAAAAAAATATCGAGGTGTACCAAATTACCCAAGCGTATACGAAAAAGTAACTTGAGAATTTTACAGAGCTTGAGGGACTAACACTCCCAGATCTTCTTTCAGTGGCAAATTGAGACGGTGCACTACCCTATAAAATACATAGGGCAGTTTAAAGGTACACTAAAAATTCGCGGATTCAACAAAACAAGAGTCCACACCCCTTCAATTTAGCCTGGTGTTGAATGGTGACGTTCGGTACACACATATGATAGGGCTGGGAATTGAAGAACAGAGTGCTCACCATTCAACACCAGGTTAAATCAGAAGGGATGTTGACTGTTGTTTCGCTGCATCCTCGAAATTTCGGTGTGCCTCTGCTGCTGCCATACAGCGTCCTATTTCTATTAGTCTCTGGCTTTTCTTTTGGATGTACCCACGTGGGATTTCTACTGCAGACGCAGCACAAAAATGCAACGATTATCGATCGTCGGCAAGCGGTGAGTGGTGCAGAGGTGGCGTTTGGGGACGAGAAACGCGTTAAGCCCGAATCACACTGCGCAAGTGGAGCTGAAAGTGAGCCGAAAGTGGGGGTCATCGGTGAACCATTCATCGATGATCGTGAAAATTGCGCGGGCCGCGCAATTTTCAGGATCATCGATGAGGTCGGAGATCATTAGCAAACAATTTCTAAAGTTATGCTGAACAAATTGAGCACACATTTTTGTAAAAAACCTTAAAATTAACGAAAAGATTACTGTTGAGCAACGACTTGCAAGACAGTTTGCAAGCTCACTTTCAGCTCCACTTGCGCAGTGTGATTCGGGCTTAAAAAACCTTAACATTAACGAAAAGATGACTGTTGAGCAACGACTTGCAAGACAGTTTGCAAGCTCACTTTCAGCTCCACTTGCGCAGTGTGATTCGGGCTTAAAAAACCTTAACATTAACGAAAAGATGACTGTTGAGCAACGACTTGCAAGACAGTTTGCAAGCTCACTTTCAGCTCCACTTGCGCAGTGTGATTCGGGCTTAAAAAACCTTAACATTAACGAAAAGACGACTGTTGAGCAACGACTTGCAAGACAGTTTGCAAGCTCACTTTCAGCTCCACTTGCGCAGTGTGATTCGGGCTTTAGACAAGAGCATTGCGGTAAATCGATGAGCGGGCATTGGTAAAAAGACGTTGATTGTTGATTGATCAACGGTGCGTCCGTCACCGACCGCGCGTCGCGTCGTACACGTACCATCAGGAGCGTCTATCGATGAGTATCGGTTCATCGGGCCATCAGGCCATCAGGCCATCAGGCCTATCGGTTGCAAAGAGCGGTTCAACTCAACATATCAGCCGAGTATTAAATATGCACGAGTGAAAAAGTATGTGCGGTTCCATGTTTCATGTCCGCGGTGCATAAATTGATGATGCGAGGCAAACAGCGGAAGTTTCAAGTCCGCAGTTAGGTCGCAATGGCTCTCCCCCCTCCCCCCCCTACTCCCTCCGTCACCCCCTTGCGAAATTCTCCTCCCCCGCTCACGACTAAAACGACACCCCCTCGCTCGCGCATCGGCACCACACCACACTGCAATGGGCCGCTATGCAGTTATGCAGTCCCATATATACATTCGAGTGATAAAATATTGCCAGCTATTTTCAGGATACGAAATGAGAGAAAAGGGGTTCTTTATTCCATCTACAAATATGACATTGTATGGGCTCAGCCGCAGATTCATTTTCCGTCCTCTTGTGCCTCCTCTGCACTGTGGAAAATCCACTCTCTTCAAAGGATGACCTCGTAAATTATGAAATAGCCGATTTTCAAAGGTTGTTGTTGGGTAATGGAGCAGTTACACACTTTTGTTACAGCGTTACGAATAAGGATCGATACCGTCAGGTAACACCATTTGAAAAAAAAAACACATGGAAAGCATCAAAAAGTCTGAAAATCCACTCATAAACCCACTTCGTTTTAAGAGAAATCCAAGATGACTATCAGCAAATGAGCGGGTCGCACAATGGGGGAGTTGCATCTAATTGCAGCTTCATCTATGATGAATCACTTTTCTCCGCATAGAAAGTTTTTAAGAGAAATCCAAGGTGGCTGTTTGCAAATGAGCGGGTCACAATAGGGGGAGACCCATATTTAATTGGAGAATAGAACTTCCTCTGCGGCGAATCACTTTTCTTAGCATAGAAAGTTGCGATTAGATGGGGACTTCCCCTTTTGACAGCCACATTGGAATTTTCTTATTCGCACTTATTGAGTTTGTTGGTCAATTTTGGACTTTTTTTTTCTTCCAACGTTACGTTCAATTGATTTTACACTATAATGGACCCCATAATTTTGCAACAGACCCATGCTTACGGGTTAGATTTATATATTTCTCAACAACCCGTGCACCCTCTGATTAATAAGAGCAATAGGTGAGAGAAATTGATCTGTCGGTCATGAATCGTCCATGCATTTGGGCCCTGAACCCATGAGCAGAGGTACAAGGCGAGGGGAGTGGGACTAATCGTAATAGCTGTCTGCTCTTTGAAATACGTTACATATAACGGCGCTCATGATGATCGACTGTGCATCATTTTCATTCATAAAGAAAATGGTACCAAATACATGAATGAAAGATTCAACAGATGAGTGAAAGTCTACAATGAAATAAAACAACCGGCCGCCGGCTGGCCACAGAAATGCTCGCAGGACCGGATTAAACATTAAGGTGATTAGGCTATGGCCTAGGGCGCAAGATGTATATAGGGACGCAACATTTCGCAGGACCTTTTTTGAGGCGAAGAAATCCCACTATTACATGAAAGATGGTTCAAAATTAGTAGAGAGGCAGAGGCCTCCCTAAAACAAAGGAATCACATTTTTTAAATGAACTCACGGACCGCCCATGGGCGAAAGTATACGATTAGCCCAGGACACTAGGTATAGGGTTGATCCAGCTCTGCATTCTCGTATCGAGCGGAGCAACCGTTTTGCTGATCTTTAATGACATTCTGTAATCCATCGGTGATTCATCCGTTGACTGACGGGGTTGAAGCAACTATAATTAATATAAAGTAATTCTATAAGTCATTGTTATACTTCTCCACTGACAGCTGATACTTCTATGTATTTGCTTCAACTGGTTGAATAACCGTTGACTTAATTTTATAGATTTCCGCATTAAATATCCGTAAGACGGCAGCACTGACATCAGCGGCGGCTCGTGCGATTTGACAACCATACAAGTTCTCCATTTAAACTTAGGTGCAAGAATCGATTGCTTTACATTGGTTAAATTAATGAGAGGAGGCCACTGTCAGTGGCGTAATCTTAGGGGGGGCATGACCTTTTTGCCCCTCCAATATTTGAGAAGGGGGGGCAAAGTATCATTTTGCCCCCCCAATAATTTGATGAAAAAGAGGAAGGTAGAAAAGAAAAGACGGAAAAATACAACAAAATAAAGGAAGAAAGGAATAATTACAGGAACCGAGAAGCAAACATTGGCAAGAATAAGTGGCTCTATTTTACTCTGAAACTGCGCCTAAAGTAAATCTAAAGTAAAAAATTCCTCTGTTGTCAATGAAATAAAGAAAATATACATTGAGTCTACTAACTTCTGTTCTGTCGGTTTGTTATTTTTGAAAGATTTGATTGCATAAAATATAGTCTGAGAGAACCCAAATGTTCAAATTTTTCCGGGGGAATACCCCCGGACCCCCTATTACTGGAATGTCCCCCCCCCCCATTCCCCAAAGCATCGGACTATTTCCTACCCCCTCCCCTCAAAAATAATCTAAAATTTTACGCCACCAAGTGGAACATTACATTTACTGCAGTTTTAAATTTCCAGATGACTTCTAACCGTGAGGAACAGTTTCCCAAAGCCTAGAAATATCACCTTCATCAATAAGCTGAAAGTCCAACTGAAAAGTTCTCTTTTTGCCTGAGAAATGAAGAAAATAAACGTAAAATCTATTTTTAATTTGTTTAAATTTTGTGGCATTTGTATGCGATAACATTGCTTAAAATAACGTCTAAGAGAGCCTGAATTTCCAAATTTTTCCGGGGGAGGACCCCCGGACCCCCCTCTCACTGGGGGGTGTCCCCCCAGACCCCCCATAGTGCATCTCTCAAAAGTTGGTCTGCCCCCCCAATAATAATCCCAAGTTTACGCCACTGGCCACTGTTGCCAACTTTCACGAGCCGCCACTGTCTGACATCGAGAGTATTGAAGTATCTGAGGAGGCCCACAGTTGAAGAATGGGTCCGTTGCGTACTTTTGCAACAGAAACAAGACACATTGTATCTAACGCAAAATTCGGCGAAATTAACGATGTGCACATTAAAAACTTTCAAAATCCACTCATTAACTCGGGAAATCACTTCATTTCAAACAAACGCATGCTACTTTGGACACTAATATCACCAACATACAACCACGTGGACGGAACCACAGCGTTTTTGTAGACATCAAAATAACTTACAACCATTTGAATGTTTCGTTTAGATGCAAACAATTCTTGTATTATTTTGTAATCTTTGATAAAACCAGAAAAGACCAGTCAGCAAATGCAGCCAATATTTCATGTATATAGAATGAAATTCTATCATTTTGTAGTTACGATGTTGTTTACATACACATCACAAGGTGGTTCCGTCTATGTAGTAGTATGCCGGTGCAAACAGTGCCTTGTGTAGCGCGGGATGTTTGAACTTGAAGTGACTTCCTGCGTTGATGAATGGTTTTTGAACGTTTTTAATGTGTGCATCGTTATATTTTCGCCGAATTTTACGTAAGAATCGAGGTTCTATATTGTTGAAGCAAAAGAACGCAACAGACCCATTGATTGTGCACAAGCTGAGTGAAAGTATGTTTATTGTTTGGGTGAAAGACGAATTATTTAAGGTGCCTTTTTGGGACCGTGGATCGCATGGTCGAGTAAAACCCGTAAAACTCATGCGGTCCCGACCATTGACGCGCGCGCAATTATGGCCATTCTTCAAACGATTCTGCATTCCGCCAAGTTGTCACACTCACACTCACTTATACTCACACGCATGTGCACTTGACGGGCTCGGGCACGGGCACTCAAGTCGCGAAACATCAAAGCGATGAGCCACCGCTATTGCATCATGAAATGTGATTCATCACCGAGAAAGACCTTTGATCTCATTATGACTGTCGTTAATTGGGCCTCAAAACAAAACTGCAGTGTGCTCTTCACTTGGGAACATACATACAGTCATACAAGGCGCCGACTACAGGATAAAATATTATTAATTAAGGACTATGTACTATTCGCGAGGACAAAGAGTGTACTTGTGATGACAGGAGTTTTTGAGGTTCTGAGGTTCATGTGTATACTGGACGCATTACGCACATCATAATCGTATTAAGGTGCTTCCAGACGAAAATTTTCTAGATTTCAATTCTGATGGATAGCTATGGGCGAATCCATCAATTTGGCAACCATGAATTTATCCCCTTTGAACGTATGAGAAACAATCGATTCTTGCTGGGGCCATCAATAGCCATGACCCTTTTACTAATCGATTCTTTCTCATGCATTCAAATGGGAGTAATGCACAGTTGCAAGATTGCTGGATCCGCCCCTTTGTGGATGACACTTATTATTCAAATGTGCGGGGAAAGTCGTGTTTTTGGAATTTTAAATTGAAAACAAAGAAAACACGCAAGATCCTTGGGAACGTTGGAACTTGTGTAATTTTTTTTTATGGATTTTTTGAGCCTAGAATAAACAAAATTGGATCAGAGTTAAAGCCGTAATATTCGAAATGAATTTTGCCAGAAGGTTATAGTAAACGCGGAAGACACTATATCCAACTGCCTCACTTGCACTCATTGGGGCTTATGAGAATTTTCTTATTTCCAAAAACCCGGCTTTATTTTTGAGTTTTATAACTTAAACATTTCAGGGAATCTTAATCTTAAAGTATGCTCGCAAGGATGTTCCTGAAAGTTGCAGTTTTTGCGTATTCATCAATTTTTGAAAAAAAAAAAGAAAAAAAAAACTGTTGACTTTTTTGAGCAGCATCGCGTATTGCTACGGTCGGAACTAATCAACCCCGAAATCACCTTTTCAGCGGGCCGAATCATTTACTTCATCGTTAAAGCGATCGTTAAGATTGTCGATGAGTGATTCTATTGGTCGGAAATTGCAAAACTTGGCCGTTGCTATATGGTAACCATCGTTAAAGTGCCTGCTTTTTAAAGGTTACTCATGAATAAACTTTATAGAACGGACACTTTAACGATGGTTACCATATAGCAACGGCCAAGTTTTACAATTTCCGACCAATAGAATCAATCATAGACAATCTTAACGATCGCTTTAACGATGGAGTAAATGATCGGCTCACAGGGTTTTTCAGATAAACGCAAAACGCAATACACACGAAGACTACATGGAAAGAACGTGGTTAGTCACTTCAGGCGTTATCAAAATTTGGCAACCAATTCTTCACTTTATTCTCCTTGTGGATGACTTACAAAATTATATGAAAAGTAAACAAAAAGTTGGGATTTTTGTCTTTCACGTCAACAAAAACCTCTCAGTTTTTTATTTACTAGCTTTTAATATCTTTTTTTGAGTGAACCACGTTCTCAATAAAATAGTCAGTATGACCAAATGTTGACAACGCCTGAAGCGACTAACCACGTTCTTCACACGTTGCTTCGCATGTGATAATAACGTAGGAATCATGTGCATTGCGTGTTGCATACTAGAGTCCCTATATACTATGAGAGTTGCGACAAGAATCTCAAAATGAAGAAGAAGAAGCGGATCAATGGAGCCCCCAAGAGGCAAATTGCAAATGGCGGATGGCCATTTGCCTCTGCGCTGTTGCCACTATTTCGCTATCTCTTATAGGTTAGGTTCAGATTCTCGACAGTAACGGTCGTTATTGAAAGAAATAATGTTCTCAATGATAACATTCAAGCAGAGGAAAAATTCACAAAAATTACTGCGGTCACTGTTACTTCAAATGTGTAATGATAGCGAGTTCCCGAAAAGTAAACAAACCCTCCGCCATTTGCATTTGCCTCTTGGAGCTTTCTTGACAGCCTAAATCTGAGAGCCAATCAGAAATGGATTCAGCAATGGCGCAACTCTCATAGTATATAGGGACTCTATTGCATACCTGACCCCGAAAGACTCTTGCCAATTACTTTGGCTGGCTCCTTCAACGAGCTAAAACCATAGAAAAGCGACGCCATGTCATAAGTCCTAACCCAAAGTGAGGCAAGCATAAGTGTTCACAAGCACAACGCAAGCATAAGGCAAAGTTCTTACTTCTTAACGTTATAAATAAAAATTGTAATTAATTACATTGATTTTTGCGTGTTGCACCGTTTATATTTGTCTGTACACAAAATCAAGAATATGTAGGTTAGGTTTACGCATGCATAGATAAAATTATTATAAAAAACAAATCACCTTGCAACCTGCCCCGGTTTTTGGCCGTGCTGCAAATCGAGCTGCATTCTTAAGAGGCTGAAAACTACTGCAAAAACGGAAACGAATGAACGATTTCGCCCTATAATAATAAGAACAAATAATAAGACAAAACAACCCGCCTTTTCTCCAATAAGGGCTTTCGGTTATACCCACGCGGATGAAGATATTAAATGACGGTGCAAGTGATTCTAAAAAGGGCGATAGTATAAGAGGGAGAATAAGGCGTCGAGGCGCCATTTAACAACTATCCTGCGCGGAGAGAAATTGTTTAATGAATATTCTAGTCGCCAATTCTGAGGGAAATTTTACGATATTGCTCGGATAATAACGGAGGAGCGGAGCGTATGAAATAATAAATAAACGAAATAACCGCGGCCCACTATGGTCTGAGAAAGAAATTCAAAGTGGGCAAAAACCAGTGAAAAAAAGTCATAAAAAACCGTCGTTTTCGACCTTTCTAAAAACTTTCAAGCGACATTCCTAGATTAAAGGTTATTCCTCGAGAAAATTTTTTGGATTTCAATCCGATGCTTAGCGCCACAAGTCGCTTTTGGAAAAAGTCGTGTTTTTGGCATATCAAATTCAAAACAAAGAAAGGAAACAAAGTCCAAGAACGCCAGCACCTGCGAAATTTTTTTAAGAGTTTTTTGAGCCAAAAACGAGCAAAGTTGGTTCAGTTGGTTGAGAATTAAAGCCGTAAATGATTAAATTAATTTCGACGACAGCTTAGTGAGTGCGAAGGAGTGCAAGTGATAATACGTCTATCTATCTCACTCTCGTTGAGGCTTATGGGAGTTTTCGAATTTCATATTTCCAGCTTTCATTTGGGTTCAGCTTGAAGCTTTCAGGATATCTTCCTGAAACTGAAGTCTCGCAGGTGCTGGTGTTCCTAAAATGTGTGGGTACTTTTAGCGTAAATTCGTCAACTTAAGTCAAACTGTTGACTTTTTGAGCAGCGCGACGTGGTGTCGACGGTCACGGTTCGAACTAATTGACTCTGTGGATTGTGGAATCATCTGAAATTACTTTTTAAAGGTGTTTTTTGTGATTAGACTTACTCTTGTAAGTTTATAAATGATGAAGTAAGATGAAAAATTTACTTTCTGATTTTTTGCCGATTTCTGACGATCTCAGACCAAGGTGTGGCGTGAGGACTGAGGGCGCAGTTGAGGGCGGCTCACAGAAGTGGGGGCGGAAGGGGGCGGAAGGGGATTGAACGGTTTAAGAGGCTTTAACTTAGATATAATTATACGCTGATGTCGCTGATCGGACGAAAAAGGCGGATAACAATATCGGCAATAAAAAATGGAATAATCGAATATGCTGTTCTCAAACGTGACTCGAAATCTAGGTTAGAGGCGCAAAAATGTCAACGGGTATACATAGAGAAAACATTTTCTAGTTGAAGACTTGTGAATGTTGGTTGGTAGTTGAGGGGGGGCATCAACTGACAGCGTTGTCGAATGTAAGCTTTGGATTAGATGGAGTCGCTCCACTTTAGAAAGTTTCGTCCAAAGATAACCATAGAGACCATAGAGTTGCTAGAACAGGCTAAAACAATTTTGACATGGATTAGCGTAAAATGGCTTAAGTTCAGTTTGAAAACTTCTCATAAGAGGTAGTTAAAACAACATTGCTATCGCAGTTAACTCCATTATAACTCTTTCCTCGAAATATTTTGGAATGCTGCGTATTAGGTATCGAACTATGGGGCTCTGGCTAACTTTTGCAAAGTATATGCGATGGGACAGTTAATTCTTGCGTAAAAAACCACCGAAAATGACGACCGTCATCTTGAATTTCTCTTAAACCGCCTACTGTGGGTTCATGAGTAAACTTTGATACTTTCGATGTGATTTTCACGCAATTTTTCGTTGACCCTCCATAAACGCTGTAGAAAAAGTTTTCAACGTGCCCATTGATTGACCAACTGTGCAGGGTCACTACTCACTGATGCAAGTTGCATGGGCAGAACTGATGTTCCAGAGCCTGTTGGACATTAAATACGACAGCGCTGTTCCTTAGATTTCTCCTCCGTACCATTGCCTCATTTCATAACAGACCCATGGAATGGCTGCATTATCGGAGGGAGAGAGGCGCTCAAGTTATTGGTAGAAGTCGCATGGGCAGACGGTCGCAGAAGAAAGAAAGAAAAAACGCTGCGAACTGAAGGATTGGCAGATGACCTTTGAAGAATGATCATCTCAGATTAGACGTTAGTGTTATTTATTGATCGAAGGGATAGTGCGTGGATACGCTGCGCACGATATGATGATAAGCGCAAAGAGGAGAGGCGTTGCCGTATATTCGAGAAAAATCTCAATTTTTGAGATTCCATCTTACAAGAGTTGCCTTTAATCATGCTGCGGTGCGACGCAGTAAGTGTTTTCGCTGCTTCTGCGCATCGGAATCAACGACTCAACATAGCCTCGTCAATGAAAGCCACGTTGTACGGCGCCGATCACGTACTACATAACAACTGTCGTCCGCCAACTTTCGTGTAATGGCCTCTACTTGAGTCTTGAAATATAAAAGGAGACAAGAGTTTTAGTTTGAGTTTGAGGTGTCACCTTCTAATGGTTCTAATTCTTCATTTGTTCTCCCTGGAATTTTTATCATAATAACAGTCATGGGCGCCCGCAGCGGGGGGCAAGAGGGGGCACTCCCCCCCCCCGTAATTCAAAAAAGTCAAAATTTCACGGTAAAAAATGAAAGAATAAAAGAAAATGCAATGTTAATCGCAAAAGGATTAATAGTTAACAAACTTCATTATTTGTTTATTTTGTAATTTTAACCCCTTTTTTTTGCAAGGAATATTAGAATGAAACATTTTCCTTGATATCATTTTCGTCTGCTGTCTCCTCATCCATTATATCAAACACGTCAAAATTATTACCATCATTTGATAAACCTACCATGGCTTATTTGTTTATTTTGTAATTTTAACCCCCTTTTTTTGCAAGGAATATATTAGAATGAAACATTTTCCTTGATATCATTTTCGTCTGCTGTCTCCTCATCCATTATATCAAAAACGTCAAAATTATTACTATCATTTGATACACCTACCATGGCTTAATAAGTGTACACCATTTGGATGAAAAAAAAAGTTTTCCCTTTTTCCCTGGGGGGGGGGGGGGGCGGGCGGGCTACTAGACCTTCCATTGAGGTTCAAAAATTTTGCCCCCCCCCCCTTTCGGAATTTTTTCTGCGGGCACCCATGATAACAGTCATAAGAAAGCAGACGATTAGGTGGGATTCAAAAATGACAATTTCCTCAAAATAATGGGATACTTACATTGTACTGATAACACAACAAGTTTTGACAGTCACGAATATGCACACGCAAGGCAGATGGTTTTTTTAATTACACTAGGATCGACCATTCCGCCACATATCTCGAATTCATGACTGTCAAAACTTTTTGGTTTGATAATGCAGTCGACGAATTAAAGAATGTCGGCCAACTTCTTAGATTTTGGCTCAGGTATAGGCAACCTCCACTGCAATGCTTGAATTGATTTTTATAAGCATTGCAGGTCACCTACCCCTCAGTTAAAACCTGTACGGAGTCGACTGACATTATTTAAATCATTGGCCATTTTGCCCAGAAATTCTGGTATTTTCGCCGAGAATAATCTGGTAAAAAATGCCAGCATTTCAAGCCATAATGCGAGTTCTACTTTAAAAAAAAAAAAAAAAAAAAAAAAAAAAAAAAGAATTCCCCTCATAACAACCAGAATATCTTCAAGGGAACTTATCATTAGAATGGGTCTGTTGCAAACTTTTACTACAGCGCTATGCCGCTATAGAGTGTGCAATCTAATGTAAAATCGCATGAAAAGTCCAATGATGGCATCAGAAAGCAATGAAATGCAATAATAAACTCACAAAATTCGTTTAATGAAATCCAAGATGGCGGCAAAATATCGAGCAATCTGTATGCATGCACCACGAACATTCAAGGATAGCCAACCTCACAATATCCATCACAACCAATCACAACGTAAATAAACACATAACCTCTACCTGCAGTGAGGTTGTCAAAGTTGGCAATCCATGGATGATCACGGTGCATACATTCAGATTCCTCGATATTTTGCCGCCATCTTGGATTTCGATAGACGCCTCTTGTGAGTTTAATATTGTATTTATTGACTTTATGATGCCACCAATGGACTTTTCAGGCGATTTTACATTGGAGTAAACACTTTTTGTCGCTGTAGCAAAAGTTTGCAACAGACCCATTCTGACCATTTTATAGTAAAACACAGAGCTGCCGATTTTCGTGCCGTTTCACTCGAATATTTCATGACATTGTAAATTTATATAATTCACCGATGATTCCACCGATTGATCAAAAAATTACACGATTAAATGGAACCATCGGTGAATTGAAAAATGTCAATAAACATACACAAACCGGAAGTTTAGGTAGAACATTTTTCTTCGCGAATTTCCATAACCGTTCGCGGATTGTTACATTCTTGTTCGGAAGAATCGATGAATCGAATCTCCACTAGGGAAGTTGGGACGTCATCGCTGTATCCGCTAACATACATCGATCTCTTGAGGAGCGTGCTATATAGAGAGAATAAAATTGACCGTGCGCGTGCACCGCACCACAGTGTCCATCAGCGATTGACGCTACGCGCGACTTTTAGCGGACGCGGAACCGCGGGTCCCTTGCCCCTCGCACCCGTGATTAGCGATGTCCGCGCTGCCAGTAACGGAAAACGAAACGCGCAAAATTAAATTTTCTCATCAATAGATCGAACACGTTCGATATTGCAAGATCGATGATAGCGAAATATCTTAAGGTGCGATGTACAGAGTATACAGTAAAGGCATAAGACACAAAAAATAAACTTAAACGACGTGCATCGAATAAAAGGAGAGGAAGCGAGAGAGCAGTGGGAAGGGGGAGAGGTGTCGATTGTGAGAAACCAATTAACTAAATCGTATAGAACATAAGCCAAATAACCCTCCTTAAAAAAACAAAAAAAATAAAATTAACTAAATCGGTATTACAAAGAAAATTCGACGGTTGGCATGGATAGGGGCGTAACTCATTTTCCATAATTTTCGACACACGCTAACTTACGTCCATCTACCTTGTTTATCTGTTAATTGTTTCAAGTTTCGACGGTGTATTTGTGTTCATACGACAGTAATCGCATTAGGAATTAGGTCTTAAAACCTATCTAGATCATAAGACTGGCTCTAAATACTTACATATAAATTCAATCAACAACTAAAATCAGCAAAATTTTGACTTACGCCCCTATACATGCGCAGACCGTCGAATTTATTGCGATTCCTAAGAATTTTACAAAATTGTTTGAGACGATCGGATAAACATGGAAATTCATGCAACATTGAATTGATACATTTGTAGAAACCGTGTTCATCACATCACTCTTGCGTGTATCTGTCACTCTCATACCGAAACAGGTCTCTCACTTCTAGCGAGACATCCAAAACTCGCGAACAGACGTTTTTCAATCGAGATTCTCCCAGCTTTGATAGTTGTACTATAATATATATAATATACATATATTTGATATTTTTCATTTTAAAATCGACGACAAAACCCCTTCCTAAGGGCGTGTTTGAGGGGGGGGAGAGAGGAAAGGATGGCGCTTGCTTCTCCCCCCTCGGTCCCTGAAAAACGCAAAAGTACGAAGAAACATACGGTGCACTCCTCGAAAGTGTAAATAAATTAGCAAAAAATGTACTTTTGCTCTCTCTCTCTCTCTCGCTCTTGCTCTCTCTCCCTCTCCCTCTCTCTCTCTCTCTGGTTTTCTGAATACGCCCTGCCCAATGCCCCTCCCTTCAAGAAAAGACAAACACATTTTTAAAGCGATTAAGTGTGGCAAGTGGCGTTTACGTGAAAATGAGATAGGTAGAAACTAGAAAGCACGGCTTACATAAATCAAACATAATCGCAGAAACAGCTGTAGTGACTGGTGACGTCACTTCTTTACCAAACAAATACTATATTGTTTTCATCATCCTGCGCACAAATTCTATTGATTCACACGCATTCTAATTCCAATGGATAAAACCTGTGCAACTCGCGATCACGGACGATCGGGGGTTGAGGGGGGAGGGGGGGGGCGCAAAAAATGGCCTCGGGGGTTGAGGGGGAGGGGGGGCGCAAAAAATGGCCTCAGCTGAACATGGAACAATTCAATGCACTTTATGTCAGCACAATCTGATGATCGGTTGCAAAGATAGGGATATACGAAACCCAAATTAGCTTATCTATTTCGTTTACGACAAGCGGCCGGATTTAATCGAATGCGCCGTAATTACATCGTTCAGCGTGTTTTGGTCGATCAGAGAAAGTAGGGGCAAAAAGGATACTTGTCTTCAATCTTGCGGTGATCGAACAAAATGTAGGGCTTCTGTTCATTCCTCATGAAGGGACACGGATAAAGGCGCGGTTGTAGCACGAGGCACGCTGACTTCCGGTTTCGGTGTGAAATTCTTCGGCCAAAAATGAACTGTTCCGGGCCCAAATAAAAGTGGCACCGTTCGTACCAAACGTAGTATTTGGCCCTCTACTCGCGGTATGAAGACACTAAAGTCATCAAATTAATACCAATCAAATAAAACTATAGCTCATTGAATACGGATAGACTGTATAAAACGTTTCAGGCTTCAGGGACATGCAGTACGAAAAATATGTCACTTAATGTCAGTTAAAGTTAGTGATTATTCTAATTTATATTGTTATTAATATTGATAATTTATTTCATAACTTTCTACTCACATTAGTCATACATCCAAGATAGCCCAAACATACAGAGGATGGTCACCACTTGGTGCTACTCCTGTTTGATTGGCACTTAGTGCCGCATAAGTCTAAGTTTAGATGTTGCACATAAATACTATGTTGTTGTTGTATAGGTAAGGTAGATGGGGCATTACCAATGCAATCAGAGGAATTCTCTCTCCTCTTTCATTCAAAGAATATGGGTAAACACGTCTGTACGCATAAATGGGATTTTTTTCTACTTCTATAGTAACAGCACTGGAAAAAACAAAAAAACAAACAAAAAAACAACAAAAAACCGCTGAGGTATCGCTGACCACACCTTTGGTAGATAAATGACCCAGCGAAAGACTTAGTTGAGCCAACCAGATCTTTGGTTCACACAGCAAAACCTCTTCAGTTAGTCCTAAAAAACCTTTATTTAGCTCTACTAAAGTCTTTTACTGGGTCATTAATCTACCAAAAGTTTTGTCAGCGCTATACCAAAGTGTCTTTTCCCGTTTTTTCTTTTCTGTGAGCGAAGTTTGGAAAAGTTTTCCTCCAATATTTTATGGTATGTCCTTAGGTAAACTACAAAGAGAAAATTTCACCAGACTTTCAACCCACCGCAAACACTCTCGTTTGATTAAAAAATGTTAAAATACGACTCCTGCTATAATCTAAAGCGTAATTAGTGGATCACCCACGACAAGAAAGTATGCGAGAGCGTTTATAACGGTGAACGATGTCAAAACATTAAAAAAAAACACTGACAAATTACAGAAGCACGTGATAAGCTCGGTCATTTTACCATAGCCCCCCCCCCCCCTAACTGTCGGCGACGACCTCTCAAACGAATCGGCCATTACCCTCAACAGGGCGGCTCACTAGTTATATAAACGTATATGCTTACATACGATAAAATACAATGCATGCAATATACAGGTACATAAAATATATGTAAGTACAGGTTTCAAAACGATTGCATGGAGGAACCCAGCTTTAAGTGCCCCCTCATCTTCACCCCGGCTAGATAATTAAAAGAGGAAATGTTCAGCCGTGTTGTCGCGAATATAATTTTGATTGGCAGAATGTAGACGGTGGCCGTTGGGCCGGCACGACTGGGGGGGGGGGGGATTCGAAGCTCCGAAAATTCTGTCGCATGCAGGAAATGTTCCGTCCTTGCCATATAGCTCCGTGAACAGCAAACAAGGTTTGGCTTATCTTCTTTTCAGCGAAAATTCCCTAAATTGAGGCTTAATAGAGCGGCAAATTGACGAGAAAAAGGAAGGTAAATAAAAAGACGGGTAAACGATATCGAAAAAATTAAGTTCAGGACAGGAATTTTACGTACACTCTCTCTCTTTCTCTCTCTCTCTCTCTCTCTCTCTCTCTCTCTCTCTCTCTCTCTCTCTCTCTCTCCCTCCCTCCCTCCCTCCCTCCCTCCCTCCCTCCGAGGGCTATTCCTAAATCACCCCATAGGGGTGGGGGTGGGGGGGGGACCGGGCGCAAGTGCTAAAGTTGCGACGATCACAGTTACCGCCTAGAACTACGCCATGCCATCGCCATTACAATGGTCGTGGTGTAGCCACTACTGGCTGTTGTGCAGCAACTATGAACTGATTCAGGCTGAAAATGACGTCACAATGTGCTCCTGACATTGATTAATCGTGTTCTGAGCACCTAATATGATTTGGACCGGACGCGGGCGGTTCTTGCGTATAAGTACACGCGAGAGCGAGAAGTGCAAACGATGACCGATGATCCGAAACAGCACCGTTGACCAATTAGAGGCAGGGGTATGCGCATTTTATCAGTGCGCGCAACTCGCAAGCCCATTTGGCATTTTTACAATATACTATTTGACCCGCGAGACAGCCGCGCTGGGCTCCCAAACACAACAATAACTTCAAAATGGGTCAGTTGCATGGGCAACGAATCTCATTTCTGATTAGTGAATCGTGTTGAATAAGTGTGTCATGAAAACATCAACCGCGTGAAACAATTCCCAACGCGATTTGTCAAGAGGCCGTAATAACGCGATAGGTATATACGACAAAATTATAAACATTGAACCCTCCGTCCCGACATCGCGTGGACAATCATTTCACTATATACAACATTAAGGTTCAGAGCTCGCAAGGGCTGACAAATTTGAACACGTTCCTCGAATTATCCTTGCAACTTTCTCGACTTGAAAAGTGGCTCTTGAAATGCATGGAGGATGAAAAGAGGATGTGACTCAATGAGGAAAATTTAGGGGAGAAAGAGGAATATGAGGAATTTTGTATAAAATGGGAAGTGTAACTGATGGAATACGCAGTAAGAAAATGTTAAATTGATAGAGATGGAAATATATTGGGAAGATTAAAAATTGAGGATGAAAAATGATAGGATTTGGAGGAAATCTCAAGGCTAGTGCGGACAAACCTTGAGATTTCCTCCACATCCTATCATTTTCCTCACAAGTAGAGCTTACTCATAAGCTAAGCGAAACTACCAGAGATAAATAGAGACAGAGCAATTCGATAAAATACATAGAGCAGGTTTAAGGCACATCAAAATCACGCTGATTAAACAAAACGACGGTTAACAAGTCTCTGATTTCGCCTAATGTTGAATATTAAAAAAATTGCAAACTAAATGGCCAAAAAAACATCATAGACAAAATACAGATTATAATGGGAACTATAGGCCAACAATAAATAAGAACTTCCGAGACGTTTCGGTGCACTCACAGCACCATTATCAATTGGAAAAATAAAATAAAAAAAACAAATACTCAGAACGAGGAGCACACTCCACAAAGATGGAAGAGGGACTGATTAACAAAATACCGCAACATCGGTTACATAAACAAAACAGACCAACAAAAACGCAGACAGAGCCTCAATCAGTAGTTACTGTTTGGAAAAACTGGAGGTATGCAACACTCAACTTTTCCACGTCTGCCCGGTTAGTTGCATATGGAGTCTCTGTTTTTTAGAATGTGAATCATTTCTAACACAGCTCTAGCATTGTAATTTTTCGCCTGTGCTAGAACCTGGATGTTATCAAAATCAAACGGATGACCTCACACTTCCTGATGCTGATAAAGGGCAGTTTTACCATCACTGTTACTGTTTTTGTATTTTATTTTTCCGATTGATAATGGTGCTGTGAGTGCACCGAAACTTCTCGGAAGTTATTATTTATTGTTGGCCTATAGTTCCCATTTTAATCTGTATTTTGTCTAATGTTGAATGGTGACATTCGGTAAACACAGGTGGGATAGACTGGGAAATAAAAAGGATGCTCATCATTCAACACCAGGCTGAATTGGAGAGGTGTTGGCCGTTGAGTGTTGTTTTGTGGAATCCGCAAGGTTTTGGTGTGCCGCTGCTGCATCCGTTTACTTAAATGTACGGTGTTCCGCGTCTCTATTTGTCTCTCAGGAAAATACTGTAAATGAGCATGGCCAACAATGACCTGTAGATAAGCTGATTGGAGAATTCCGGCAATTTCGCAATAAGGCGTTTGTCAGATCGTCAGACCCGCGACTGACATTCAATCCGACGGGCAATCGAGTGGACGCAGGGGCACGGAGGTCGGAGGGCGCTACCACACTGAGCTCCTGCGGGTGCGGAGAGAAGGGGTAATAGCGGCGAAACGGCTGTGTTATATGATATAAAAAAAAAAAAAAAAAAAAAAACAGCCAGCGTAATCGAGCGATCCGTCTATGCCTTGGCGGGGGTGCTGGCCTGGCGGCTGAATGGGGAGAGCGGGTACGGAGGGTGATTTGATAAAGAATGAGTAGGAATGAGCGGTAAATGGTAGAGTCCCTATATGTAGAGAGTTCAGACAAGAGGGTAGTTAACTCCTGATTGGTCGATGAGTTTTAGGCTCTACGGATGCCGCCATTGGATGCGATTTTGCACTATTGTTTACAATCGCAGTTGTTTACCAACGGTATTTTGCGGATAAAGAGTTAATTTTCGACGAATCTGTTAATTATAATCAAGATACGCCTCAAGAATGTCTATAAATCCCAAAAGAATCTTTCAAAGCGTAAATAAATGTCGACCCACAAAAGCAGTAAAAGATTACATCGTTAGAAACTCAGCGGCACTGTAATCTATGCAGAGGGCGAAAACACAACAACGGCCTTCAGAATGTAAACAAATGTGTAAAATCGCATCCAATGGCGGCGCCCATGGTTTCACTTGTCTTAACTCTCTACATATAGGGACTCTAGTAAATGGTAAAAGTGGTAAGCCAGTAGGTAAGTTTGACGTGGCATATACTAAGTCACTTGACGACTGGGCAGTGTTGCAAGATTTAAGGTTATTAACATCCGTATATTTAAAACTGATTTATACAACGAGGTATATATAGCGATAGAGAGGATTTGTGGGACGTGATATTGAAACTGAAAGGAGATAGCCGTGAAGGAAATTTCTTATGACCATTTTAAACGGGATCGGTTTTGCCTCAATTTTTTTTTTTTAAGCAATGAAAAAAAAGTTGTAAATAATCCAGTGGAAATACGTTTTAAATGCAAGTGCAAGTGTTTGAGAGTGGTTATTTGGACACAGAAATCGATATAACTGTTTCCTTGGAAATTGGATTCGCATGATAAAGAAACTGACACATGGCAGAAACAAGCAAAATTTTTTCACCTGGATAGTTGTATTAAAATTCTGTGTCCAGACAGCCACTCTAAAACACTTTGAACATTCGTTTAAAACCAATTTCCACTGGATTAATTACAACTTTTGATTTAAGGTTACAAAATATAAAATGAGGCAAACAAACCAGATTCAGATCGGGGGGGAGGGGGGAGTGTTGGTTCCCCATGCTGTCACACTTTGAGATAGGACTTATAACATGTATCAGCCTCTCTATCGCTGTACCTAGTTGGATTCATGGATAGAAAAATTACAGCCAGAAATCTCTCATATAGTGACGTAGCGTTAAAGATCTGGCACCGTAGCATTTTGCCCATTAAACCCCTGGAAAATAAGTAACTACTTGGAGTAAGAAATTCCCCCTCATTGACCTTTTGGATGTGAGCTTTAATGAACAAAATGCAACGTTTCCAGATTGGACGCTACACCACGCCACTGAGACTTCTTTCGGTGTTGCCACTTTTGACAAGAAATTAAAAAAAAATTACATTTGAAGTTAAAATTATCATTGCCAAAATTTACTTAAAATGAAAGATTAATAAAAATTCAAACATTAATCGATCGGTATGTCTTCGATCGATCGAGCTCAGCATGATGTTGCTTAAGTATATGGTAAATAATAAAATAGTTAATAATATACATAGTAAGGAATATTAAAATAGATACACATTTTCAATAAGATATCTATAGGAACTTTCTGGACGAACTTTCTTTCACAAGGGAAAAAAGCTGCAAATCTTGAAAAATTAAACTATATTTCATCCCAATTTCAGAACATTTTTTTGAAACCATGAGCTATTCCTCAGTTCTTTTTTTACTTGCTCTGGCTACCAAACTATTCGAAACAGGGTATGTGCTCAATAACTTCAAGGTTTTGAGCTGTCATCTTTTAAAGTTTTTTACACTCAAATAAAGGCTACAAATCACAATTTTCTTCGAACACTCTTTCCCGCCAGATGGATCCATTCATCGAACTCAAGCCTGCGTTGGATACTTAAAGGAAATTTAATTGTAAGTACTATGACTTGCAAAGAAAGTCCTCTCACTGAAAATGTTCTTGATACATTTCCCTATTGGCGGATACAGGGGGGTGGCGAAGGGGGCGATCGCCCCCCCCGTTCGGCCAAAAAAGTGCGAAAAGAGGGGGAGGAAGGGGGAAAGTAAAAGTAAAAGAATAAAACGGGGATCTCTATGGGGCAAAAATCCCAAGTTCGCTCCCCCGTTCGGCCAAAAAAGAGCGAAAAGAGGGAGAGGAAGGGGGAAAGCAATAGTGAAAAAAGAAAAAGGGGGTCACCGAGGGGAAAAAATCCCAAGTTAGCCCCCTCCGTTCGTGAGGGCTGGATCCGCCACTGCGTTTCCCCATCATTTTCCAAAGAGCTCTAGACTTTTTAAGGCATACTTTCGATCAGCGGTTCTGATAAACTTAAAATACCCGAGAACCGCAAAAATGTTTGAAATCGGTCGAGAAATGCAACAGTAATAGTTTATACCAAGATACTTTCTTTTGAAGGTCATAGTACATTAGAGATTTCAAACTTGGTGTGTGGCAACGTTAACTATAGTGCGCGTGCGCCGCCGTGCAGGTGTAACGTATCAGAGCAGAACAGTCGAGCGTCATACAGGTGGTTCTGGTTAAAATGCCCAGTGTTGCCAGATTGGGGTGAAAAAGCCGTACGCTTTACATTGATTGAAATGAGGACAATACGGCTTTTCAACCTCAATCTGGCAACACTGAAAATGCCACAACTATAGATCTACTAAGACAGTGGAAACAGAAAATCTTAATACTTGACTATTGTGGCATGATAAACACATGTAACACCTAGGACGGAGACGGAAAAATGCACGGTTTAGTCTTAAGATGTATGAAAACGCAAGTGTGGGTAAGTATACCGATTACCGATACGCCAATCCAAACACAGGGCGGTACCATAATATGTCATTTTCAGGCTTAGGGGGCTTTTTTTCGTGAATATTTCGCATAGAGATATTATACTTTTATTAGTACATGTAATCTTTGATTTCCCATTGAAAACAATCGCAACCAATCAGCATCAAGTACCACTCCACGTCATTTTACGTAAGCGGAAACAGCGCAGAGTTTTGGAACCTATCTCCAGCGCCCAGGACGAAGAATGGTCAATACAAACGGTCCTTGACCCAAAGTCCGCCCCAAAGAGCTTCAACAAAGCAACGGTCACCACCCACCGTATCGGACCGTCAAAAAACGGTGGCACCATAAACTAACCATATAAAATAAGATTCATAAGAGGTTAACCAACGAATCGCAGCACTTATAAAGGGAGTCAGGTAGACTCTAAACCGGCCTTCAGTAACGTCACGCTGAGAGCGCTCCCGTCATTTTTAGGTACCAACCAAAGTGACAAAGCCCATCCGTTCCGAACGTATTTTGGGCCCAGGATTCCCAGGAACCAAATAATGTTACGTCTTGACGCACCCCTAAAGGACGATGGATGGTGCGTACGTACTACGTAAGTACAGTTGCGTGGGGGGTTTTATAACTTCCCGCCAAATCTTACCGATCATCTTGCATGCGAGACCGTCGAGCCGCAACATTATATTTGGCCCCTGATTTCCGACGAAACACGCCTGTTTCAATGTATCTAGTTTAGTTCAGTTACAGTTTTTCAATGTATTGATGTATGATGGATCTTGGATTTGGATTTTAATGCTGTTACATTTTTTCCTTGCTCAAGTTCTAAACTATGTCGACTAAGAATTACATGAACCGCGCTGAGAACATTATTGTTGATGCTCCAACCGGCGCAAACGCGGGCGTTCCCTTGCGGTGTAGCGTGATCGAAAAAATATATGCTTACTGCGCTTTGCAACCGACTCAGTACTGCGTTTCCATGCCATGCGTGACGCACAAACGCACTAGCGCTCGCCTGCCCGCTCGTGAAGGATTAAATTCTAAAGGTTTAGATTAAATATTGAAAACCATGCGAGTGCGATTTCGGATTTCAAAACCGGTACATCGCAATTCGTGGCCAGGTGTTAGGTCGCGAGAAAAAATATATAGTCAAGTGTCAATGGGACGGTTGCACAGATTCTATTGAATTAATTGTCGAGTTAATTAATTCATACTTCAAATTGAATTTACACAGAGATTGATTTAACAAAAGTTTCAGCTACTTTGTTCTCTTTTTTGAGCATGGAGCAACGGTCGTTTAAAAAAGTTGCAAAAAAGTAAGAGGTGTTTGAAAAAATCGCCCATTTTGCATTGAATTACATTTGCATAAAAAACAGTGCTGCTGATCCGATTTTTAGCGTGTAAGTACACAACTTGTTTCATTCAGATCACCCAATGAAGACGGACTTAAGAAAAAATACTACTGGAGCTGTTTATCTGATTGCAGTCTGCGGGAGTTTTACCTAAGATCTGGGCCTTAAAAAATGTAGCTTGCAAATCTTACAGAGAGAAAAAGGGAGAGTTACGCGTATTTCAGACGCTTTCCAGCACCACGATTGAAAAAACAGTAATAGTGGATTCTTCTCTATGAACACACAAATTATTGAGGTTGATACTTCGATTTATTTAGTATTTGCCCCCTGCTTTCAATGAATCTTCAGCGTTCAGTGCGAGTTTCTGCCACCAGAGTGCCGACGTTTAATTAATGTCCAATTGTCGGCCAAAAGTAATTTATTTGTAGGAAAAAGAGATGATAATCATCAGAAGAATTTCTCTGAAAATATCTCGTCAAATCGATTCTAGAGTAGCGACATGCGACTTTCCGTTCTCTGGTACTTTCAGCCTTATTTTTGAAGTTATTCACGCCGGTTTCTTAAATATAAATTACTTTTAGCCTGTAATTTGAAATTAATCGAACGGAGGTGCTGTGATGGTAAAACTCGGCAATAAACACTGGAAAGAGAAAAAATCACATTTTTATTCGTTTAAGAAGTTATTTCTAAAACATTTGTCGTGTCCCTCCAATGCTCACTTCTACATGTAAATGTATGTATGTTGTTATTGTTGTAATTGTTGTTAATGCGTGGTGTTGTTGTGGGATTCAATTTCGTCTTTTTGTGAAGGCGGTGCCGAAAGTACTGTATAGGTTATTTACACCGCTAATTGTTTTTACAAGTGCTATTTAAAGTACTTACAAAGGTAATTCACATTATTGATAACTAAAGATTATTTAGATTTTAATTTTACAAGTTTCGATTAATTTAAGGATTTTTTTTTTTTTTTTTTTTTTTTTTTTTTTTTTTTTTTTTTTTTTTTACATGCATGCGTATATTCGAAGGTGGTATAGGGGTACAGGTGAATCAAATGTTTTTAAAACATACTAAAATATTTTCCGTTTTCGCGAACTCAAAAAAAAAAAAAAAAAAAAAAAAATTCTCTCGCTGCCGCATGCCGCGCCGGTGGAAAGACAAACAAGGGCGATGCAGAGATTTCTTGGCAACCAGCGGCGATGATTTTCCATTTCGCTGGGGGAATGGACTAGAAGGCCCTACGGCTGGAAGGTCTCCGGTTCAAAGCCCGATGAAGGTAGACAACTTTTCACGAAGACAACGCGCAGTGGCTTCCAGTGACCGCCCGATCTTTGGCTCGATTGTCACAAAGAAGGAGGAAAAAAGTAAAATTCACTTTGAATACATTAATCTTTTTTGAAATATATATTTTTTTTATGATTGTTTTCTCCTTATTGAAAGAACGTTGAAAAACCATTATCGGAACATTGCCAGATTGGGCAAAGCTTTTTTGATACTAAAATTTGGCTAGAGAGTAGAGTGTAACTTCACTCACTAAGTAACCTTTATACTGTTTCGATACATCTTTCGGATCCAAACAAAAAGATAACTTTGAAATTGAAAGCACAACTACAGGTAGAGTGCAATTCACTATAAAATCGTATTTGACTGTATACTCACTATGATAAAAATAACTTTCATATCTGCGGATGAATAATACTATTAACGAAAGATGTTTGAGGATGAATACTAATAATTGACAAGAGAGGATTTAAAACGCAGCCATTAGTTTAATAAGAGAGACAAGAGTGATGTTAGCCTAGCGAGGGCTTTCGTCCCTGGCTTAACATGGCAGTAGCGGCTCGCGCAGAGTGTCAACAACGTGTTCTCACCACTTAAACCTGAGTAAAATAATCGATATTGAGGGCTTATCCCTGCAAAGAAATCGATATCTAAGCATAGATTTAAATAGTAAAAACCATAGGTGGGCGAGAGCGAGACTGGTCAAATCTGGTTATGGAATGATAGAAAATAAATGTACACACCGCAGAATCGGAACAAATAAGAAAGAACTTACAACAGTAGAAGACTTTCCATCATACCAAATTAAAGCATCGCTTACCTAAAACACACAGAAAAGAAAAACTGTTAATGATACAGTACCGTCAACAAACATTGTGTTCATACAAAAGGAAACGAGGATTAATATCGATCAATGCAAAGCACCTACTATTTTGTCTGTGAGTCAGCACAAAATACTGATACAACTCAAGAAGGCAAATACAGTGCAAAGGGAGATTTAAACCCACACCTGGACAATAAAACGTGATACGATGATTCGCAATTACCCCAGCTTCACTATGGTCAACTTACATCACCAATTTAATTAGTTCTTGTAAGTTGTGAATTCTGAATAAAACGGGCTTATTTGGTATTTAAGTGATGATAGTATAAGTTTTGGGCAGCGCTTGGCATGGGCGCCCGCGCGCGGGGGGGGGGGGGGGGGGGTTGTTGTTGTTTGTGGCTCGGATTACACTGAATCCGAGTGTGTCCTCCGCATAAGTTCAAACTCAATTTAACTTCGGAAAACCGAAATAATCAACACCTAACTTCAAATTGACGAGCCAGCGAAAACTGCAGTTTGTGGAGAACTACAAAAGCTAGAGTGAAACTCATTGAGAATTCGGGTTCTACAGCTCACTAAGTATTCCACGGCCACGCCGAATTTTAAGCAAAATTTCGAGGGTTGGCGGGAATGCGTCAAATCTTGTATACTATGTAGGTCCGTCGGCGAATGTCAGGCAGTTCGTTAAAATCCTGAGAGATGCCGAAAGTATATAGACACCTCGTTTCTAGTTTTATGCTTATTTTTATTTGTTTGTGAGTAATTGGAATAAAAAACTTTCATCTTCATTTCGTCAAATTGATTGTTTCCCAATTTTGATTTTGAGAACCCGAAGATGTTGATGCCATCGTCCATCAATGACCGGAAAACATCAATGTTCGCGTTTAAAGGCTATCATGGGGTTATCATGATCCCCCAGATTATTCGCGAAAAAACGCTTGTAGGGCTCTTTGTTCATTGCAACGTCTAGATTTTGGTCATTACTTTCTCAAGCTGCAGCAACAGCGGGCGCGTTGTCATATCGACGCATCACGTACATTTCCACATTCACCGGACTCATGGCAGATAGACGCCAATCCCTCCTCAGCCCCTCCCGCTACCATACCCGAGACTAGAACGCGATGGAACGTTGTTTATGGAAATTGATGGAAATACCAAGAGATCCTGATGAGTGATGAGCGATGCTAGTTGACATATCGTTGCGCCTGCGCAGTGCGCGGGCTCGAACCTGTCGCACAATGGGTCGAAAAATGAATTTTTCCGGGCATGAAAAGGTGTTGTTAAATGCTTTCAAATCATTTCTGTGATAACATTTTCTTGCAAACACCTTTTTTCCGGACACAATCAAAGCTCAAAATTGAAATATTTCACACGTTTTCAAGTTAACCTCTTATGAGCAAAGTCCAAGTAAACTAGTTTTTCTCCTCTAGTCTGTTTCACATTGCTTCAGTATCATGATTCAGAATAAATACGATTCTGGATGTATAGGCACTTACAAGATATGGTTTCCTTCGGGCGCCTTCAATTCGTCATACATGCAATTCCAACTCCCCTGAGTAAGAACAGTTAACTACCCTCCCTATATATTGACGGAAGAGTGGCGTTCTTTTGATCAAACCTGGTCGGTAAATGGTGAAATTCTGCCATTTATATTATTCACGGTCTTGGTTTTT
This sequence comes from Trialeurodes vaporariorum, assembly GCA_011764245.1. NCBI lineage: Eukaryota > Metazoa > Arthropoda > Insecta > Hemiptera > Aleyrodidae > Trialeurodes > Trialeurodes vaporariorum. The sequence goes on from VMOF01000001.1 coordinate 32,824,904, forward strand.
ATCCGTAAAATTATATGTCCAGAAAAATCCATGTTTCGTTTCACTGTGGTCCGCCGCAGCGCACAGCAGGCACGAGCACGAGTATGCTAAGTAAATGGCAACAGGTAGATGACATACACACATACACACATACACATCATACAGGTAAGATAGGTAAGTACTGAAGTGGCTAAACGATATACATTCATGAAGGCATGAAGAGCGAGGGAGGGGGCGGGAGAAAGGGCGAGGGAGGGAGGAGGAGGAGGAGGAGGGGACAATGGCGCTGAACGAATTGGTGAAATGCACGTCCGGACACAATACTAAATACGTGACAATAATCGTCAACCCGCATTGACATTCATCAGGACATTGGCCTACAGTCTCTTCACCAACCCCTCTCCCTCCCCCGCCCACGGCTCTCCCACCTCAATCTTCTTGGCTCGGTCAATGATGCCGCTTTGACTATACAATATGTACATACATAAGCGCGACTGACTGATGAAGTTTTTTCTAAATGAATAGAATGAAAGAGATATCGTAAAAAAAGCTGAATAAAAAAAAAGGCAAGCATAGCTCAAGCTCATATCCTCGTTTTGCTTCGCCCAGCCCAGCCTGGCTATCTTGGTGTCTTACAGGCTATCTTATATCTGTGGCGGCTCGTGATATTTGGCAACTATGCTAGTTTTCCATTTAAATGTAGGTAAAATAATCGATTCTTGCGGAGGCTGGCAGCCTCCGGGAGAATCGATTGTTTTACATTGGTTAAATAGGAGGAGGACACGGTTGCCAAATTTCACGAGCCGCCACTGTCTTATATGCAGGTGGATAGAGCAGACTGATGAAGTTCGATGTATCGATACCTCTTCTACTTCAGCCTATGAGAAACACCCGATCTTTGCAGTAAACTGAGCTTCTAAAAATAATCCATGTGTATAATTCAGCAAAGATTTGAGGGAGAGAAAAAAAATAATGGTTTTATGAGTAATAGGTGCGAGACGTTATTTAGTGTCACAGACAGACAGACGGTCGGATGGACTGATGGACACACATTTTTTGGAAGTACCTACGATTTTTAAGCTGATATGCCAAGAAACGGAAAGACCCTATAACTTCGAAAATGTTCATGATGACAAAACCTCCTTCCCTTGGGGGTGCAGGAGTGGGGGACGGTAAGGACCGAATGGGTGAGAGGGGGAGGAGCGAGAAAGTAAAAAAAACGATGGATCGTGAACAGGTTGCGAGCCACCAGGCAGCTTCAAAGGCCCGTTTCAGACGTTTTTCGGGGGGGGGGGGGCTGTTCGATGGGAGTCAAATTTGGTGGAGGGGGCTTGGAGGTGATGATCTTTTTTATCTTCCTTTTTTCTTCATCAGTCAATGAATCTTATCAATCAGAAGTATACCGGTATAGGAACACTGATTTCTTGTTTTTCACTAAACTGAACAGACAAGCTCTAAAGCCACTTTCTCAAATTTTATGGGGGGGGCGAATTAAGGCTCACCAAGCAACCCCGCCCCCTCCCACCACCATCAAAACCGTCAATGCGTTTTCCCCACACTTAAGGTGACTTAAGACGGAGTTGGGGGATTTTATATTCCGCGGGATAGTACCGCTGGTGAATTTCCGAAATTTTGCAATTTTTGAGTGCTTTGACCGAGATAACGGAAGAGTACTGCTGACTAGCGGAAAGTCGCATCACGACAGGGTTCTTCATTTTTTTATAAGTTTTTTGAGTCGTCAACCATCAAAATTGGATTAGAAATAAAGTCGTAATTTAGAGGGCAGATTTCTGATACCTTTTCACTGATTGTGATTTGTGAGTGCATAAGTGACACACACTCCGTCTCACTTGCATCCAATAAATTCGATTTTCAAAGAGCTGAGGCCTTGAATTGACATCCATTTTCAAAAGATACTACTTCTGTACTGCAAACCACTAAAAAAGCTTGCCACGGGAATTTGCAAACAAAAGAAAGGGGGGGGGGGGAAATCACTTTATTAGATTTGAAGTGAGACTTCATTTGAGAGCTAATGTTAAATTTCATAACCCCCCCCTCCCCCCCTCCCAAGAGTGGCTTAGTTCTCCCCCTTACCTGAACCTGCTACTCTTTTTCGAGATAAACAGTGACCAGTTTTCTTCTACAGCATGGTGTTTCCGCACAGTGAAACGAAGTCAATGAGCAGTGGCGAGGCGTGAAATTTGGCAACAATGTATTTTCTCCATTTCAATTCACCAAGATAGTCGAACGCTTCAGTCATCGGCGATGACAAGGCATTTCGACCTTTCTAATGTATCTAAATGGGAGAAAGGAACGTTGCCAAATCGCACGCCTCGCCACTGCCAATGAGAGGGGTCGGACATGGATTACATGAATTGACTAAAAATGCAAATTTAAATGTTTCTAGGTCAGGAAACAAACTGTCCAGGCAATAGAGAACAAAAAAGTGCTTATGAAGGAAAGTTCTATTGAAGTTCTGTTTTAGGTCGATTCCTGTGTATTTTGGGTCGCTGAATCCGAATTTGATGTTGTCCACCAAACTTTCCTGGAGCTTTTTACGGAAATTACGGAAAACCGCAAAATTTTCGGATTTTGGCGGTTTTTTCATTGTAACTTAATTATCATTGAGTAAAATGAAAAAGTACTTCTTAAAAAAATTAAAGGAGATAAAATTACCTACAAAAATGATCCGAGTCATTTTTTTGTGACTTCAAAATTAACGGAGCTGGAGCGCACGGAAAAAAAGACACGGCGCGGCGCGCGAATAAGCACATTACGTTACGGAAACGGTCGCAGCCGGCGCGCCCCGGTGGTGCACTAGCGGTCGCTTCGCCTGCAATGCCCCCTTCGGGGGGGGGGGGGGGGGGGGGGTTCAGCTCATATCAGTATCCTCTGTAATTCTACCCCCCGCCACCCGTATGTGAACTTAACCAAATATATGCTTTACAATGCTCACTTGCATTATCGAATACGAACTGAAAAGAAACTGAACCATACCCTGTACAGTGTACGCACCAAGTGGGGGCGCATAATTGCAGAAAGTTCAAAATGAACTGTATCGGCGTACGATGCGCAAAGGCCGAGAGATTCAAGGTTGTCTATCAGTAATCGAGATCCAATTTTCTTATAAATAAAAGTAGAAATGCCAACTCTAATACATGAAATGAAAGACCTAGCTAGGTCGAGTAGCTGCTTTCAAATTGTGAGCAAATGTCAGACATTTTTTTTTTCCACTTATCTAAATTACCTTTTTTGTGTTTAACGATGATTTTTTCCAAAAAAAAATCTTAAGACTATTAAGTACATCAGATTCGGCGCTCTGAAAAAAATCATCACTTGCAGGATATTTTCGTGTGTCGTATACTTTGGAACGGACATCCTCTAGAATAATAGCCGCCGTCTCTTCAACAATGCGCTCTCGTTCTCCCTGTTTATCTGTCACTTTGTTGGAATAAAAAGAATCTGAGAGAACTTTATACCCTGTATTTAAAAAAGAAACGACGGAAGACTTTTTCCAAGCTGCAGAAATAAATATATCGTCGCCATATTTTGACAGTTTTTACGTCTGTTTTGTAACTACCTGTGATTTGATCAATTAATTCTGATGGCGAAAATTGGCACTTACTTTCGTTTTCGTCGAGGTAACAGTAAATTTGTTGCATAGCTTGTGCAATTTCCGCGGCATGAGAACCTCTTTTTTTTCGGATCGCCTACACTTGCTTCTTCTTCAGGAGGTAAATACAGTTTTTGCAGGCATTCCAAATGATATTTGGCCTCCTCTGCGACCAAATCACTGACACGGGTCTTAAGCGATCAGCGATTGCTTTACTCCAAGGGTCGGGTCGGTCGGTTCGATCGTGCACTATACGTGTATAGGTGCATCACTTCATTTCTGATATTTAACTGACGCACATTAAACACAATCATACGCCGATATTGAGGCTGTTTCTTGCTGCCGCTCAAGATTGCCTCAGACACTTCATCCCCGCACAAAAAGCAACACTTTTTAAACACAAAATCTGACATTTCAGAGGGCATTTGCCGCTGCACGACAGGATAGCTTGGTATTTGTTTTCGTTTCTTTAAAAATGATTCAATTAGTTTATCATTGACGTAGTTTTTTTGACACTGATGGTGCACGGTTATGGATTCACAGTCCACCAAAACAACTCGTTTTCTTGTCTTTTCTTTTAAGACTTACAACTCGAAGCGACTCCACTCCCCTTTCCGTCACTTTATTACGCGTCGCGCCCGTATCTAGCGATCTTTTGCAAATAAAACACGTGGTTGTTACTTTCGTCCTTCATCACGAAACAAACAATAAAGTAACTACTTATACCAAAAATAATGCATAATGACATCATATTCTAATTTAGTTTCATGAATTATCAGAGAAACGTCCTATGAAACGATGGCTATCCGGGCAACTCGAAAGTAAACTGATGTCCAAAAAGAGACTCCAAGCAAACCCTGCAGCGGTCTGCCTCAAGATATGATTTTTTGAGCACTTGACTTTTACGACACAAAGCCACTTGAGAGAGACGCTGAGGCGACGTGCCCGTAGTTTTAATCGAGGGACCTCGATACAGTAAGGGGTCGGAGTTAGAATCTAAGTTGTGCGTTAGATTCATGTCGACAAAATGCAGTATCAAATCCATGAACTATTTCTAGCAAGTAAAAACAGTTATGGGAGAGAGACGTTGCAAATATATACGTGTGAGAAAATTAATTAATTCGACGATTTTCTTAAACATTAAAAATGTATAATAATTTAATTCGCTAAGTTCACATGTGTGGTGGGGGGGGGGGGGGGGGTCAGAATTACAGAGGATAATGAAATGGACTGGAACCCCCCCCCCCCCCCCCAAGAAGGGGGGGCGTTGCAGGCGAAGCGACCGCTAGTGCACCACCGGCGCGCAGGCTGCGGCCTTTCAGTATAACGTAATACAGGGTGTTTCTAAAACTTATGTCATCCTTTCTACCACGTATTTTTGAGGTTAAAATAAGACTTATTTATTTTCCTATAAACATGAGTCCGAAAATGCCCCCCGTTTGCGCTACAGCCCCCCAAAGTTTTAAAAAAGTGTTGGTTTTTTTGGAATATCCATCACAGTTATGAATGAAATGTCATGAAAATTTGTGTCGCGAGGTACTTCTACGTGTAGAATCCATTAATGACCTCGAGAAATTCAGAAATGAGGTCTGACTGTACTTTTCAGGCAATCTCATACCTTCAACGACACAAATTTTATGCAACGGATTGGAAATTTGAAAAATAATAACTGAAATCAGACGGGAAAAACTCTTAAAAAGATATTTGATCCTCTTTGTTTTGGTCGATACGACGCGTATTAAGCGAGACGAGATAATCGCTGCGCAAGGTGGAAAAGTCAGCGCTTTTACTATAGCAGGCGCCGGGCGGCCCGGAGTAGCAGCGGAGTGGCGGGTTGCATACTTTGTGTCGCTCTTCATGGTAAAAGCGCTGACTTTTCCACCTTGTGCAGCGATTATCTCGCTTAATACGCGTCGTATCGACCAAAACGAAGAGGACCAAATGTCTTTTCAAGAGTTTTTCCCATCTGATTTCAGTTATTATTTTTCAAATTTCTAATCCGTTGCATAAAATTTCATTCATAACTGTGGTGGATATTCTAAAAAAACCAACAATTTTTTAAAACTTTGGGGGGCTGTAGCTCAAATGGGTGGCATTTTCGGACACATGTTTATAGGAAACAAGAGTCTTATTTTAACCTCAAAAATACGTGGTAGAAAGGATGACATAAGTTTTAGAAACACCCTGTATGTTTTTTATTCGCGCACCGCGCCGTGTCTTTTTTTCCGTGCGCTCCAGCTCCGTTAATTTTGAAGTCACAAAAAATGACTCAGATCATTTCTGTAGGTAATTTTATCTTCTTTAATTTTTCTAAGAAGTATTTTTTCATTTTACTCAATGATAATCAAGTTATAATGAAAAAACCGCCAAAATCCGAAAATTTTTGCGGTTTTCCGTAATTTCCAGAAAAAGCTCCGGGAAATTTTGGTGGACAACATCAAATTCGGATTCAGCGACCCAAAATACATAGGAATCGCCCTAAAACAGAACTTCTACAGAACTTTCCTTCATAAATCCTGTATTGCCGGGTAATTTTTGTAGAAAATTTTACACTGAAACAAATTAAATCACTTTTAAATTTCTCTGTTGCGTATTATCAAAGATATACACGCATTAAAAGTCGTCACGCCACGTCCGGCCTTTTCAAATGACTGGCTCCACTATACGCCGGCAGGGGGGGAGGTGCAAGTGGGGCAGCCCCCCCCCCCCTCATAGAAGTTGGAAAATACCGGTTCGCATGCTGGTTTATCCTAAAATGAGCTGGAAACAAGAATTTCGTTTTGAAAATCAAGGGTTTGACCCCTCTTGAAATTTCATCCTGGTGAGCTTTTGCCTCGCTTTGGAAAATTTTATGCCGGCGCCCATGTTTTATGGTGTCTTAGGTCGCAATCCCCGATTTTCAAACGGAGGAATCTTAATTAATACTGCACGGATCATTCACGGAAAAAAAAGACTGTTAGAATTTACCATCTGCATAGCTGATTTTGGAGTCAACTAGCAATAAGTATGGTAAATGCAACGTACCGTGGGGTAAACTAAGGTAACATATTGGTATATCTTACAATATTAATCTGGTGAAATTTACCATACTTGCTAGTTGATTCAAAAATCAACTATGCAAATGGTAAATTCTACCAGTCTTTTTTTTTTTTTTTTTTTTTTTTTTTCGTGTGACATAGTCGCATTCAATGAAGTGGTGGCGCGTGCAATTTAGACTAGATTATCTGGTACCACTGCGTTCCGTTCATTAAATCCCGCAGAAAAAATATCGATTCGAGGGAGTGCACTATGCACACTCCTACTATTTTGACTTTTTTCATGACTTTAAATGCACTAAATGTGACGTTGCCAGATTGTACGCGCCACCGTAATGGAAACTACGAAACAAAAGGGGCGGCATCAAAGGAAGCGCAGAAGGTGATTCCGCACACGAATTTAGTATTGAGCCACTGAGCGGTGTCAATGAGAGAAGAAGTGGGGGAGGAGAGGCGGAGGGGTGGGTGGAAGGAGGAGGGTGGAAGGGGTACAGAGAGCAGTGTGCGTCGCGGTGGCGATGAGGGATGACGTCAGATTTGGTCGGACGGATGCAGACATTTCGCCACGTCAAAAGAAAACTAGAGTACGTTAGTACATAAAACATGTCAAATCGACTCCGGTTGCCACGTCAACAGTGTTGCCGCATGTCATTAAAAAAATGTTGCTTCATTTATTGGAATTAATGTAGAATGGACGTCATTTTCCATAGAAAATGGAAACGTTGAACGTTGAACGTTAAGCGAGTACAGCGTTGGGTTCTTGTGCTCCGTCACACTTCACGGTTGCCGCACTTAACGCGGTTTTGTTTTTAAATTAGGAGAATGTAGAATGTAGAGTGCATCACAGAAAAAACAGAGAAAACGCTTTGTGGTAGCGGCTGACAAAACCTTTGGTATAGAAAAAATGACCCAGCAAAAGAATTTGGTATATCTAACCAAAGGTTTCGTATACTTACACCAAGCTAAAACAATTTTGCTGGATGAACCGAATATTTTACTGGCTTAGCTAAAGTCTTTCGCTGAGCCATTTTTCTATACCAAAGGTATATCGAGTGACACCAAAATGTCTTTTTCGGTTTTTTCTGTGTTGCGTGAGGCTCGAATACTTTATTGATCGAGGTTCACAGGAAGTAAAAAAAGGATGTGTGATATTAATCTATTTCAATAATGGCAAGGTGTCTAGCAATTTTCAAATTCCTTAATTTTCCATGATTTTTCATGATTCGGGTATCTTTCTAAAAGAAAGGAGGAATCACTTCTATGCAAAAATGTTTTTGAAGACTCTTGTATCGAGCTGGGAGTATTTTGGAGAAAATTAGAAACGCTGACACGGTTCCCTAACTAACGATTCAAATTCCCCCATTAGACAGGATTTCGATCAAAATTCCCTGATATTCCCACGTTTTCCAGGGTTTCTCTGGTGGAGGGGGGGGGGGCACCATCAATGATCACAATAGAGCAGCATATGAAATCGAGCAAAGTTTACATTTTATATTAATTTAAAACCACATTAAATATTGATTCGAGGGAGTGCACTGAGTAGTGTGCAACGCCAATAGCTCGACCTTTCTCACGAGTTCATAAATGGACGAAACAGGATGCTGCCAAATTGCTCGTGCGTCGTGCCGTCTCTGCAGTATAACGGGCCCGAGAGTTAGATCATTTTTGCTCTGTTGTTTTTTAATAGAAACGAGGACTCGAATTTAAACCTTGTTCAAAAATGTTGGACTGTCTCTTTTTCAGTATTTTATAGGAGTCATGAAGCGGCAAATCGTGCGCTATCTGACAACGTGGCAGTTGGTCCGTTTGAACCCATAGAAAAGGTCGAATTCGATGGTCATCGCCGATCCCTGGATACTTCGATATTTGACGAGGGTTTTCAATTAGCCAAATGCAACGTTACCAAATTACACACTGAGAAAAATTGCCTGTTGCCGTAACCGGACGTCTGTTTAATACTTACTTAACCGGAATTCCTATTACCTCGACTGGAATTTTGGTCAAGTAACAGGAATTCCAGTTAAGTAAGTATTAAACAGACGTCCCGTTGAATTAACAGGCAAGTTTTTCTCAGTGCACGCTACACCACTGAATATTATACAATATGCCCCAGAGGAGTCTTGACCAGGGTTCATCAATAGACGGTTAAGTAGACAGGTGGTTTTTCGTCCAAACTGACGATCAAATTATACAGGGTGTTTTTTTTATCTCCCCCCCCCCCTGGTTTTTTTCCTTGCTAATTGAGATAAAATGTTGCGGTTTGGACTGTTCTTCATCGTTATGGCTGAATTTTCTTTTTTTGGGATCGAAACCCCCCCCCCCAGCCCCCCTAGGGGGGCCCCCAGGGGGGCTATCTCAAAAATTTCAAATGGCAACCCCTATCTTGTGATACATCGTTCGAAAGGGCATAAAATTCTAGGACTTTTGGCGCAAACCGGAAGTTGATATAGTTTTTCGTTTTCGATATATCGAATTTCAAAGTTCGATTTGGACCCATTTTCAAAAAATCATTACTCCACTTTGGAAAGTCGGAATTAAGAAAACTATGGGTCCAAAATACTCTAAAAAGCAAGTACTTTTCAGATAACGAAATGGTTTTGACATAAAATTAGTCCAAATTTGATTTTAGAGCCCCAAATTTTTTTTAAAAATTTTGCCCCTAAAAGGGGCTATCTTGAAAATTCCCTTCCACGACCCTTATTGAATGATACGTCGATCAAAAAAGCATAAAAAACTGAACATTTTGGCGCAATCCGGATATCGATATCGTTTTCCGTATTCGAGATATCGAATATTAAAAGTTCAATTTTCACCTATCTTCAAAATTCGATATCTCGAATACGGAAAACGATATCGATATCCGGATTGCGCCAAAATGTTCAGTTTTTTATGCTTTTTTGATCGACGTATCATTCAATAAGGGTCGTGGAAGGGAATTTTCAAGATAGCCCCTTTTAGGGGCAAAATTTTTAAAAAAAATTTGGGGCTCTAAAATCAAATTTGGACTAATTTTATGTCAAAACCATTTCGTTATCTGAAAAGTACTTGCTTTTTAGAGTATTTTGGACCCATAGTTTTCTTAATTCCGACTTTCCAAAGTGGAGTAATGATTTTTTGAAAATGGGTCCAAATCGAACTTTGAAATTCGATATATCGAAAACGAAAAACTATATCAACTTCCGATTTGCGCCAAAAGTCTTGGAATTTTATGCCCTTTCGAACGATGTATCACAAGATAGGGGTTGCCATTTGAAATTTTTGAGATAGCCCCCCTGGGGGCCCCCCTAGGGGGGCTGGGGGGGTTTCGATCCCAAAAAAAGAAAATTCAGCCATAACGATGAAGAACAGTCCAAACCGCAACATTTTATCTCAATTAGCAAGGAAAAAAACCAGGGGGGGGAGATAAAAAAAACACCCTGTATTTTCATTTTCCTAAGATTTCGTGTAATTCAGTTGTACAATGAAATGTGCTCTCATCGTCCCAAAAAGGTTCAATGAGGTACGGAACGGCTCCCTACATAAAACAATGGAAGTGGTTTTTGGCCAAAATGTTGCGATTTCTAAAAAAAGAGCACACTTCATGTTTTATGGCACTTCAATGAGGCTGGGACGCCGATTCAATTGAAATCTACGCAGACAAAAGGAGAATGGTACATTCATTGAAAATGCAGGATGTAACACCAGTCAGGCGCTAACTTGATTATTCAATAAGGTTTGCTTAGCAACCATCGCTGCAATGGGTCTGATGATCGATTGATCGTGCCACGTGCCTCATTTGTTCTTGATCAAAGGCAGCACGTGAATCGTGATGTATCCAGAAGTGGGTTCAGATGGTTTTTCTAGCCTAGGAGGGAGGGGGCCACGCACATTATATTTAAAATTCGAAGAGTCAAAGGAAGCAGTTAAGGATTATTTTCTGTTGAGAAAAAATTCGACTTTTATGAGGTTTCAGAAGGAAAATGGGATGTCCGGATGTACGTACCAGTCGAGCGGTATTTTTAATTTTTTTTTTTTTTTAAACAAGTCTTCACATTTTGATACTAAAAGGGTTAAACTGACATGATAACATTGCTGCTAACACTCATGCACTTGCAGGGTGCGACAGACCGTCATATAGGGAAGCTAATTCAACGGCGATAAGTCACAATAAATGACAAACAAATAAAATTTGACCGAAAGCGAAAGGAAGAAAGCCCAACGGATCAGATGCAAGTTTTGGAGAAATTCTTACGTAAACGCGAGATAATTACATTGAAATCATCTAAAAGTCTCAAAATCCACTCACAAATTCAATAAATGCGTTTAACAAAATTCCAATGGCGGTCGAATGAGCGGGTCACAACGGGGGAGTCTCATCTAATCGCAACTTTCTATGCTGAGACGAGTAATAAACCATAGAGGAAGCTGCAATGGAGCTGTTGCAAACTTTTGCTACAGGCTTAATAATAGTTGAAGAAGGGGTAATACCCAGTAAAAATGACGATTAGCGCACTAAAAAATCACGAAATCCACTCCTAAACTTACAAAATGCTTTTAAACAGGAGATCGTAATGGCGGCCGGGGCCGCGGTTTTCATTGGGGTTCCCTATCTTCAATCAGCGCCATCTACACGAGGTGTTCTCGCAACACCACACAAGAAGAAGCATACAATTACCATAAGAAAACCGCGGCCTCGGCCGCCATTGCGGTCTCGCATTTAAAAGCATTTTGTGAGTTCAGGAGTGGATTTCGTGATTTTTTAGTGGGCTAATCGTTATTTTTACAAGGTATTACCCTACTATCAACTATTAATAAGCCTGTAGCAAAAGTTTGCAACAGCTCCATTAGATGCGACCCGCTCAATTGACCGTTATCTTATAATTTTGTTGAACAGAGTTATTAAGTTTGTGAGTGCATATTTTGAGACTAATGCGATGCTTTCAAAGTGATTTTCGCGCGACTTTCCAAAGGAATCGATCTTCTATTACGCTGTATATCAAAAGTTTGCAACAGACCCATGGAACGGTGATAAGTCACAAGAAATGACACACGAATAACATTTGACCGACAATGAAAAAAAAAGAAAGGCCAATTAATGACAATAAACGCAAAGTCTCGCAACTGTTTCGTCGGTGCACTACCTACTTAAAGGCGTGCAGCCGCGAGCACTGCGCCTCCTCAGCCTCCTGTGTGCATACTGCATACGGCGCAAACTTCATTTACTGCCTTACGAAAGAAAGTATAACAAATGAACGATCGGTGTAGCCAAATTCAGCGTTCAGAGACGCGCATTCGACATTTATTTGAACAACAGGAGACATCACTTTTCCTCTTAGATCTGGCAACATCGCTTGGAACGGTGCACATACTCGATCACAGTTCTGACCAGTTACGAGCGCGCGCTGCGACGGCGATGCGGGCGTTGTCACTGCGAGGGAACGAGTTGCCACGTGGCGTAAATAATAATAAAAAAAAAAAAGTTCTGGTATTCAACGCATTCACAACGCAATAGACCGTTCAACTGTGAAGTCCTGAAGTCACGATGAAAATTGAATCCAACTTTTCTATACGCAAATGTCACTAATTATCACGAGGTTTCCCGTAAGAAATCGAATCCGTACCATCAAATGCCAATCTAAGCTACAAAAGAAGCGGTTTTCGGCATTGCAGTAATCGAAGACCGCAGATAGGGTAGTTTCAGAAGTGTAGGCGGACCTAGACCGATAATCTTTGGAATTTGTCAACATTATTTCTTATATTACTCGATAAAAATGAATAAAAATAAAGCTGAGTGTTCACTTTTCAATGAGGAAAACTTTAAACACAAAAGAATTAAGTCAGGGGCAAATTCGATATTGATTTGAAGGAATAAAAGTTGAAAATTCGCCAAAGATTATGGTTTTGGTCCGCCTACACTTCTGAAACGAGCTCTACCACGCAGTAGACAACATTATCTTCGAGGACTCAACAAACAACGGTGGGAACAATTAACATCTGATGTCTCCTACGTTGATTGTTGTTTAACGACAAATAAAATGATGCTTCGTTCGCTGATTGGCTGCTGAGTGATAACAACAGCTAGCATTGGGAGGGGGGGCGGTCGATTTTTACTCACCCTAATTCGAGACACGTCCTGTCCTCCAAGCTCCTTCAAATAAAAGAGTATGCAATTACACGGTATTGAAGAGGGATCGGAATTTAATAGTTATTATGTCTTTCAATCTCCTTCAAATCAAAAGGTATGCAATTACACATTCCTGATGGAAGAAGAGTTACACTCCACGCAAAAGATTTCGACGTTGAGAATATAGGATTGCGTTGTTGCCGAATTGAAGGAGCTTCCGGCTTGTGAGAGAATGTATCCCTTAAAGTGGTGGCTTTCGATCGATTGAATCGATCATTTTTACCCACAAAACGCAACTTGTAACAGACATGCTGTTAAGACGTACTTTCCATACATCTGTTACAAACGTAGAAATGGAGCCATGGTATCTATCAAGTTCCTTCAAAGACAAGACAATTTTTTTCGGCGCAAAACATTTGCACATAGAGAATGCCCGAATGTCATACAACGCGTTAATACGGAATGGAGCTCTTGCAAGGTTTTGCTGTGTAAGCAAAAGGACAACTAATTCTTTATTAGATGCTTCAAAAATAATCAAGAGACTATTAAAAAAGTAAAAGACGCAATCCTCGTAGGAAAAAACTAAAAAATAGCTCAAAATTCAGATGGACCACCCGTGAAAGTACGCACTACGAAAGTTTTGCATCCCCAAACAAAAGTACGGTACATCGAAATGCCGTTTGTTTAGCTTCATATCACAACATAACTTTTTTCCTGCTGGTGCTGCCGTGTTCCTCGCGACGAAATCTGTAACAATCAACCTTCAAATTTACTGATTGAAAACTAAACGCAACAATCTTACTGTTCCAATACGCAGGTTACGTTCTTTTGTTTGAGGTGCGAAAAATATGTCGTGCATGTAAACACGTCAGTGCGGTCCATCTGAACTTTGAGCTTCATTTCCTCTATTGCGAGGAGTGAGTTTTGTTTTCAACGTTAAGGTCGCAGTATTTCGAATCAAAATTGATGATCCATTATCCGACAGCAAAACCTTATAAGAGCTCTATTCACAAGTATCCGTTTTTAAAAAAAGAACTGAGAAGTTATTAGTGTACCAATCTAGCCCCTTCAAATTAAAAAAAAAATGCAATTATTTATCCCGAATCAAATTTATTCAACGCGAAACATTCGTACTTAGGGAAAGTCAAAATCACATTCGTATAAAGAATTGAAGGAGCTTTCCGCTTGTAAGAGAACAAAACCCTAGCTACACGTGGTGACTTTCAATTAAAGCTATCGTTCTTACTTTTCGTCAAGATGCTTTGATTTGATTGAATCGAGTGCAAATTTTTAGAAGAGAACCAACTAGTCATAAATTCAGCCGGCGATGCATGAATTATTAATGTATTCTTTTTTTTTCTTAATAATTCATGATTATTTTTTCACCAGCGGAACTCGGTGCTTACGAAACGTAACTCTTTGTTGCAGGACACAAATCGTATGCAACCTGCCTATTCGGACGCAACTCACATACATCCGTTATAGACAGAACAGAGTTGCCTTTGATATATGTACGTTCGAAAACCAAATGACCGCAAAAAAGCGAACGGCAATGCCACGCACTGGGCAGAAATGACTGGAGAAGCGAGCAATCTGAACACATGAATTTCGTTCATTTAAGGTGAATCTTCAACGTTTAGTGCCGATTTCTGCCACCAGAGCGCTACCGTTCGATTAAAGTCAAATTACAGGCCGAAAGTAATTTATTTTTAAGGAAACGGAGTGTCAGTTACTAGGTAATCATCTGAAGTCATGAAGAGTGCCTCTGCAAAAATTCTCGTCAATAACTTCAAAAATAAGGCTGAAAGTACCAAAAAATGAAATATCGCATTTCGATGCAAGAAATCGATAAAGTCAGTTACCAGATAATCATCTGAAGAGTGTCTCTGCAAAAAATCTCGTCAATAACTTCAAAAATAAGGCTGAAAGTACCAAAAAATGAAATATCGCATTTCGATACAAGAAATCGATTAGCGATATTCCATTCTTTGGTACTTTCAGCCTTATTTTTGACGTTATTGACGAGATTTTTTGCAGAGACACTCTTCAGATGATTATCTAGTAACTGACACTCTGTTTTCTTAGAAATAGATTACTTTCGGCCTGTAATTTGACTTTAATCGAACGGTAGCGCTCTTGTGGCAGAAATCGGCACTAAACGCTGAAGAATCATCTTAAACCCATGAAAAATATGAGCCAGCAGTGTGCGGCCACTCGGCTCAAATTCGACCTTTTGCTACTGTTTCAACAGGCATAAAGCAACGGTGCCAGATTACACGCGACGGGTGACGCTATATAGGCCTGTGCGATGTCTTGTTTGTTGCATCGAAGTTCGATGTCCAAAAAACATCGAAATTACATCGATGCATCGAAACAAATTTTAACAAGTCAAAAATGAGAAACCATTGAAAATTATAATACATTTTCAAGCTTTTGAGATCGTTTAAGAGGAAAAAATGACACTTATACGTCTGTTGTTAAACTCAAAATTTCGAAAAATAACGAGTTTTGATGCATCAATTGACATCAACATAAGCATCGAATCCATTCGATAGCAGGAAAACATCGAAACTTCGATCGATGCATCGAACATCGCACAGACCTAGGTGACACTACAAGTCAAAACAAAATACATTTCTGGCCGTGACAACTTTTGATTATTTATTTAATTGCTTCCTTACAATTTTAGTAAAGCTGATTTCCAACTAAAGTTCAAAGATCAGGCAACTTTTAACCATAAATTTGATATTTTAGGTTGAATTTTGAGTATCTTGCAGATATTTGAGCAGACTTTGTGTAATTATTGTTTTTGTTCCTGCAACGACGTATAAAGATTCCAACAATTCCATTTTTCGAAATATTGAGCGCCGCACACTGGATCGAAACAAGGATTTTCTGGATTTACTCAAAACTCATACTTTTTCCAGAATTTCGAATTTTTTGCTGAGAAGAGACGTAATTTTGAATTTACGTAAAATGTAGGCCATTTTAATGAAAACTGATGGCATTTTTGAAATCAGCGTCTCAAAATACATGAGATAGCGATGATGAAGTGAAATTGTTGGCGTACAGAATTATTCTAAAACACTAAAAAGTAGTAAAATTAACACAGATGGATGGTGAATGTCGCGGACACATTCTGTCGTTTTTTATGCTTACTTAACTCTCTACATACATATAGGGCTGCAGTCAGCTGTTGTTTCGTTTAGAGTCCCTCTATGTAGAGATTTAAGACAAGAAAGTAGTCAACTTCTGATTAGCCAAGAGTTTTAGGCTCTGCGCTTCTACGGGCTTTGCCATTGGATGCGTTTTCGTATACATTTGTTTAAATACATCTGTTTACAAACGAAGAGGTCCCATGGTGTTCACGGATAAAAGAGCTGATTGTCGATGGACCTGTTCATTTTAATCATGGATATAGCTCAAGAATGCCTATAATGCCAAAAATAATCTTTAAAACGTAAACAGGTGTCGATTATAGCAAAGGAAGTGAAAACTCATTCCGTTAGAAACTTTACGGCACTGTAATCTTTGCATTGGACCACAACACAACAACGACCCTCAGAATGTAAACAAATGTGTAAAAACCCATCCAATGGCGGCCGCGGCGCGGCGCCCATGGTTTCACTTGTCTTAACTCTCTGCATAAAGGTACTCTAGTTTCGTTGAGCCCCGTACAAAAATGAATCTATTCGACTTGCCTCGCTCTCATAACACGGGAGGGGCTGCATCATACATGGGCATGCAGTGCGTACACAGGAATTTGTCTTTCTCTCTCTTTCCCCATTTGAACACGTGTGTAGGAAAAGGACGGAAACAGGGGCTAGAACGTGTCTTCAGCCCCTATCTCTTTCCTTTTCTAGTACATACACTCAAACGGGAAAAGAGCGAGAGAGACTAATTCCTGTGTACGCCAATGTGGGCATGTGCTGGGTCTCCATTTGTCTCTGGAAATGAAAGACAAGCGAGAGAGAGATTCATGAGCCAAACAAACGAAAAACGTACGTACTATCATGAAAACATCATCGTTAACATCGTTTTGGTGACGTCGACCATCTAGAACAGTCTATGACGAAACGATCCATCACTCTTGTGGCAGATACAGTTGCTCGCACTTACTCCCATAGTTGCTATGCGTTCCACTCACTGCTAGACTGCAAGCCAAAAGCAAGCCAGCGAGATTCGCAGCAGAAGCCATGCAGCCATTAAGTATCAAGCATCAAGCCCTCACCCCCAAGCCCGCGTACCCCGCTGGCACCCTCGCTCTCTAGTCGCGAGTCACTTCTAATCTAATCCTGTTGCGCCTTTCGGGCGGGGAACACGCTGCGTCGCGGTCGCGTCGCTCTGCGCTGCATGCACGGCGGCGGCTGAGCCAAGCTGAATGGCTCCTCCGCAGGTCGCGTCATAGCGCCCCTCTTCGGGGCCCCCAGAACGATGAGAATCCTCTCTGGATGCGCTTGCCGCCCTATCATTTCAACTTGCGTCCAGCATCATCCGTTATCAAATCTGACTTGAAGATGCTGTCAACGAAATCTAGATTAAGGGTCATAGTTAAGGCGCTTCCAGAACAAAGAGATATACCAGAAGAGGGAATATGCTATGTTCATGGGCGCCCGCAGAAAAATATCCATGGGCGGGGGGGGGATTTTTTTTTACCCCAATGGAAGGTCTAAGAGACCCCCCCCCCCCGGGGAAAAAGGGAAAACTTTTTTTTCCATCCAAATGGTGTAAAATTATTGAGCCATGGTAGGTGTATCAAGTAATAGTAATAATTTTGACGTGTTTGATATTATAATGGATAAAAGGACAGCAGACGAAAATGATATCAAGGGAAAAGTTTGATTCTACTATTCCTTGGAAAAATGAGTGAAAATTACAAAATAAACAAATAATGAAGTTTGTTAACTATCACGCCTTTGATTAACATTGCATTGCCTTTTGTCCTTCCTTTTTTTACCGTGAAATTTTGACTTTCTTGAATTCCAGGGGGGGAGGGGGGAGGGCAAGTGCTTGCCCCCCGCTGCGGGCCAGTGGCGGAACCAGCTCTCGCGAACGGGAGGAGAATTTTGGAATTTCGCCCCTAAATGACCCCCTTTTCTTGTTTTCGCTTTTGCTTTTCCCCTTCCTCTCCCCTCTTTTTCCACTTTTTGGGCCGAACGGGGGGGGCGATCACCCCTTTCGCCCCCCGTATCCGCCAATGCTGCGGGCACCCACGGCTACGTAAAAACTGTTTTAAGCCCTATCCCAAAGTGAGACAGCATCGGCGATTGGTATCTGGTTAGTTTGTCTCACATGTTTTAACCTTAAATCAAAAATTGTAATTAATTAAGTGGAAATTGGTTTGAAACGAAAGTGCAGCAGGCTGATTATGAACGATTTGTATCGTAATGCTATCGAGTCAATGATCGAGTACGCGTTATTCCTATGGGTGGTGTCATTACGATGGGTTTCATTCAAATAGACACCCTTTCATCTCTACGGAAATTCGCCGATGACTCCTGAGCTATCGGAAAATATTGAGGCAAACAATCCAAGCCTGTGTAAAAATGTTCGTAAGAGATTTCTATCACAGCTGCCTTCGTGGTGTGACGCGGTAAGCACTTCCCAAAAAACCCTTGATGTACAGTTATAGGTCGTTACTTCGTATCGATGGATCAACGATCTATTACCATAGAGGGATCTCATGGAACGATAGGTTTGAAGACAAAAGCGGCGGCCATGAAAGATATCTATTAAGACAGTTAACAACGGCTCGGTTTGTTTGTCCCCCCCCCTCTTGTTTTGCTCTTTAACTATAAGTTGTATGACAGTACATTTGAAATTGGTTGATCATTATGGGCGGACCTACGTGCAATAACACATACGCTGCATTTCTTCCATGAAACCCATGTGAAATATCGACTCGACGGAGTGCAGTGCACTGTGAACCCTCGATGGCTCGACCTTTTACACGGGTTTAAATGGACGAATAAAAAGGTTTCTAAATTGCACGCGACGCCTCCGTTTATGTTGCCTAGAGAACTGAACCATTGCATGGATATAGTCTTGACATTTCTAGTAACGTCTAAGGTAGTATAAACTATGAATGTAATGAGACCCTGCTTTACAAACCGCCGCGCCGCAACTGGAGTACAAAAAATCGAATTCTACGTGGATAAGAGAAGAGATTAGTGAGTTATAGTGGTTACACACACGCTTACACAAGTCTTACAGTCCGTGCGAATATTGAGCGGATTTATTATTTTCAAGAATAGTATAACCTTTGACTTCGGTGAAGACTCAAGGAGTCACGCGAATTGCCGACCCGCTCCACACCGATGTCCGCACCGCATGCCGCGTTGTTACACCGCTCCTTATAATATCACAACCCCCAATTAGCGTCAATAAAAACAGTCTAATGACGCGACTTTTGACGAAAATAGTTGCAGATATTTCAAAATAATTTTTTTTTTTTTTTTTTTTTTTTTTTTTTTTTTTTTTTTTAAATTCCAAATATATACTTCAGCAACAGTAGAGACTGAACGCACTAGCCGATTGCGCGGTGTGGATGACTTTCTTTTCGGGGACCCAATAAAATAACAGTGGAAACAACATCCAACGAATCCTGTATGTTAAGATTGGTGACCAACGGAAAACAATGATGCTTCGTTCTAATTGGCTACTGACATCGACATCTTGGCTCAACACTCAACAGTCAACATAGGAGCCGTTGGACGTTGCTTTGTTAGGACCCCGAAAAAAAAAGTTGCCACTATATATGGCTGGGATACTATGGGCGCGTAATCTCTGTTGTTCCTGAGATCTTTCAAACAATCTAAATATGTTCGAAATGAATTCATTCCCCAAAATATTATAGAGTTGTTGGTGTTTGTTTTTCCCTCCCAGCAGCGTAATCAATTTTCCTATACCTACCTATAATCTTTTCGATACTTTCTGAAATTTGGCTTGAAATTACAAATTATTTGTTTCAAAAAGGCTAAATTTGTAAGCCTCCGTAGAATTGCTAGTGCCATAATTTTTTAATTTTAAAGAGCAAAGCAAGGAAGCAAAAGATGAGTATAGAATGAAGACTCGATATTTTTCGGCTTCAATAAATTCCTTCACCGCTGAAGAAAATGCTACAAGAACGTAAGTCTGTTTGTGTAAGAACCGGCAACACTGGCTGATGCTCCATGATTGCTCGCATGGTAACATGGCCTCACACTTATCGGCACCAGCATTATATCTGTGCTGAAAGTGTGCTCTTCCCCGGAGGAAGTCATTACGAAACGCAAAAGCGTCAATCATATTTTTGAATCTGCGCAGCAAAAAACAAATGAATCCTGCGATCGCAAAATTAGCTAAATCGGTCTGAGTTCGCTAGTAGTTACTGACGGAAAATATAGTCGAAAGGAAGTAAATGAATTAATAAATCATTACTTTTTTTTCTAATCTGAAAACAAATGAAACATAACAATCTATGATACTTAACCAACAACTGCTGCGGGAAAGTTAGTCTAATCAACGGAAAAAATGACACACACACACGAACACACGGACAAAAAGACTGGTAGACTTTACCACCTGCACAGCTGATTTTGGTGACTGCTAGAACGTATGGCAAATTCAACGTACATATCTTGCGGTAAATTAAGTTAACCTCTTGGTATATTTTACCATAATCTAGTGAAACTTACCGTACTTTCTGGCAAACTCCAAAATCAGCTATGCAGATGGTACATTCTACCAGTCTTTTCTTTCCGTGAAGTCTTTGTCAAAATCCAGTTTAAAAAAAAGGGTCAAGAGAAATTTTGCCTCCGTAACCCTCGTATTTTGAGTAAAGTTATTCTCAAGTTAGTTATGGTGGAGTCAGCTAAATTTGAAATACGATAGGCTACTATTTTTTACTCGACTGTTAGGGGAGAAGAGGGCTCACATTGTGGCGAAGAATAAAATTTACAAAAATTCGAGTTTTAATCATTTTTCTTTATTCGCAACCCTAACCAACTTTGGTCCTTAAAATTTAACTTCTCCTTTTGCAAAAAAAAAAAAAAAAAAAAAAAAAAAAAAAAATTAGGAGGAAGTTCTTTCGGCTTTGACTCCCGAATCCTTTATGGCTTCTTGAACCAATAATTTAATATTGATAGAAAATTTGAAACTCGTAAGCTCGACTATAATTAGGGTAGATTTGAAATGAAACATGGGGATGGACCATCACGTCTAAAATAAATTGAACCGTCAAAATCTTTGATGCAGTTGAATACAAATTCAAAAATAATCCAAGTCCCAAATTCTGGGACTCGTGCAGAGACTCAAATACTATCCTATTTACCCAACTATAGTGGATAGGTTTAAAAAAAAGAAAGTATATAAAGGGATGAAGTGGCGTAGCCGGGGGGAGGGGGAGGGTGTCTGGACACCCCCCCCCCGACACCAAAATTTGTTCTAAAAAAAGGTAATTTTTTGCGTTTTCAGACAAATTAGACCAGATTAGTATCTCTGCCCCCCCTCCTTGACAATTGTCGGACCTCCGACCCTCCCCCCTCTAGAAAAATTCCTGGCTCCGCCACTGCTGGGATGGGTTTTGCGAGGGTCAGAGGAGGAAGGAGGGGGGGGGGGGGTGGTGAAGAGATAGAACGGCAGAGACAGGGAATGCTTATAGTATTATACTGTAAGTACATATAAACATACGATATACGCGAACCCGAAAGCGACTTTGAGCGGTCATTTCACTTTCCTTTCACTTCTCAACTCGTTCTCACGGAAGTAAATACGGACAGAAGAGTCAGTCGCAGCGGCCGCGGCGAGGCCAGCGAGCGGTCGCTGCGCGGGGTGGCCGCAACGGGCGAATCGTGGCGGTTCTGCTCCGACAATGAGAGAGACCCCTCAAGCAAAAGGGTTGTCCGCAGTGGCGAGTTGTACAATCCGACAACGAAGCATTAAATCCATTTAAAGTCATAAAAATGGTCGAAATATTGAGGGTGCACACAGAACACTGCACAGAATCAGAGACCCATAGCTCACATGCTCTGCTTCCCGCGTAATGAAAGTGAGACTTGTTTTCATTTTTTTATTTATTAGAGAATATACACAGCCATCCATGGACATCACACAACAACGAGTTGGATTAATCAAAGCTAGATTTTTTTTTATTATTTTGTACTGTCAGAAGAAATCTGAGACTTGAAACATCCATGCTCTAGGAACTCATATTTCCGCTGTAATATTTGCCGTGGATCCACTTTTGAGGAGACTAAGCGACAAAACCATTGAAAAATCTGCTACCTCTACCGGGATTTGAATCCGAGTCCTATGGATTGGCAGTCAGGTGTCCTGACCTCCAAGTCACCGAAGCCGGCTAAAAAATGGATTCATTTCTGATTTTGGGGCTAAACAAAGTGACATCCAACAGTCGCCTATTGTTGAGTGTTGAACACTGAACATTGTTTCAATCGAAATTTACCCGAAATTTCGCTTCAAAGTCAAAATGACAATTAATCGAGGCATATATGATTTTGAAATAAGTTATCAGACACCGTTATTCTGTCTGAAAATCGCCTTTTTATGAATCATGAAGAAAACCTCACCTATGTTCATCGGTCTCCGTACACGCTCAAAGTAGGATCGTTAAATTGGCATCGGTGAGCTGCACTGAAAGAACTGTGCTCCGGTAGTACACCTATTGCTCCGGTAGAGCCGAAGCACGTGCTGATTCAGACAGCTTCGCGGAGCAAAGCTCGGTAGTACATAAGCACGTGCTTCGGGAATGTATATAAAGAAGAGTGAAAAAAGAGCGTGCCGCTACCCAGGATCGAACCGGGGATGTATCATTCCGGGGTCCAGTGCGTTACCACTGCGGTGCTCAGTGCTAGTAGAATACGAGGCCTGATTGCTGCGTATATAAGGGTAGCGCTCCGAGGCGCACACCCTTTACGACGCGCTTAGTTAAGTGAGCAAACTCTGTGAATATGCTCCTAAATTGTAACGTAGCGTTCTTTCAGAGATCGCCGATGACAAATTCTCAGAGTGAATTGATTTCAAGAGTGAACCCATTCTACTCTGATACTTAACAGAGAAAAGATGGCGACAGGTCCTGCTAATTGTATGTCATTGCACGTGCTGCCAGCCTACATCGCAATGCCGAAGCAAGAGGTTCGGGACTACCAGAGCATGTGGCTCGCTACTACCGACGGAAAGCCCGCTAGTCACAGAACTTTGCTTCGGATATGCCTCCTTCAGCTTCCCGAAGCATGTATTCGGTAGAGCCAGAACTTTTTTTTTTCAGTGTGAAATACACCGCAAACAGTAGAATTGCCAACCTGACATTTCTAAAATTCAAACGAAACCTTGACCAAAACACCTCCAAAAGGGGTTCATTGATTTTGTTAACTGTGGATTGGTGATCAGATGCCACACCATCCATCGTCAAATAACTTAGCAGTTTGACGGGCCGTCAAATTGCACAGTTGTTTGACGAACGGAACAAACGGAACGGATCAAGCAAACATGCAACGGTTGGCTCACCTGCCGCCGCGATTTGTGGTTGATTACAACTCACCGATGCCAATGGGTCTGTTGCAAACTTTTGCTACAACGATTGAGAGTGTTTAATTTAATGTAAAATCGCCTGAAAAGTCCAATGGTGGCATCAGAAAGCCACGAAATGAGATAATAAACTCACAAGAAGCGTTTAATGAAATCCAAGATGGCGGCAAAATATCGAGCAATCCGTATGCATGCACCACGAACATTCAAGGATAGCCAACCTCACAACATCGATCACAACCAATCACAACGTAAACAAGCACATAACCTCTACCTCCAATGATGAGGTTGTAAACGTTGGCAATCCTTGAATGATCACGGTGCATACATTCAGATTCCTCGATATTTTGCCGCCATCTTGGATTTCAATTAACGCCTCTTGTGAGTTTATTATTGTATTTCATGACTTAATGATGCCACCAATGGACTTTTCAGGCGATTTTACATTGGAATATTAACTTTTTATCGTTGTAGCAAAAGTTTGCAACAGACCCATTTGACGATCCTACTTTGAGCGTGTACAAAGGCCTCATCACTCATCAGTACGCGACTGTTGCAATGGCTGTTGTTTCGATGAGTCCCGACCGAATTTGAGCATGAAAATTGAACACTTGCCGCAGCCTAGACGTTGGGTCTCTATTTGTCTCTGGTGCATCCTTTGGTATTTATATTTGACGTTGGTTCATATGGATGTAATGCAACGTTGCCAAATCACATGATCAAGCTCAATTTCCAAAAATGAAATAAAGAAAAAAATCGAAAATTGAGTGGGGACGTAAAAAAAAATCACCATATGCACAATTTATATGCGAACGTACTGAAACGTACGATTAGCACACGGAAAAAAAAGATAAGTGAAAATAACCATACGGATATCTGATTTTGGCACCTGCTAGATGTTATGGTAAACTTGACCAGAAGTATGGTACATTTACCGATTCTTTGAGTAAATTTGACATGCAATCAGGTAACATCACCTAGTACCTAGTCAAAACATAGTATACTTCTGGTTAACATTACGATAACATCTAGTAGGTGCCAAAATCAGATATCCGTATGGTTATTTTCACCGTAGTTTTTTTTCCGTGCAAGACGATGCTCGCACTCGCTGAAAAAAGAGCACTGCGGCGCAAATAGAGTTATAGCGCAAACAAGAGCGCAAACAACAAGAATTGAAAACAAAACAAACTATGCGACGGACCCAAACAAATGGTGATCCAAATTTGGAAAAAAGGAAACCACGCACAATCTACGGCGACAAACAAACAAGCAAAAAAGAGAGAGAGGAAAACATCACGAGATTCACGAGACAAAACAGATCAAACGAAACACCGAGCGGCGGCCAAAACACGCAACAGACCAGACAAAAACACCAACAGACGGAAGAAGCCATACATACAGTGTCATACACCCAGCATCATTTAGTTCGCGTCATTACTCCCTTAATTGCTATCGGAATTTAAATTTCGCGACTTTTAATTTGCCACCTCGAATCTTCACAGATGCATCAAGAAGTTCATTACATGAACCTATCACCTATCTTTTAAACCGTTTTATTGAGACGTCACACGTAGACTGTCAGGCACGGATCCAAAAGGTGGTTGGGGGAGGGGGTCAAGAAGGCTGTAGCCCCCCCCTTGAGCCACAGTTTTACACTGTCTACAAACGGCTTTTCGAATTTTGGGCGTTTTGTCGAAAAAGTAGGTTTAAGGCTCCCCCCCCCCCAAAATGGCCGAAATGCAGGGCTATAGGGCTCTAACATTGTATTGATGAGCAAAAAAAAAAAAAAAAAAGTCATCAGATTTTTTTGGAACCTCAGCCCCTCCCTTGAAAGATTTCTAGATCCGCCACTGTAGACTGCGTTTTTAAAAAAAAGTCTTTCCATTTAGGTTCCAACCAGTGACATAATCATCTCTCTCACTCTCGTGTAACTCTCGTTAGAACTGTATCTTCCTAAAATCGAAATTCGTACTTCAAGGCTGTTCTTTGCATATTTTTTGTTTGAGATGAAATCTTTTGGGGGTTCAAATGATAATTTTGCTGAGTAAAAAGTAAGAGAAACAGCCTTGAAGCAGGACTTCTGGTTTCAGGAAGAGACAAAGCGAAGGAGGGTTACACGATGGTGAGAGAGATAAAAAAAAATTGATTGGAACCAAAACGTAAAACTTATCTAAAAACACCAATCTTGGACATCACCACTAAAACAGTCAACAGAAATATTCATTAATTTGGTAGCTTTATACAGACATTTTTATGATGCCGCATTTCTATGACAGTTTTCGGTGTGAGCGAAACGCACGGAAAAAAAGACCCATAGAATTTACCATCTGCATATATATAGCTGATTTTGGAGTCTATCAAGTAGGATAAAGTCCACCAGATTATGGTAAAATATACCAACATGTTACCTTCACAAGGTACGTTGAATTTACCATGGTGAAATTTACCATACTAGCTAGCAGACGCCAAAATCAGCTATGCAGATGGTCAATCTATACCAGTCTTTTTTTTCCGTGCGTCTATAGTTACCGTGGACCCATATTCTGCTGTGACAAGATTCTACTCTCGATAAGGATGGAGGATTTGATAAGTTAAATACCTTCGGTACAAAAAGAAAACGGATTTAATACGTTAAAAACCTCTATACGAAGAGAAAAAGGGAGAAAAAAAGGGGAATAAAGTCGTGTGCCTAATGACTTCCGAGCGCAGATTCTACCCATCCAATCCTATAGACTTAATGTTTCACCTCGCCCATATTATACGGGGCTTCGGCAGTATGGACTATGGATCAACGGTACTTAATAAAGAGTAATATTCGAGAAAATGTATTTTCCCTTCATGCGGGTGCCCAGTACACATATACGTACTTCGCGATAATCCTGCATTGAGCCGCCCGGTGAAGGATAATCAACGGCAATAATTCCTCGTTTATGATCATATTGATCGGTACTTGCCTCTTATAACCCCCCCCCCCCTCCCCTCCTTCGGTATCATGTGTACTTCATGGCTATACTCCTGGACTCATGCACCCCCCTCCTCTCAGATATTTATTATAACTACAGCATTTCACAATTTTGACCTGCATTCACGATCGTCCGCGGAAGGGGGGAGGGGGCAGCTGCAACAAAAGTGATACACGTGCAGTTTTGTTGTTTCTTGAGACCTATGCTCGGTGGTGGGGATCGTCGATTATTATATCGATATTCTTCCATTTGCACAGTGGTGGCTTTCTGATTAAGATGTTTCGATATATTTTCCATAAAAACCTATGGAAAAGAGTCGATCACCAGACGGTTCAATTCGATCAAAGAAATCAATTATTTTGCAGAGGTTCAAATGAGACAAGAACAATTAGTGATTGATCACATCACTGATTGTTCATTTTGACCTACTTATAATTATTAGAAAGGACCGGTTATTTTGGAGGTTCGATTGAAACCTTAAAGCACAGCATACTTTACAATAAGAATAGAAACTTGGGTTCGTTTGAAGCATTATTTTTTGGTCCACTATCTTAAGAAGTTCCGAACTATCCCAATTCAAAGCAACGAAAAAGACAGAGACAGAGTCCGTCATCTTGAAAAGTCATAAAAACAGACCAAACATTTTTTCCCCATTCTGATTGTATTATTCTGCGCCAGGATCTAACTCCTCTTTAGTATGCTTCAGTACATCCAGGAATTATTGGTACATCGAAATTCATGACCCACCTATACCGAAAGGCTAAGGTTAAATCGTAACAAAGAGTGGCTAGAGCAGTTTTTGAGACTTTTCGATTCTCTAAATGAAATTTTCACGAATTTTACGAGCGAATCGACCCTGTGGTACGTTACAACGAAAGTTTGCAACAGTCCCCCATTACAATCGCACAGAAAAAACACTTTGGTAGCGCTGACAAAACCTTCGGTAGAAAAATGACCCGGCAAAAGACTGTAGTTGAGCCAATCAAATATTTGGTTCACCCGGCAAAAGCTCTTTAGAGAGGCGTACAAAACCTTTCGTTAGCTCTGCTGAAATCTTTTGCTAGGTCATTTTTCTACCTAAGGTTTTGTCAACCCTACCAAAGTGTTTTTCCGTTTTTTCTGTGCATACGCACTGAACTAAACTGTGTAATTCTTTGGTCAACCTGTGGCCAGGTAATCATCGGTAAAATAAAAATTACTTTGGGGAAAAAAAAAAAAACACAAAAACGGCCGCTCTACTCGAAACGTATTATTTATGCCCTTTTCAAGGAATATTATAATTTAATCCGTACTGCCCATTTCTTAGAAAGAAAGCACTTTATAGTTTATGTGTCTTCAATGGCGACTTTTAATGCGACTCATAAATATGGGTTAGTCTTTCTTACGCTTTGCGCTGTCGATGAACAATCCTTATCACCTGCGATTACGGATCTGAACGCATCCGTTTCCGCAGAAATAAAGGCATGAAAACAAAAGTTTGCGCTGGTGTTGCCAGATATACGGCTTTTGGATAAAAAACTCAACGTAAAATAAACGTTTAACCTCAAATCTGACAACACTAGAATGCGAAAACGATTGATTGTCCATGCGACCGCAACGAAATAATGGTCAATTCTCAACGTCTGAAGAACAGGAGCGCATATAAGAATTATTATACGAATTTTCAAATTTAACTCAATGTAAAATTTTCAAATTTCCCGCGAAATTTGGCAACATCGCTGAAGAATGATGCGTTGGGCGTGCGGCCTAATCTAGTTCCATCAAAGCTGCGAGAATGATTTAGATGACTTGACTGTGGAGGAAAACGAGTGATAAAAAGCGCGTTAAAAGCTAGAATAATTGAGAACATTTCCTGAAGAAGGGTCCCATAAAACAATGGGTGTGCTCTTACTGAGAATTTTATATTGTGAGCAAACGGAAATCTTAGCCGAAAAGCACATCTGTTGTACTATGAGCCCTTTTCCCAAAAATATCTTAAATTATTATCGATGCTCACAGCTTCTGTGAATGTCATTTTAATTTGTGACGGATAAATTGGAATGAGTTACGATTCAATTTCACTGACACAGTTACCTTGGCGCAATTTAAAGTTTTTTATACTTGGATAATCCCCGTTTTTTCCGCGGCTTTCCTTTGACAGAACATTTTTCTATCCACCGAATGGAAAGTTGACAAATTTTCTCCCGAGTTATCATTGTTATAAGATGCAGAGACAAGTTCCGCTCAAATCGCATTGAATCGAAGAGAAAATGAGCGAATTTTCACCTGTAATCGGGGCACTGAGAAATACAGCAATTTTACTATCAACTAAATAGAAAGTTGGAAGTTTTTCTCACGCTGATATACCGGTTCAGGCAGTTACGGTTATGCGGGTTACGTTCAGGAAAATATTCCTTGCTGACATAATTGAAAACAAGGTATAAATGGTTTTCCGAATTTTGAAAACATTGATTTGACGTCGGAGAAAATTTTGTTTATTTTGTTAGTACATACTCTAAACAACAGAAAATGAACAGATCTCGCATTTAAACCTATGATTTGAGCAAAAATGTTGATTTTATTCACCAGGTTTCATACATAAGCTAATGTATAAAGGGCATGTGTATGGGTTTAAATTTCGCTCTTATTTTTTAAGAAGAAAATGGAGTGCTGAGTGAGCCGAGAACGAAAGCGCCTTTGGTTTAATCCTGATGGAGCGTCGTTAGTTTTCAGTTACCAGAGCTGCCGTTTTGTGTAAATGTAATTGCATTTTTCCATCCGCACGATGATTCCACCGCTTGACCAAAAGATTACACAGTTCACTTCACTGCATGCCTTTAATTAACGAAAATACTCGCAGACATGTAATCTTTTTTCCGGATCGGTGAAATCACCGTTACATTTTCAAAATATTAGTAATGGCGACTCCACCGATTGAGGAAAGATTACAGATGCGAGTATTTTCTTGCATTGCAGTCAATAGTCCGTCATGCACAGAGCGTCAAGTCATATTTTGTTCAACCGATGGAATCATCGGTCATCGGTAAAATGAAAAATACGATGCAAACCCTTATATTTGAGGGTTAAATACAAGGTTGCCACTCTTTGGAGGTTCCCAAATTCCCTGAGTTATTTTCATAGTTTTTTCCTGTACTTGCAAAAAAAAAGTACGAAGGAAGCACAGTTTACAAAAACAAACAAGCTGTCGACGCAAGATCATTTTGCATTGATGCGCTACAAATTCGGATTGCGCAGTTAGCAGCTACCCGCACCACACATCATTTCACGTCAATATGTGTGGGCCTTACAAATTCACCAAAAACGGTCCTGCATGCGCGGTGAAAAATTCCCAGCGTTTTTCCGAATTTTGTCGAAATTCCCAGTGTTTTCCCGGTTTTCTCCGAGAGTGCATGAATACCAACAACCAACTTTTAAATTTATGGTAGGCGAATTTTTCGTTGTGAGCTGCGGCAATCCTGGCAAAGACCATATTATGATTGCCTCGCGGCGCGCGCGTCAAGAGTTAACTCGCATCAAAAACCGATGACGATGACAACGAGTAAAGATCGTACACCAAAATACGTCCGCTTGCGCGGCGTCGGCGCACGTCACTTAAACGCGGGCTGGTATCGCTGGTAATAACTGTTTGCGAGCGTATAATAACTCGCACTTAATGACATTTTTTACAACCAAAAAGATTAATCTTTAGGTCATAATTTCCCTTCGAGGAAAAGTGACTGAGCAATTCACTCGCGCGCTCTACTCCCCGCGAACTCTAACTTTCAGAGGGGCTGCAAATTCTTCAGATCGACCGAGATCTGGATATTGTTTTACGTTTTGCCGATAGCTGAGTCATTGAGACGGGCATTCATTCAAGGCAGCCACGAAGACTAAAAGGGCCGCAAATCAAAACGTTCCTTGAATTTTCCTCGAAACTCCCTCGACGAGAACAGTGTCATTTTGAAATACATTGAGGATGAAAAGAGGATGAGGATCAACTCGAGGAAGATTGGGGGAGACTAGGGTAAACGGGGAATCGCGAAAGATTGGCTTTTGGAACTGATGGAAAGAATCGAGAAAAAGCTGGGATGGATATATTTATTCCGAAACTTCAAAACTTTAATACGTTAGAAAATATTCGGATTTGGAGAAAATCTCAAGGTTGGTCCGGAATAGGCTTGAGATATCCTTACAATATCAACCGCAGTGAATTTCCATTCCATCTCTATTACTTTAACGTTTTCTCAATAAATTTCATCAGTTTCATAATCCAGTATTTCACAATTCCCTGTTTACCTCATTTTCCCTCAATATTCTTCGAATTGGATCCTCGTCCTTTATCCATCCTTAACCATATAGTATAATGAGCACTAATGGCAAAATTATAATGTACAGTGTATTTATAATGGAACTTTCCAAGTCGAAAAAGTTTCGAGGAAAATTCGAGAAAAGTTTTAAAATTGGGCCCAAAAATAAGGTCCAGAAAACATTAACACATTCGCTAATATTTAAAATGCTGAAACACACTCAAGATCTAGACCTGATTAAAAAAAAAAAAAAAAAAATACGAACCTTAACTCAAAATTACCACTTGATTAGACGGCTCAAGTTTTCATGCTTATTCGAAAGGGACGACTAATCAATTAAAAAAACTGAGTAGAAAGTAATAAGAGACAGTGCATATGGCCTGGGCGGCTACCGCCACTTATGATGCTAGGTTATGCGTATTTATACATATGTTTTCTAGACAAGCATGCAGAGCTGCCGATTTGCGTAGATTTAATGACATTTTGAAATTCACCGAAGATTCCACCGGTTAAGAAAAGATTACAGAGTTTAGTTCAGTGTATGACTGTAACGCCCGAAAATACTAGCGCCTTTTATCTTTTCTCAACCGGTGTTATTTAATGAATTAACGGCGTTTCCGACGATTGAGAAAATACTACACATTAGAGTATTTTCAAGCATTACAGTCATACACTGGATTGAACTATGTAATTTTTCCTCAACCGGTGGAATCATCGGTGAATTTAAAAATGTCATTCAATCTACGCAAATCGGCCGCTCTGCAAGCATGTGATGTTGCAGCACTACGAGCATCATACGACTATTTTACACGGAAAAAAAGACTGGCAGAATTTACCACCTGCATAGCTGATTTTGGTGTCTGTTAGCAAGTAAGGTAACTTTCACCGTAATAATTAAGTTAACCTGTTGGTATATTTTAACATAATCTTTTAAAATTGACCATATTTTTTGGCAGACTCCAAAATCAGCTATGCAGATGGTAATATTCTACCGATCTTTTTTTTCCGTGTAACCAACTAGCGAGCGCGGCCGATCATTCATAGTTATACATTTGTTCTACGGCGATCTTCTAGGCGATCTTCTAGGCGATCTTCTAGGCGATCTTCATTGTTGCGAGCAACAGAGCGGCAACACAGCTTTGAGACTAGAAGTGATCGGTTGGAATTATAGTTCGGTTCGGTTCGGACTCGGTGAAACTTTGCGGGTCACCTACCTGCGCGAACATACCGTTTGCTTTGCACAGCTCAACGCACCACAGGAAACAACCGATTCTTTTGGACAGTTATCGGGACTTAAAAATAAGGCCAGGAAAAGTTTACAAGAAAAGCTTTTGTTACAAACAAAAATGAGGGGGGGGGGGAGGAAAAATAAACAAAATCAGGAGTAATGGAGTTTTATGGGCTCACCAAAATCAGCTTAAAATTTCAACCACAATATCACTATTGCCCCCCCCGCCCCCCCTCTTCTCTTTAAAAAAATCATTAAATCACCGCAAGATATCTATTGTACCGGTCTTTGGCAAAACCAAATTCAGCTTAGGACCAGCGATCTCATTTTTTTAAATACACAATTCGAGAAGCTATAAAAAAATATAGGTAAGAAAATTTATCAGGCTCAAAGTCAATTTAGCTGAAATTTGACGTGAACTATCCTACCGAGCTGCCGCACGAAACTAGTTCAAAACAATAATTGGTCTTCATCAAATGGCACTAAACCCATCACCGAAAAAATTGATTTTTCAGATTTACTATCATGATGACTGATTTTGACACCTGCCACAAAAGATGCTAAACTTGAACAGACACTGGACCGAATGAAACAAGCGCAATTAGTTATAGCAAGCCTGAATTTAAGGTTAAGTTTATACAGTGTCTATTTCATCCAACCTGACGTGTGTGTGGTGTGGACCGTGGTTAAGTTTGCCATTGTGTTTTGCGGATCGTGATGATAAATCTCATAATTTGTTTTTTTTTTTTCAGCGTATACCTCATCTAGCTTGCCTCGTGCATTTTTCCTGCTTCTGCATCAGTGACTTAAATAAAATAATAAAAATAAAACGCACGGAAAATCCAACAGAATCAACTTTAAAATCCTGAAGAGTGATTATAAACGTTCATATCGTAATCAAATCCAGTCGATGTTCGAGTACGTTATGCGCTTCTGGGTATAGTATTTATCTTTCAAGTTTCAAGTAGGCATTCCGATAGAAACCCTTGAATCTCTATGATATGCGCTCGATAGCTCAGGAGTCATCGGTGAATTCTCAGTAGATTCGAGATTTTCTATTGGAATAGGCTGTTTTAGTACAGCCATAAAATCGTATCAATTATTGACGTACGGGGATCTGTGTTTCCAAAGAAACTCTGGCTCACAATACGTATAATTTTTCCGCATAAGCGCGAAAATGTTGGCTATTAAACCAAGAAATTAATGCGACCTTTTTCCGAATCTGGATTGTAAGTCCTCAGTAATGCTTAGTTATGCCTGGTTTTCCGCAAAACTAAAACTGCGGAAATAATAAAGATATTACAGATTAAACTCTGCATTTAAAGACTAGATTTGCCCGAATTCCCGCCCATTCCACACCGATAAAGTTTGGGCGATTACAACCTCCAATTGAATCGTTTAATCATCTTGTTGATTTCGGAAGTATTAGTCGAGGTACCAGGCATAATTAAGCATTTATAAGGACGTAAAATGCATAGTGGCATAAAAAGGTTGCATTCTTTTCTTGGTTTAATAGTCAAAATCTCTGATAAAAATGCGCTTTTGGGGGAAATTACATGGAAATAGAGTTTGTTTGGAACCAGAGCAGAGGTCTCTCGAATGGCAATCGATACGATACGTCGTTGTACCAAAACATTCTATGCGACAACACGAAAGATGAACCACCCGTAAGAATAACACGCGCGCACTTTACGACTCGTAACAATCGTTCATAATCACGCCCCAGCATTACATCCAGAGCTTTCATAAGTATAAATCAGTTTTATTTCCAAACAAGTATTAAACCCAAAAGCGGCTCTTGAATAGCGATAAATCGATGTCTTCTCCGTAAAAACAAATAGAGAAGAGTCGACCCTACGAGGATTCAAATGAACCCTCAGAAAATTGATACTTCGGCACGTGTTCAGATGAAGATAAAAAAAAGAGATGATTTCCTGCAGCAAAACAGACTAATATAGCTGCAGTTGAACTACCGAATATCCAGTTAATCACTCTTCAGGTTTTACCCAGTGAGGATACCAATTCGTTTAAAATTAATTTCTTATACTAAAACAAAAACGAAATCGGATCGAGGAACTATTAATTTTAATTAATTCTGAATCAACATTGCTTTTTTCTTCTTACAATTAGTGCGAGTACCAACACTATTTCTAATTGAGGAAAGCGCATATAAATAAAAATAATAATAAAAAAATTGAGAGGACTTATACATTTTTCCTGGGATGTATCAGAAAGCGTACGATATAGAGCCAATTACTATTCCCTGCCTAAAGGCTTTTTGCGAATTCTACATCTACAAGGTTTGTTTCACTGTGCGCGAGCGTGGATTGAATCATAGAATACTCTGAGCATCATTACAGTGAGGAAAATCAAGACTAGAAACTAAACACTCAACATCAAAATATAATTAAGAGGAAAAATCGTAAAATTATACTATGTAGGACAGGGCAGCCGTTTTGCTATCAAAGGTAGATCCAGCAATCTGGGAACCGTGTATTCTTCTCATTTGATTGTATGAGAAAGAATCGATTAGTAGCAGGGTCATGGCCCCCTCAAGGATCGATTGTTTTTCACACGTTCAAATGGGATGAAAGCATGGTTGCTACATTGCTGGATCCGACCATGGTATCTTAAATAGAGTTTTTATTTCACCGACGGTTCCACCGCACTATAAGAAAGAATTTATCCTGAAAATGGACAGAATTCTACAGCTTGTCCCAGAAAAGATTGGGTCTGACAAGTCTACGGCTTTCATAAAAACATCAGCTTCAAAACTCAGATAGAGCAACCTGATTGGTTAGGAGCATAAAAGAAGCTGATGTTTTCATTCAAACCTACAGTTGTCATTTTGTCAACTGCAATCATTCTTGGGACAGCCTATAATAAAATGTTGAAAACAATCCCGGTATTTTTACAAGAGTTCTGGTATTTTTTTTATCAGCTTATACAGCCAGAAATGCTGGCTCTTTTTACCACATTATTTTGGTGGAAATGGTCAAAACCGTCGGAATATTCTAGTTAAAAATGCAAGAATACCTAGCCAAAATGGCTAGAATTTCAATTAAAAATATCATAATTCTCCTAAGAAATCTTAAACTTAACAGTTCGATCTTTTTCAAGGGTTTAAATGGACAGACCGGACTGTTGCCAAATTTCACGCTACGCCACTGAATCTGTCGTGTCCGGCAAAATACATGCTTCGATCCAGTGTCCGTCTGATAGACCATGGGGGAGTGAAAGTGCAGTGCAGACACGGCTATGCTACCACTATATTATGAGCCAATCTTCCTCCTCCTCCACCAGCGCCCAGCGTAGTGTTAGCGCGCTCGCGCTCACAAGATAAATGTTTCGCGAACGCGGAATATCCATTATTCGCCACCATCACCTATCCTTTCCTACATCCTATTTGGAGATCGAAAAAGGAGAGACGGAAGAATCACTTCATAAAAGATATGAGAGCAACTTCGACGGATCGAAAAATAGTGCTACTGCGATCAAAGTTCACCCCCCCGGCCCCCCTTCAAAACCGAGCTCTCCGTTTACTTAAGTTAATTCTGTCCAAAACACTGAGATAAAAGTTCTCTTTAAAATGGCTAGCATTTAGATAAAAAGGTCCGAAAAGAAATGGGGCTCTTGCAAACTTTTGCTGCATAAGGAAATGAATGTAGTTGAATGTGACGTAAAAACCAGTGAAAATCACGAAAATTACACTGAAAAAGTCTAAAATTTAGTAATAAACTCAGAAAACAGTTGTAAAAGGCAAGATTGCAATGGCGAAGCTACGCAGGTATCATGGGAGATTTTTGTCGAATTTGTCACTTCCTTTACGGAAACACAGATATATGTCTGAAAGATAGGAATCTCCAATGATACCTGCGTAGCTCCGCCATTAAGCTCGATTTTGAGAGTAAATTTAAGATAAACTTTCAGAACTAGAGTTAGAACTCATATGAACTAGAAGTAGATTTTTGTAGGGTTCGCTGAAAGTGCGGTGATTCTTGAAATGAGTTGTTTCTTGCGAAAAAGGCTTAAGGGGTCTCTCCACCTGCGAATTTAAAAGCGCGAATTGACTGCTTGAGCCAACGGGCTTTTTTGTTGTCGGTACATCAAACTCGACCTATCGACTTTAGTTTATTCGCGCTTTTAAATTCGCAGGTGGAGAGACCCCTTTAGCTCCGTTCTGACATGCACGCCATCACTATATGTTTCGAATGCAATGGATAATTTTAGCAGCGTTATGGCCTGATGGGAGATGGCTGGGTCAGAGTAAAGTTATCACAGCGAGAAACACGAAAAATAATTACTAGAGCAAACTATCATACACAAATCAAAGGATACAATAAATAAGTTGGAACGGGGATGGTGGAAGGAGGGGGGGGGGCACGAGTTACGCATTAAAACTGGGGCAGTATTTCTATCTGGACTTGAACTTCCGGTGATGGACTTCCTGAATGAAACTCAAAGCAGACTCAAAGTCCCCACTGGACAGTTCATCGAGGCACAAGAACGTGGAAAGGAAAGAGAGAGGGGGGTTCGAGAGGATCTCGGAAGGAAAAGATAAGTTGATATAATTTGTTTTATCCGGCCGTGGTTCGAAGGAACACTTTTATTCAGCAAGATAACGTTTTCAGCTCGAGCTGGAGGACTAGAAATGTGTAAAAAAAAAAATTGGATCGTTCGGCATTTAGGAGAACCATTTTGTTGAAGAGAAAAATAGGGAAATGTTCAGCGAGTCAAATAGTGGGATACGATACGGTCTCTCGCTTGCTCGCTCAAAAAGTAGAAACGCCAGCGAGAAGTGATAATTTGGTGGCCGTTATCCAACATGACAAGTAGTTAACTTTTCGTACATGACTGTACCGTTTCTGCCTACACCAAAAAATGAAGGCGTTTTAAAAAATGATCTTAAGCTCCCGTTGATCAAAAATTAGATACATTCAGAGAAGTTATAATCAAGCGGTCGCTGGGTCGCTATCCGTATACGAAATGACACATAGTTAACTAATCCTACTCGACCGTAACGTTTCTGCCTACACCAAAAAATGAAGGCGTTTTAAAAAATGATCTTAAGCTCCCGTTGATCAAAAATAATTGAAACATTCAGAGAAGTTATAATCAAGCGGTAGCTATCCGTATGCGAAATGACACATAGTTAACTAATCCTACTCGACCGTAACGTTTCTGCCTACACCGAAAAATGAAGGCGTTTTAAAAAATGATCTGAAGCTCCCGTTGATCAAAAATAATTGAAACATTCAGAGAAGTTATCATCAATCGGTTGGTATCCATATGCTTAATGACAAATAGTTAACTATTCCTACACGACTGTGCCGTTTCTGCCTACACCAAAAAATGAAGGAGTTTTAAAAAATGGTCTTAAGCTCCCATCCATCAAAAATGAGAAACTTGCAGAGAAGTAATAATCGAGCGGTCGGTATCCGTAATGACACATAGTTAACTATTCCTACACGACCGTGCCGTTTCTGCCTACACGAAAAAATGAAGGCGTTTTAAAAAATGGTTTTAAGCTCCCATTGATCAGAAGTTAGAAACTATTTCAGCGAAGAAATATTCAAGCGACCGATATCGGTAAAGTGAATAGTGACTAATGACACGCAGTTGACTTTTTCGACACGATCGTGCCGTTGTTGCCTACCTATAACAATGAAGGAGTTCAGTGATGAAACCATCCTGTGAAAAAGTTCGTTGGGCGTTCCAATTAACCATCTTCCTTGCACTCAAGAGATCCCTACAAACTGGTATCTCATTCTCATCGTTAAAATCTTACGCTTAGACCTTTTTTTGCATTTGTTGGCATAAATGAATCTCTTGATTAATTTTAATGCTATTGCGAGAAGAAACAAGGCTCCGCATGCGACATTTGACGCAAGTGTGAGAGAGCTGAATACGATTGTTAATGTGAAAGCGAGAGAGATGGTTTGGAACGCTACGCGCGTTATTTCATAGCTGATTGTAACCGACGCGTCGGCGATGAAGGGATTGTTAGCGATAGCTACCCGCGGTTAACCTGTGACGCCGCACTACAACCGTCTATTGAAGTAAAAACTAAGAATTAATAATTATTTGGGATGATTAAATAATTAATTGAATTCTTCCTTTTAGAGCGCAAATTTACCTCTGATACAGATGATTAAACCTCCTGTCAGCTCAATTATGTAAAACGCACTACACTCAGACTGGTCCCATATACACAGAAAAAAAGACTGGTAGAATTCACCATCTGCAGAGCTGATTTTGCGCATGGCGTCTGCTATAAAATATGGTGAATATTACCATCGTATGGTAACTGCAACGTACCTTGTGGTGAAATATACCAACAGGTGATCTTAATTTACCATAAAAAGCACGTTGCATTTAAATTATAATGGTAAAATTTACCTTATGATGGTAAAATTTAGCATATGATGGTATTTACCATACTTTATCAATACTATTACAAACGTCAAAATCAGCTATGCAGATAGTAAATTCTACCAGTCTTTTTTTTTCTTCTTGTAGTAGCTTAAACTTTGAAAAATGTATAGTTAAATTATATTGTAAAACTTGCAGGTGAAATGCATATTGCATAACCGCTGCGACGAATCCCCAAACGAGTCGCGTTTCCTTCACATAAGACTGTTGGTCTATTTATTGTGGGTTTAGGCTGGTGAATGGTGTGTTTGTTTTAGTGTATTTTCATATTCATTTCTTTAATTTGTTTGCTTAGCTTCCATTTTTGACGTTTGAGTGCATTAAAAGCGAGCACAGATTCGCGCTCTGGTGACAGGTCCATTAAACGGTTCGACTATGCAGCAGGTGCTTAAATGAGAGGGTATGATGAAAAAAAGAAAAAAGATGAGGAACTATAAGCGTGGACGTCGCGCGAAACAATAAAAATGACATGACGCAAAGCCCAGTAAACGGCAAGGCATGCGCACTGCGCAGCTCAGCTCAGGAAAATTGCACTACGTCACAAAATGATAGTTTACTCAGCGTTTTACCATTGGCATCGAGGACACACAGTGAGAACACACGATGGAATAAAATGAACGCTATCTTCATGGACCTGCCGATCATTTACTTTTTCGATAAACTGATCGTGAATACTTAAAGATTCTTACCTCTATAGAATGGAACACCGCGAGGAAATGAAAAATTGAAAACTCAATAATGTTAAAGCGCTTACCTGAAACAAAGGGAATTTCACAAATATTAATTATCAGTTGAGAAAAAGTGATGAAGTAGAAAATCGATACTTTAAATACCATATATTACAATTACATTACCATACATTAACCAAGCAACGAATACTGGACTTCCAGACAACTTTTAGTTTTGAAGTCAATCTGGGTCCTCCTTATTTCAAAATCAACAAAAATGGAATGATACATTGATATCTCAAACAAGTTAAGGTTTGGACCCTTAAAAGAATTGTAAGCATCAAGCGGATTAGGGGGCTCCGCCTCTACACTTGAGCCGTTCCATACAATAGCAGCTTAAATCCAAGTTATGGAAAATTGAGCTGTCGAGGTAATTTAAGTGGTTACATTCTTTATTTCAAGTGAATCCACGCCGAGTAGAGTTGTGAATTTGGGCTAAGAGATGGCTCCACAGTCTACAGGTCAAGATCATAGAGATAATATACATACATTATTATCAGGGATTATACAGATATTTTCTCTGGCTTCTCTTAACCGAAAAATTATCAAAATAGACAAGACTCAACACCAGAATAATATAGGGAGCAGTGGCGTAGCCGGGGGGGACATGGGTCTGGACACCCCTCCCCCCCTTGACACCAGAATTTGCCCTAAAAATGTCGTTTTTAGCGTTTTCAGACAAATTTTACCATAATTAGTCTTTGGACACCCCTCCTTGACAATTTTCGGACCCCGTACCCCCCCCCCCCCCCCTAGAAAAATTCCTGGCTACGCCACTGATAGGGAGGAACATCATCAACTGGACCGTACGTTGACGGACGGCAGTGATGACCTACGACAAAAACTTTGATGGTTCACAGTTGGACGGCGATGTTTTGTTGAGACTCCGAGGAAGAAGAAGAAGAAGAAGAAGAAAAGAAGAAGAAGAAGAAGAAAAGTTGCAATCGGATTTTACTAAGCGGCAAGATATAGCTATAGTGCTACTAGTGCGAGCGAGGTCTCTGGGACGGAATCAAGTTCAAATACTCGAAGTCATACTTATATTCAATTAATGCCTTGAATCTGCATCATGACCAATCAAAAGCAAGCATTGGTTAACGGTGAGGTTATTTTAGTTCTAGTCAAATCCCGCTTTTCGCCAAATGGATTCGGCTTCGGCGCAGACTGATCCCGCGCGTTCTTTTGGACAAGACGAAACGAGATAATGCGAGTCGATCAATTCCATTGGTTTAAACGGCGTCCTTGACAGATTTGAAGTCCTTCGAGTAGTTCATTTCAGCCCGAATGACTCCGAGTCGTGCTCAAACGAAATCTGTCTCGATACGCGCTGTTTTAACCAATGGGTTGATCGATTTCCGCTCTCTCGTCGCGTATTGTCCAAAAAAGCGGAATCAGCCCACTGCACTGGTATGCAATGTCTCGGGCTTCCTTCGCCTGGAAAATCAGCAGGATAGGCAATCCGCAACATGCATCACCGCGTGCGAAAGTTCCAGAGACAATTGCGCTCGCCGCGCCGCACGGAGGAGGATCATACAGGTATATTCAGATGAGAACGATGAGATCCTACGCATCACATCACATCGATCCGCGATCGCAATTGAAAAACCCCGATATTCGCCAACTCTCGTTCCTATTCTGGTCCTCCAACGGCTCGGATCCGATCGGGTTTTGGTTAGTCGTCCCTTCTTCCTCTCCCTCTCCCTCCCCCTTCACCAACTCCTCCTAGTCTTTATGCCGGGATCTAGCACATTCATGCGCCGCCGCTGCCGTCCGTGCCGGCCCCTTGCGCTCGCCGATTCGATCTGATCAGCCCTCTCCCCCCTCCTTTCTTGATTCTTCCCCTTCGTCCCTGTATACTCTATACTATATATATAGTAGTGTATAGTGTATGTATCTCTCTTCTGGTCTCCGCGCTCTCCCGCGAGCTACATATTACCCAATTGCACGGGCTGCAATTAATATTCCCGAGCTTGCCGGGTTTATTATTAGCCGAGGCTTTAAGACCACCCACCGGCGCGCGCGGCCGAGGCTCCATAACACAAGCGAGCAAGCGATCGCGCGATCCTAAGAGAGGGGAAGGAGGGGGGAGAGAGGAGTCCGCCGATACGATACGAGTGCATTGTACGATTTTGGCTTCGAGATTGAACATCAAAGTCGCCGTTGTTGCCGGGCCATGGCCGCGGAAGAGGCCAAATTGCCGATCGAAGAGGGGAGGGGATCTCTGGAAAAGTCAAAAAGTAGTGGCCTTCAAAAACGCATTGGATGCTACTCGCACTCTTACGGAGAAATGTCAATCTGATCGAGTGCTGATTCCGATTGCCGCAGCCAAAAATCGGACTGGCGCAGTGGCGTCGCGTGCAATTTGGCAACAATGTATTCTATCCATTTAAACTCATGTAAAAGATCGAATTCAGGGAGTGCACAGTGCACCAGAGCTGCCGATTTGGGTAGATTTAATGGAATTTTGAAATTCATTGAAGACTCCACCGGTTGAGAAAAGATTACAGAGTTTAGTTGAGTGTATGACATGACTGTAATGCACGAAAATACTAACGTCTTTTATCTTTTCTCAACTGGTATATTTTAATTCAGTAACGGCATTTCTACTCACTGAGAAAATATTACAGATTAGAGTATTTTCGTGCAGTACAGTCATACACTAAACTGAACAATGTAATCTTTTCTCAACCGGTGGAATCATCGGTGAATTTAAAAATGTCATTAAATCTACGCAAATCGGCAGCTCTGCAGTGCACGAGGAAAATTCGATATATTCAATGAGTTTAAATGGGGCAGTTGCAGTGTTGCCAGATGGCACGCGACGCCACTGGACTAACGACAAGTCAGCCCCAAAGAGTAAACACACAGCAGGCTAAATATGAACGATCGTATCGTGATGCCATTGAGTCGATGATCGAGTACGTGTTATTCTTATAAGCGGTGTCATTCTGATAGAAACCCTTCCATCTCCGCGGAAATTCACCGATTAACTCATGAGCTATCGGCGAATTTTCGCAGGGATGGCAGGGATATCGGAATGAAACCTATCACCACTCGATCATCGAATCGACGGTATCACGATACGATCATTCATCATAATCAGCCTGCAGTGGTCGCAATGAGGCAGTTGCAAGGGTTTGAAATTC
Organism: Trialeurodes vaporariorum; assembly: GCA_011764245.1. Classification (NCBI taxonomy): domain Eukaryota; kingdom Metazoa; phylum Arthropoda; class Insecta; order Hemiptera; family Aleyrodidae; genus Trialeurodes; species Trialeurodes vaporariorum. Next base: position 32,866,941 of record VMOF01000001.1, read on the forward strand.
GGTAAATGAAAAAAACAAAAACAAAACAAACAAAAAAAGACAAAATTTGGTTATGGAGTTAGATTTTTGTAAATAAAATTAATTAAACAAAGGAGTTTTTGGTTAAATCTCAAGCGTCCCGGTTTCGGAGGCACACCCGCAGTTGCAAAAAAAAAAAAAAAAATCGTGTGTTTTGCGACGACACAACACGGAAAGAGCAAAATTGGCGGAGCTCTGGAGGTATCAAAGGAGATTCTTATCGAACTTGCCTCTATCACTAAAGAAACGCATCATAGAAAAGTCTCAAATTAGATAGATATCTCCCATACAGTGGCTGGGGCGGATCCACGGGAAGGGACCGGTCCACCCCCCCCCCTCCCCCCAAGCATCAAATTTTGCCTTATATCAACAGAAATGATCGAAAGGTTTCAGAGTAAAACCCTTAGATTAGTCGTCAACGCTCCTTGGTATGTAACCAATCGTAACATACAGGAAGGGTTAAGAGTCAACACTATCACAGAAGAAATTTGTAAATATAGTACCAAATATGAAAATAGGTTTGAAAAACACCCCAACAACTTAGCAATAAATCTATTAGATAATAGTATCGAGACCAAGCGTCTTAAAAGATTTAAGCCCCTGGACCTGCCCTTTAGATATAACGACTTGTAAATATTGAACTTGCGCAAAACGTGCTTTTAACGATCAAGTAGTACCCTTAATGAAGGGTAACTACACTCATGTGACATAATCTTAGTGAAAACATTTTCTCATAGCATTATAAATAATAGCTGATTGTAAATAGTAATCTTAATAAAGAGGAAAGAAAAAAAAAAAAAAAAAAAAAAAAAAAATATCAACAGAAAATGGCCCGAAGAAGATGGAATGGATGGATGGAATGGATGGATGGATCCAGAAGATGGATCCAGAAAGTTTCTGGATCCACCACTGCTTCCATAGTATCCGCGTAGCTTCACCTTTGAGTTTTACATTTTAAAGTCAGTTTGTGAATCCATGAGTGAATTCCACATTCTTTTAATGCGCTCATCGTAATTTTCGCTTGATTATACTCAAGAATTAACGACTCAATCGCTTATGAGCAAAAGTTAGCAAGCGCCTCATTGACAGAGAGATTTCAATTTGACCGAACTCCAAGTTACGCCAAAGTAATTGCACGAGGCTCTTCCTTCAAGTTAAGAAGTGAGCCATAGCCTCGGCCCCTCAGCATCGGCCCTCTTTCAATGAACCTTGCTTGGAATGCGCTCAGCGGTTGCGCGTTGCGGCTGGCGCTTGACGATCCGACGATCCGACGATCCGACGATCCTTGGAACGTTGATTCCCCCGGTTGCCGATTGATTGTCACGACGCGACGTCTTAACGCAACCAAGGAGCCCGACTTCTCTCATTCGGTTTCGGATTGACATGAAAAGTATCGCTCCCCCGCTCCCCCCCCCCCCCCCTCACCATCTTCTTTCATCCTCCTCCCGACATAACGGCAACCCGGGAGGAATCGTAGAATATCATTACACTTAACTTTGTGCGCAATGCATTTCTTTGCAGACGTGGAGTCAACAATCATCGCTATCGCTCGGACCACCGTTGCCGGATTACGGTGGAAAATGCGCCTGTTGCGAACAGAGAAAACAGAAACCGGAAGGAAGGAAGGATAGATAGATATAGGTGGATAGATAAATAGACGGATAGATGGAGATAGATAGATAGATATAGATCGATGAATAGACGGATAGATAAAAAGAAAGATAGAGATAATACGATAAATTCAGAGTGGCGCAATGTTAAAGTCAATACTGGCCCTCTCTTCCACATTACCACTAACAAGGGGAACGTCTCAAGTGTCCGCCTCCGATTTTGATGAGATATAGCTCAAAATCTTCATTGAGTGACGCTGATTAACACCCTGTATTTACTTTTTGCCAATGCGCCTTTAAAGTTGGTGAAAAAAAAGTTTAAAGTTCGCAGCTGAACTGCGTGAAATCGTCGGAGCGTGCTAAGGATGGCGAAATCGTTCGCCACCCTCTAAGCCCCTCTGGCCTCTAAGCCTCTAAGCTTGTAAGCCTCTATAGACTGTTTCAACCCTTCTACGATCAGATCAAGAAGACAAATCAATGTTCTTTCGCTCAAATTAAGCGGTAAGTTAAATATTTCTACACTTAAGTGCTGATTTTGCATACACTCTTGATTGAAGGCGCTCAAAGAAACATTATCAATAAAATTTTAATAATTTTGAGCAGCAAATATTGTGAATAAAAGACTGAAATTGTGTGAGGCAGATACTATGTGTGAGGAACAATCGGGCGTGGTATTGAAAGGGTTGATGATGACGTTATCCGGTGAAATAGTTCGTTAATCGTTCTCAACTATGTGTCTCACTCTCAAGCAACATTCTTACATGCACTGCAATACATATTTATATCTCACTCTCACGGCTAAAATCGTAATAAACACAGACATTTTTTTAACAATTTTGTTTGCATAAATGAATTTTTCGAGTCATTTTTAAGTCGTAGACATTCCGAGGAAAAGTGAATGAACGTGTTGAAATTGGGCCCTTCTTTTTATCTCAGAGAGTAGCTCTTTTGGTCGGGAGCCTAACCTAACCTAAGCTGTGTACAGCACACCCCATGGTTGAAGTGAACGGATACCCGAATTCTATCCCAATGTGAGGCGCAGTGTGCCGCATCGCATTGTTGCGGCCAACTCATGCTCATAGTCAGTGACCTTGGTCTGCAAACAATATTGTGAGCTTGTAAGTTGTGATAATTATGAAATCACTTGGCTCCGCTCGGAAAGCACACATCCGTCATGTCACTTCACATCATGGAGTCTCTCCTCTTCTCATTTTTCCTCCCTCCGTTCACTCTGATTGTGAATAAAATGTTCCGAGTCGAATTTTCTTTCCTTTCAATGGTCTCGAAATCAATGACAAATGTATCGAGATCTCATCTGAAAGTGGAAATCGGTTCATGGTGCGCATTTGAAATTTGAAGTGACTCCTAGCCCCGCCGGCTACCACCCCCGCGGGCCCCGCCGCATCGAATACCACAGAGGCAGATCCAGGAATTTTCCTGAAATCTATCCCATTCTCTCTTGTCCCACTAGAATGCGCGTGTAAGAAAAGTTAAATCAGAGGCAGTCAAATGATGTTTGCCCCCTCTCCTATCCTTGACTAACATGTGCGTTCTAATTGAAGAGAGAGAGAGAGAGAGAGAGAGAGAGAGAGAGAGAGAGAGAGAGAGAGAGAGAGAGAGAGAGAGAGAGAGAGAGAGAGAGAGAGAGAGAGAGAGATGGAGAGAGGGTATAGAGAGAGAGAGAGAGAGAGAGAGAGAGAGAGAGAGAGAGAGAGAGATGGAGAGAGGGTATAGAGAGAGAGAGAGAGAGAGAGAGAGAGAGAGAGAGAGAGAGAGAGAGAGAGAGAGAGAGAGAGAGAGAGGTCAATTTCTTGGATCCGCTAGCTCGAACACAATCAATCGATTTGAGACTGTATTCTTCCAAAATACATTATGTCACACAGACGGAGTGCATTCTACACCGAAACATTGGGCCAAGATGACCAGTCATAACTTCAGAATGAATGCAGACAAAGAGATCCGGTTTGCATCAATTTATTTATTTATTTATTTATTTATTTATTTATTTATTTATTTATTTATTTATTTATTTATTTATTTATTTATTTATTTATTTATTTACTTATCTTTTGTTTGTTTTGTTTTTTTTTTTTTTTTGCCAGCTTTCGAATGATGTATCGTAAAATGGGGGTTGTTGACAGCAGGTTACGGAAAGTGAAAGTAAGTCCTTACGGACGTAAAAAATTGATTTTATCATGTCGAAAAGTAAAATCTTAATAGGAAGGGTGACTTTGTAAAAAATCAGACCTGATTACCGTAAAATCACCTTTCGAAGAAACGACGATTACGATTGCTGAGTAATCATGTGATCGATTACCACTCCAAATTTCCCAACTCTGGGCTAAAATGCCAGACGAAGCATCGTGCTTCCCTTTCCGGCTTAAAGAGTTGCATACTCCATCCCTGGATGCTTTCTCTCATCCAACATCCATCAAGTACAGATACACACCATCGATGATGCATGCTTATGTTGTACGCGAACAAAAGGGGTCTCTCCACCTGCGAATTTAAAAGCACGAATGAACTGATTAAGCCAATGAGCTGCCTTGAAGTCGATAGGTCGAGTCCGATGTATCGACAACAAAGAAGCCTATTGGCTCAAACAGTCAATTCGCGCTTTAAAATTCGCAAGTAGAGAGACCCCTTAACACATACCATAAATCTTGTGCGGGTCCCCCATCGGCCAACTCTTTAATATTTTTCCTTCTCACAATCTTCATATTAGTTGCATCAATCCTGTTTCTTACTCTGGTTCATTTTCGCCGTTCCTTTCCTCTCCGAGAGTTCATCTTCCATTGTCCATGCACCGCACTAGCACTGCGAATCATCTCTTTTGTCTTGTTACAGCTTCATTGTTCGATTAATGAAACTGTCTCTCTCCCTTTGTCTTTAGTACACCAGTTCCATAGATTGTCTACTCTCATTCCATCTTACCTACCATCCGAGTCCCATCTGCTCGGTGGCCAAACCCACGACCATCGGCGGATCCAGGAATCTATTCTTCTCTCTCTCTCCTCCCATTAGAACGCGTGCGTTGGAAAAGGACAGATTAGGAGCAGTCACGTGATTTTCGCACCCTCTTCTATCCTTTCTTAACACATGCCTTCAAATGGGAAAAGAGAGAGAGAAGGACAATTTCCTGGATCCGCTAGTGCCCGCAACTGAGGAGAAGGGTGCCAGGTGCCGAAGCCGAACCGCCCGCCGGGTCCAAGTGTTTGAGCTGAGATGAGCTGCAGAGTTATTAGAGAGTCGAACGCATCTCAACGGTTCCAAGCCGGAAAAAAACAAAAAAAAAAAAAAAAAAACACGTTCATTCCTGGCTTTTCCCCAAAATATTTTGTCCACCACATGCGTTGTGTTTTGTCCGAGCACAAAGTGGATTGATACATACACGAAGAAAAAAAAAATCGGTTATAAGAACTGAACTTCGGCTCGTATGGAACACCGAGGTGTTCGGTTACAGTAACCAAAGTTTTCGGTTGTGAGTACCGAACTTCAGTTAAGAGTACCGAAGGTTTCGGTAAGTGTGACTAATACTATATGACTCACATTTCGTTCATACTGAACCACTCCGGTACTCCTGACTGAAGTTCGGTACTCACAACTGAAAACTTCAGTTACTGGAACCAAACACCCTCGGTGTTCCATATGAACCGAAGTTTTTTTTCTCCACGTACTGATGCATTATCACGGAAGAAAAAAAAAAGATTGACGTCTCCTCTAACCGGCAACTGTTTAGGGCAGTGCCACCAATTTTGGAAGGGATAACGCCAATATTTGGGGAAAAATCTGCTGATTACAGTATTTTCCCCAACTACCACTACTACTTTTCCACCAAAGCATCCTTCCAATTCGCAATGGGACTATTGCACACTTTTGCTATAAGCGATTTAATAGTCGATTGAGGCGTAAAAACCTCAAAAAATAAGGATGGCGGCACTAAAAACTTCCAAAATCCACTCCTAAACTCAATAAACGCAGTTATTTGCGCGAGCGTAATGGTGGCCGAAGGCACTAACAATGGGAGATTCCTATCTTAATTTCGTCACTCTTTCTATGTTGACAAGGATGATTCATGGAGTAATTAGTCATCAGAGTGATGATCCACATCCGATGAATGGTGCCGCAACACATAGTGACACCGGTGTCAAATGAAAGTAGTCTCTTATTGGTCACTTCTTGATGGAGTTTCAGAATTGTTAGATGGGAATCTCCCATTGTTAGTACCTTCGGCCACCATTACGCTCGCGCAAATAACTGGGTTTATTGAGTTTAGGAGTGGATTTTGGAAGTTTTTAGTGCCGCCATTGTTATTTTTTGAGGTTTTTACGCCATAATCGACTATTAAATCGCTTGTAGAAAAAGTGTGCAATAGCCCCATTCTCCCTTTCTCCATTTTGTTTTTAATTCTCTGCTATTTAATATGATCTTTGCAACGTTACACAGTGATGTACTAGCATTTTCACAGGCGCACGGTTCTCGCAGCGTGTATAGTATCAGTAGTTGTGGTATGTTCTCTTGCCTCCAACTCTATACTCGCCGTTCTCCGGTCGGAGCCCAGTGGTGACCGGAAAGAAAGTTCCGGCCCCCTCTCTCCACTTCCTCTCTCCTCACACGCACACACAAACATTACAACAAACGCGAGCTCCCCCCCCCCTTCTTCTGGTCCACCAGCCACCCGGTTCCCTTCAATCGCGCTTTAAATATCCTCCGTTCACTCACCCCTCCACCTCATCACGCTTCACGTATGCCCTGTCATGAATTATTGTCAAGTATATAATTACTCGCAAAATTTTCGGGGTTGTCGGACTCTGTTTCCTAGTGCTTATATGTAGATTGAGGAGCTCACTCTCTGGAATGAGGACTCTTTCAAAGCAAGGTGTGCTCATTCGAAGGCATTTCGTTCGACCTTGTAACGCTGGTTTCTAGGTAAAAGCACACCTGATGTTTTTGTTCGTATTTATCAAAGTTAGGCAAATTGGGGGGGGGGGTGTTGATAGATTACACTATTGCTGAGAAATCGTAATCGTCATCTTGCGAGAAGGTGATTTTACGTCATCAAGACTAAGCTTTGAAAAATCACCCTTTTACAGTGGTAAAAGAAAATTGAGTCTTCTCGAAATGACCCTCAAGTTTATTCGAAATATGAAAGATTACATTGAATTACCATCCAAAGGTTTGATGATTACCGATTACTCAGCAATCACGTTACGTAATCGATTACACCCTCATTTGCCCAACTCTTGACTTTCACTCCGGAGAGCAACTTATTTTATTGTAGCACTCACACTCATCGCTTCAGCATGTAAATTACTTTGTCCGTTTATTGTATTCAATTTGATCAATGAAGAGCAAAGTTTTTTTGACTCCGGGTCCCAGTTTTGGTTTCAGGTTACGTTCTTTTCAACCATGTAATACAAAATAGGGATCCCCATATGACAAATTGGATTTAGGGGGGTGGCGAGGGCGAGATCTCTGGAGGCAGGAGGGGGCCTTACAGGAAAAGCCACAACATTGGCGAGTTCCCCTTGGAAATTTTCCTGCTCGCAATAATTGAACCCGTGTTTTAGAACCGAAATTCGAAATCGTTGTGGACCGAAACATTACCAAGAACCTTCACTTACAATTGGTGAAACAAAGACAACGAACAACGAAACATCGTTACTGGACATCGTTTCAAGAACTTTTAAGATTATAAACACTACAAACCCGAAGATGGGGGGGGGGGGAAGGTATTGATGATTAAGAACCTGAATATAAAAAGACAACGAACAACGAAACATCGTTACTGGTCATCGTTTCAAGAACGTTTAAGATTATAAACACTACAAACCCGAAGATGGGGGGGGAGGGGGTATTGATGATTAAGAACCTGGGACCAATAAATGTACGGTCACACGGTCCTCGGCCCCAAGTCAGCCCCAAGTCCGCCCTAAGTACTTCAACAATCATCGGCCACCAGCCAACGGACCGCATCGGACCATTTTAAAATGGCGCAACCACAAAACTAACCTCAAAATAGCACTTAGGGTGGGTTAGAGAGGCTCTAGACCCGCCCCAAGTAACGTAAAGTTGGGCGCGCACCCAACATTCCGATGTGCCGTTAAAGAAATGTGAGGTTAGAATCGCCATTTTTTGGTACGACCTAAAGCCCGTTTGTACCGTACATTTATTGGTCCCTGAATAAAAGTCAGAAAACATGACCGTTTTAAAATTATCAATGAGGCAACTTTCCTGCAGCAAAACCAGAATCTAATCATGGCCGGGAAAATCCAAGGCGTGCAGTGACCAGGTCAAAACACGCAAAATTTCCCACGTTATCAGCGCTACGTGGTGCTTACTGTTAGAAACGTTAACGTGGGCTAAAGCTAGAGGCTATAACGCGCAGCTTGCCTATATACGTCGCGCGTCGCACACTTGTAAAAGGGTGATTAAACGGTAACAAGACTTCTCGCTGGACTGCAAAATATCCAAATAATGAGGCTAACCAAACCTACGATAAAATATAAGCGAGAAAGACGATGGTAGTACCATAGGTGGACCGTGACCAAAACAAGTGGGGGGGGGGGGCTAAAAAGTGATGACTTTTTTTTGCTACTCAAGTCGCAAGTGATGACTTTTTCCCGGTTTTTGGCTCCTCCGCCCAAAAAAAGTGGTCCACCCCTGATACGGACCCGCCTATGGGTAGTACTGAAAAACTCTGAAATAGTATTTCATGGTGTCAGGCAATGGGGCTATTGCACACTTTTGCTATAAGCGATTTAATAGTCGATTATGGCGTAAAAACCTCAAAAAATAACGATGGAGGCACTAAAAACTTCCAAAATTCACTCCTAAACTCAATAAACGCAGTTATTTGCACGAGTGTAATGGTGGCCGAAGGCACTAACAATGGGAGATTCCTATCTTAATTTCGTCACTCTTTCTATGCTGACAAGGATGATTCACAGAGTAATTAGTCATCAGAGTGATGATCCACATCCGATGAATGGTAACGCAACACCAAGTGACACCGGTGTCAAATGAAAGTAGTCTCTTATTGGTCACTTCTTGATGGAGTTTCAGAATTGTTAGATGGGAATCTCCCATTGTTAGTACCTTCGGCCACCATTACGCTCGCGCAAATAACTGGGTTTATTGAGTTTAGGAGTGGATTTTGGAAGTTTTTAGTGCCGCCATTGTTATTTTTTGAGGCTTTTACGCCATAATCGACAATTAAATCGCTTACAGCAAAAGTGTGCAATAGCCCCATTGTAACCTTTCAAACTTCAAAGTACCTGATTCTCCACGATACTTTTAAATTTTTCTATGATTTGATGAGACCATCTCACTGTATGAAAATTTGAACATATTAGAAGACTCAAACTTTATCAAGTTGCGGACATTTCGGAGAAAACTATAATACAATGATGATTTGGCTCCTAAGTTTCGGTTTCAAATTCCCATAAGAAATCGGCTTATTCTCTAAATTCCTTAACGATTCAAATATGTTTTATTCTGATGAAATGGAATTCTCCGACAGTTTCAGAGTTTCCAGTTTTTCCCGGATGCTCGACACCCTGTCTTCACCCACACAGATAAAAGAAAAGAGGAAAAAAAAACTTGAGGACAGCGCTGACAAAACCGTTGTTAGAAAAATGACGACCCGGCAAAAGACTTGAGTTCAACAAACCCAATATTCTACAAATCTCTTTAGTTAGGAGTATACTCTCAACTAAAGTCTTTTGCGGGTCATTTTTCTATCAAAAGTTTCAATCAGCGCTACCAAAGTGTTTTTTTCTGTTTTACCTATGCTTTGGATCGATTTTTTTTTATTATAAACGAAAACTTTGATATTTGCGAGATCAGAAAATTGTCCGAATAAAGGTTATCTTACAAGGGGAGGCTCAGAAGTCGCCGCCTCCAATTTTGAAAACGATTGCACGAAAATGTAGCTAAAGAAAAACTTTTAGACCCGTGTTTCTCACTTTTTGCCAATGGGCTTTCCTAAAGCGTCAGGAATTTTTTGAAAGTTGCCGAAATTCACGTAAAAAACCCGAGCGGAGAGCGTTCCGAATATTTACGTGAATTTCGGCAACTTTAAAAAAATTCCTGGCGCTTTAGGAAGGCCCATTGGCAAAAAGTGAGAAACACGGGTCTAATAGTTTTACTTTAGCTACATTTTCGAGCAATTGTTTTTAAAATCGGAGGCGGCGACTTCTGAGCCTCTCCTTGTTAGAGTAAGAATAAACCAGTTTGGAGATGCAAGAGCCATGTAAGTTGACTCATTGTTAGTTTGAAGTAAATTAGCTAATGCTAATTGAATCGTCGACTCATCTTTCCTTTTCATCGCGACTTTCGAATGAAAGCTCATGCGATTTGCCCCCATTTAGACACAAGTAAAACAATCGATTTTTCAGGAAGCTGTCACCGGAGGAATCGATTGTTTTACCTAAGTTTATGTGGTGTATTGGATGGTTGCCAAATCGCGCGACCCGTCACCGCATTAGTAGTTAATAATATCAAGTTTCGTTATTGCAACGATGCGATGTCCAGAGTGTGCTCCGGTTAGACCCACTGTGCCTTTCCGCGCGCACCGCGTCGTCGAGTATACAACTTTTAAAACACACGTGTATTGATCCGATTCGCTGAAACCCATAAACTGCTATCAAATTACTTTCAACATTATCGCATTCATATTTTGTTTTCCTTTTTTACTTTTTTTTTCTCTCTGATAAAATAGGGAGAGTGGCGGTGGCGGGGGAGGCTAGATGACATGAGGGGTAAGGGGAGGGGGCGCGGGCGTCGCGTCGCGTCGCGCGTCGGCTGGCTACGTTACGTCTTCAACAAATCATTATTCGCGGCTAAATCGCACGGCGCGGCAGGCTCCTCCGTATAAAATCCCTCTCTTTTCAAGCGATTCGTGCGGCAAAACACGGAAATCCCATTTGATCCGCGTCAGTCGACAGTCAAATGACATGGTGCTTCAGACGGAACAAGCGTAAAACTTCAAAATTTGACCCCCTCCCTTCTTCACGCAGATGGATATACTATCGAAGGCGCCGCGCCGGTAGAGCAAAGAGGGAGGATAAATAGGGGCGATTGCCGCACTCCTCTGGAATTTGGAACAAATACCGGTTTTCATGCCAAATTTCCTAAAATCCGTCCGGTGTGGTTACAAAGAAACATGACTCAGTTCACTCAAAACTTCCGGTCCGTCACCCCTCTGTATCCGTCAATGTCTTCCAAAAGGGAAAGCAAAAAAGTCAATTTTCTTCGGTTTTTCCAGGGGCGCCATTGGAAGGGGGGGGGGGGTGTTAGCTTCAGACTTTTGGGCCAAGAAGTCCACAAAGAAAAAAAAAAACAAAAAAAAAAAACCGCTACTGCTTGCAAGGATGCAAGACCATGAGCCGTAAATTCCGGTTTTTCATGCAGCTCCTCCGCAAATCGGAACTGAAATTGATGTTCCGTGATCAATCAGCTGAGAGGAGAGTTATCAATGAACTTCGTTATCTCGTGACCTTGACCATAATATGCACCCGCAAGCTACGAAGTGCGAAGCGATTTGTTCTCTTAAAGAACTAACAACATCATTTGGTTGTGTCACCTGGCTCATTCATTCACAATAATTGTGAGAAACTACTTACGTAGGTATCCCCGACATCGCCTAATCAAGTTTTACCAGAATGAAGAGTCGATTAATAAAATAACTGTGATCGACTGCTTTTAATGCGTAAACTGTTGACCTTGTTGGCGTGGGCGTCAGGGAGAAGGAGGAAGGGAAAGTGCGATGACCGGGGGGGGGGAGGGGTGTTGGCCCACTCCTGGATTCAATGTGATAATTTATTACATAGCCGTCTTTTGAAGAAAACTGCCCAATTTGATGAATAGAGGAAAACGCGAAAGTCACGTGACTGACTGTCCATATAATCTGTCCTTTTCCAACACATGCGTTCAAATGAGCAAAGAGAGAGGACAAACTCCTGGATTCACTACAGTGTAAGGTCATTCCGCATCATAACATTTTTAAACTCCAATTCTCAAACTAAAATGGAATTTTCATATTTTTAGAGATGAGGTGGGCAAAAGAAATGGAAGACATCTTACACTTCTCATAACTACATTTTTTTTTTTTTTTTTTTTTTTTTTTTTTTTAAATCGTGTTTTAGGATGAAAAACATAGTTTTAAAGTGTTGCGGGTGGGACAGTTACTATGGAATGACCCTGTATGAGAGACCATGCATGGGCGGATACAAGAATTTGTCTTTCTCTCTCCAGCCATTTGAACACAAGTGCACTAGCGGATCCAAGAAATTGTCCATCTCTCTCTTCTCTCATTATAACGCATGTGTTAGAAAAGGATAGAAGAGGGGGAGAAAGTCACGTGATTGCCCCTTATCAGTCCTTTTCTAACACATGCGTTCTAATGAGAGAGAAGAGAGAGAAGGATAGATTCTTGAATCCGCCAGTGGACAAGTGTTAGGAAAGGATAGCAAAGGGGGCCATAACACGTGACTTTTGCCCCTATTTCCGTCTTTTTCAAACACATGCGTTCAAATGGAGAGAAACAGACATATTTCTGTATCCGCCCATGTGAGAGAGTGAGAGTGCGCGAGCGCGAGCAAGCACACGAGACAGATTCGCTCTGAGACAATGCAATTTTTCACGCTCATGACAAAAACAATGATTGTTCGCGACTCCTCGTTGAAAGCTACTTAAATCCTCGGGCAGTAAAAAGTATAAAGTGCAGCGCGAGACAGCGAAGAGATTCAAACTTAAAAAGCCGAGCGGAGAGCTTCCTCCAGAGCGTCAAAAAGGGGTGTGAAAGAAGGTAGTGCAGGCATACAATACAAAGGTGCACGGATATTAAGTAATTTTCACACTCGTAGCATCATTGCGCGCAACACGTATCCACTATTATCAGCTCATGCGATTCAAAAGTTTATTTTAATTTTTACAGGTAATAATTGCCTCCTCCTTCCCTCTCTCTCTCTCTCTCTCTCTCTCTCTCTCTCTCCCTCCCTCCCTCCCTCCCTCCCTCCCTCCCTCCCTCCCTCCCTCCCTCCTACTTCTTCAATCTTCACCCATGTCTACTCATCTCTCAGATCCGTGGCTTCTATACAGAGTCCCGACTTCTGGTGGGCACGTTTCCCGCCCTCCGTCCGACGTGCAATGCTGCCAAAGTTGGAGGAAAATTCAAAAAGTCTACCTTGAGTTAAAAAGGAAAATGCGTATAACTAAACGCAAAACGGCAGCCCTGCCTACGTACGTGCACTGTGCAACGCAAGAAGGAACTCGACACGCAAGCAATACCGTAAACATAATCTATTAGGTGCAGGATCATTGCTTGCCGTGCACTTGAAAGCAAATCTCGATGTTATTAATATCACCAACACAATGTAGAGTTTAATATAACGTTGAGGAAATTGTTGGTTTTTGGGGGAGGGAGATTGGTTGTATAGGCTTTATTCTTATGCTTGGACCAACAGTTAGGGACGTAAAGTTGGGGGGGGGATTTTATGCTCCTCCCATAAACTGGAAAAGGGAGACCAAAGTATTCTTCCCCTCTTTGTAATAATGGAGCTGTTGCAAACTTTTGCTACAGGCTTATTAATAGTTTATAATGCACGGAAAAAAAAGATTAGTGAAAATAACCATACGGATACCTGATTTTGGCACCTGCTAGATGTTATGGTAAACTTGACCAGAAGTATGGTACATTTACCGATACTTCGAGTAAATTCGACAAGCAATCAGGAAACATCACCTAGTACCTAGTCAAAACATAGTATACTTCTGTATAACATTACCATAACATCTAGCAGGTGCCAAAATCAGTAATCCTTTCACCGTAGTTTTTTTCCGTGTGGGATAAAACCCTGTAAAAATAACGATTAGCGCACTAAAAAATCACGAAATCCACTCCTAAACTCACAAAATGCTTTTAAACGCGAGACCGTAATGGATGGTGACCGGGGTTTGCATTGGGTTTCCCTATCTTCAATCAGCGCCAGCTACACGAGAGGTTCTCGCAACACCGCACAAGAAGAAAAAGCATACAATTGCCATTTGATTTGGGCGGCCGCCATTACAGTCTCGCGTTTGAAAGCATCTAGTGAGTTTAGGAGTGGATTTCGTGATTTTTTAGGGCGCTAATCGTAATTTTTACAGGGTTTTACCCCATTAACAACTATATTAATAAGCCTATAGCAAAAGTTTGCAACAGCTCCATTGGACGACAAAGTGGTGAGGAAGAGGAGAATAAACGAAGAAAATAGAAAAAAGGAAAGACAGTGGGAAGAATATAAAAGTAAAAAAAAAAAAAAAATTGACGAGTTAGAATGATCTTTAAATCATTTCAGCATCTTATCTCAACTTGAAATGACTGTGCGGGGAAAAATATAATGAAAGATCAAATCCATATTGGCGTGCGGGGGTGGAGCGAAGAAGCGACGAGAACTGTGCGCGAATGATAAAGAAGAAAAAGGATACCGGGAAGACATCAGGCTAGTAACACTTTAATACCAAAGGAATTGAAAGTTGTTAAGAACTTTGTAAGAGGTCTGGCACGGGATTTATGAGTCTGCCAAAATAAATTTGAAATAATCATTTTTGAGGAAAGTTTCCGGACGAATATCGCAGAATAATTGCGGAATACTTCCGAGGCAAAGAGACTAGAAATAAAAGAAGACAAGTTGTGTTCCAAACGATTTATGTTGAGCTAAGATATAAATGGTCAAGAACAGAACAGGGGCTCGAAATATGCTAAATCTTAGGAGCTACGGCTCTCAGGAAACGTGAGGAAATTCTGAAAAGCCTCCTCGTTAGACCTTAAAATTTTGACGGACGTTTTGATCAAATTTGGTCAATAAATTCCAAATTTTAACAAACTTCTCAACAATTTCCAAATGGGTACTTTTCGACTATCTTGCAAGCACAGGACACCATAAAAACACACTTTTAAATGAGGAATTTAAGGAAAATGTGTTTTGTTAACCTTTGGTGGAAGTACGCGATTTACGGAAATCTACAAGATTACGGAAAATCCGTAAAAAAGCTTCAGGGAAATCTTTCTCCCGAAGAACTTTCAGCCCCCTTAGGCCAGAGTATAAGGTGTATAGCGATAACCTCACATCCCATGTGGCATAATCGACGAATTAAAGAATATCAGACGACTCCTTGGATATACAGTGAATTTAATCATTACAGAGGAGACGTACCCAGTGGCGTAACGAAACGAGCGGAGGCCCCGAGGCAAAACTTCTCCTGCCCCCCCTCATTATCCCATTCTAGCTTTCGAGTATTTTACGGCCATGCCATGAGAACAATTTGATATCGATTTCTTTGTCGTTATTCGTCTACGAATACGATCCTTAATCCCTTAATCCTTAATCCTTTTCCTCCCAGTTTCAGTATCCCTAACTCCCTAATACATTTTATCATTTTAAGATATTTCGAGAGTTGCATTAGCCATGAACATAAGCTAATTTTAACTTTTCGCAGCTGCATGAGTCTCCAATCATATATTAAGATGGGAGGTTTGGGAAATTCCTCACACTTACTTAAGGAAATTCCTGAAATTTAAAATTTTTCAAAATGACACAGAGGTCGAAGCGCTTTTGGGCTCTTCAAAAGTGTATTTTTTAAAACTTTTGAAAAAAAGAAAAACCTAAGACGAAAAGGCCCGTAGAGGCTCGGGCCCCTAAGCACCGCTTCCCCTGCTTCCCACTCCCCAGTCGTTACGCCACTGGACCTACCTACTCTAAAATCTAAGGAATCTACTAATGTATTGAATTCGCTGATCGAACTTACATTCGGGGGACCAAAAGTGTAGTCAGAAGACTTAGACAGGCTACCCCCGCTACCCGCAATACTAATATCTCAATAAATTCACGCATTGCAGGTGGCCTGCGTATAGGTTAGAGTCCCCTGATGGGAATTTTGTTAGGAAGCGCCGACACGAGCTCAACAAGTTCTGATTGGTCGTTGGTTTTCGGCTTTCTCGGAGATGAGCAGGAGTCGAAGATATCGATATCGAAGGCTCCACACAGAGAGTCGATGGGTAAAGGGTCCGGGATGCCGGCAAATCCGCCAGTCCATCACTGGTCCACTGTCGATTTTATCCTTCGAATTCGTTCAGGCGATTGACTCATTTCAAATGCATACACGTTGAGTCAGCAGTGGCGTCATTTGCGGGGGGTGGGGGGGGGGGCAACTGCCCCCCAAGGGTCGGCCAAAAGTGAAAAAGTGATGACTGACCTTTTTTTTTTTTTTTAGAAGAAAAAAGTTTGAAACTACAATTTGGTAGTCATGAACGAGTTTTGTTGGAATTTAGGGCCGTAAATACGCAGGGCTGTAGAGTGTAAAATAATATTGATGAGCAAAAAAAAAAGGGGTCATCACATTTTTGCCCCCCCCCCCAAGCCGAATCCGAAATGACGCCCCTGTGAGTCAGTATACTCGTGCTCCTAGTAACAAAACTTCCATCCAGGGACTATAACCTATAGGCCAAAATCTAAATACTAAATAGTATAGTCTAAAATTCTTTTTGGCCTCGACTGTATACTTTTATAGTTTTCGGCAGGTTTGAAAAATTTCCCCGCTCATTCATAAGTATAGAATTGCAATCGTACTAGGGCATTAGGCGTCGTGATAAAAAGTCTTTATCAGCGAATATCAAATTGTTTCACGCAATTCCTAAGCGAGACTAACGAGATGAATTTTGATAATCCGTCTCTTAACGACTTGACGGAGCAGGCTGGTCGGGTACACTGGCAGCTGTCGCTGCTTGAAACAAAAATAGGTCTGTTGCGAAATTTCGCTGCATTGATTTTAGATTTTAAGCATAAAAAAATCACAGAATAGTATACTACAATCATAATGGAAACTTCGGTTTCGATGATTTAGAAAATGACTGCGTTTCACAGAGTGGCACTCTTTTATCCTCACTTCAGGAGATGAATTATTATTACCTTTGCCCTTTCTTTGCGACTACAAATAGATTGTTTCACGAGAGCGTACCAAGCGACATTTTGCAAACCATAAAACTTCCCTATTTTTAGGACTGACAGACTGAAATGTATCCTTTACATTCAAAAAAGAACCTACCGATTAATATTGGCTCTCGTCTGTTATCGGTCCGCATCTTGAACCATAGATACATCAAAACCGGCTCCGTAATCAATTTCCGGAATCGTGACTACGATTCTTCTTCTTTCCTTTTATTTTACTTTTACCGGTTGAGAGCTCGCGCATATCTGATTGGACGAGTGGAATTAAACGATGCAATAAAAAATATTTTAAGTACCCTTTCGTCCGCGCATAGCGATAGTCAGTAATATTTATCAATAACTTGTGTTATTTCAGACAAGCGTGAAACATAGAGGAAGAAGGAAAGGCTATGATTGCGAATGAAGAATGGTCGAGGAAAAGACGGACAATGCACAGAACAGATAAAGGCGCAAATGTCATGAAGAACTGGACCTTATATTCTTGGATCATCCGGCGCTGATTAAAGCTGATCCGTCAACACTGATTGAGCACTGAGGAAACATTTCGGGCAAAAAGAGATCGTGATACTTCTGAACAGATATTCTGGTAGAAATATCAAGCCCTTTTCCATGCCTAAAATAATACTCGAAATCACCAAAAAATCATCATTTTAAACGAGACAAGAATTTATTCTGGTCATTATTGTATGATAATATAGAAACCCATAGGCCAGACTTTCTTGTTATTTCTAAAATAATTCTTGGTGATTTCAATTAGTATTGCGGGCGTGGAAAAATTCTTGATTTTTGGATCCTTTCTGTTCATAAAAAGTTGTGCTGTCTGTAAACACCCTAGCAGCCTAGCTGCTTTACATGCCTAACGGGTCAAAAACAAGCCCCCCAATCCAAATGGGGATAGATAGGGGTGCCGGGTAAATAGGGATTTGAAACAAAGTTTGGGGATATGCCTAACGGGCCAATTTCGACCCATCGATTTTTTTACACTCTGAGGCTCGAGGGATTTTTTTTTTTTTTTATTATTATTATTATTCTTGTACATTCTGCAGGACCTCTAGAGACAAACATATCTCAATATTGACCAAAACTTCGAAGAAAATATACTCAGACCGATAAAATTAACACTTAAAGACCGGAAAATGTTTACAGGACAGTTCGAAAATGTTTTATTTCTGCATCGTTGAAACCCAAATAATTGTTTTCTTCTCGTGAAAATAACATGTTTCCTCTTTCTTAAAAAAGCCTAGAAAACAATGTAAGAACATGGTTTTTTTTACATGGAATTCAGTCGAGGTATTCAATGCTCATGGAGTACGCATTCGATACTTATTGCGAACTCGAAAGATCAAAACAATTTTCATACTTAGTAAGGATCGAATTTCTAAAAAAGAAGAAGAAAGAAAAGAAGAAGAAGAAACAGCGCTGTTCACAAGTTCTTCTATTCCTAACAGTAAGGGTGATTGACTAACTATACGGTAGCACGCACGCTATATCTTCTGCTCCTACTCGAGAACTCAATAACAAAACTTGTTAACGCGATGGATGTTCACATTCTACATCGAGAAAGCGAAAGAAGTGCACAACTTCATCAATCCTATTCAATAAACAGCAATTTTTTCCTTTTTTCCCTTCCTTTCTTTCTTCAAATTATCAATACGAGCTTACCTTTGATGACTTGGACGCTATCACCCATCTGGAAGCTGACCGTGACTCCTGGATTGACGTGAAAGTGGACGACGTGCTGCTGCGGGGAGGTTGGGGGTTCGAATCCCGGACCGAAGTGGAAAGTGGCTTGATTGTTGTGGGGCTGGTGATTGTTGGTAGTCGAAGTCGGGGGGTACGACCAGTGATAATGGAAGTGTTGCGTTGCCACGTTATTTTGTCCAGTAGCGGGGAGTTTGGCAACATTGTTATTGTTGTTGTTGTTATTATTATTGTTGACGGTGTTACTGTTGCTGTTATTTCTGTCGTTGCTGTTATTGTTACTGTTATTTGTGTTACTGTTACTGTTGTTGCTGGTGTTGTTTGTGGTACTGTTGTTGTTACTGTTGCCGTTGAAGCGGGACCTCGGGGCGGCGGGCGCTGGTGTTGTCATTGCGGGGACCTGAGGGGACTTGACTGGATCTTCATCATGCACTTTCACCAT
Source organism: Trialeurodes vaporariorum (assembly GCA_011764245.1). Lineage (NCBI taxonomy): Eukaryota > Metazoa > Arthropoda > Insecta > Hemiptera > Aleyrodidae > Trialeurodes > Trialeurodes vaporariorum. The sequence goes on from VMOF01000001.1 coordinate 32,885,702, forward strand.
GGTCTTTCAACCCACCCCACTAGCCTGGCCTGCAAATAATCCAAACAGAACACACAGATTAAAATCAAGAAAACATCGTATAATACTTTTTATTTAGGATAAATTTTAACACGCAGATAAACAGAGACAGCCACATAGCCGTGGCCAGGAATGTACCTTCCTCTCTCTTTGCCCATTTTAATGCATGTGTTATGGAAAATAATGAAGAAAGGGGCTCACAAGATGATTACATGATTTCTGACCCTGCTTCTGTCCTTTTCTAACACATGAAAACTTACGAAATCCACTTATAAACACATAAAATGCTTGTAAGTGCGCGAGCGTAATGGCGACGTTGGGCATTAAAATTGGGAAATTCCAATCTTAATTTTGTCACTCTTTTCATGCTGGGAAGGAAGATTAACAGAGTAACTATTCCATCCCAGCGGACCTATCTTTGAAATCATTAGATATGGCTGGTAGACTGGATAAATGAGGGGTTGAAATTGGTCCCTTTAAAGAGTTTATCAAAAATAATAGCTCTTTAACCAAGTATCCCTCCGCTACATTCGATAAGCTATCGGCTGCTTGAAAAAAGAACGATAAAAGCTGATAGCTTATCGAATTTAGCGGAGGGATACTTGGTTAAGTTAAAGTGCTCTTCTCTTTGATAAACTCTTTAAAGGGACCAATGGCAGACTCCCATTTATCCAGTCTACCAGCCATATCTAATGATTTCAAATGATAGGTCCGCTGGGATGGGATAGTTACTCTGTTAATCTTCCTTCCCACACGGAAAAAAAAGATTAGTGAAAATAACCATACGGATACCTGATTTTGGCACCTGCTCGATCGATGATATGGTAAATGTGACCTGAAGTATGGTACATTTACCGATACTTTGAGTAAATTCGACATGCAATTAGGTAACATCACCTAGTACCTAGTCAAAACATAGTATACTTCTGGTTAACATTACCATAACATCTAGCAGGTGCCAAAATCAGGTATCCGTATGGTTATTTTCACCGTAGTTTTTTCCGTGCAGCATAGAAAGAGCGACAAAATTAAGATAGGAATCTCCCAATATTAATGCCCAACGTCGCCATTACACTCGCGCATTTACAAGCATTTTATGTGTTTAGGAGATGATTCACAATCGATCGCAATGTTACCGTTACCGGTGCCAAAGGAAAGTCGCATCTAATTGGCTACTGATGGAGTGACAGGATTATTAATAATTGGAAATTTCCCATTATTACCTATTAGTGCCCAACGCCGCCATTACGCTCTCGCATTCAAAATCATTTTGTGAATTCAGGAGTGGATTCCGTAAGTTTTAAGAACTACTATCGTTAATTTCGCTGCTTTTTCCCTCTAAATGGGGCAGTTGCAAGGGTCTGAATTGTTGTGTTTTTTATAAAGAAAATTGAATTACTTGGTGAGCTGAGAAGAAAGATGCATTTGGTTTCTAATTAAGTCCCATTGTTCCGGAGATAAGATTTTGGCCCAAAATACATTGTTTTGAATGGGAATTCCGCGTAGTGACGTCACTACGCCCACGATTTTTAACAACTTTACACTTGTGTAACTCCAAAACTGGGACACTTAGGAAAAAACCAAAGGCACCATTGTTCTCAGCTCATCAAGTACTATCATTTTCTTCATAATAAACACACTATTTCAGACCCTTGCAACTGCCCCATTGACTCTGTAATCGTTATTAGCAAAAGCTTTCAACAGCCCCATTGAAAAATTCGGCCTTAAATACACACGGGAAAAAATACTGGTAGAATTTACCATCTGCATGGCTGATTTTGGAGTCTGCTATCAAGTATGGTAAATTTTACCATCTTATGGTAAATGCAACGTACCTTGTGGTAAATTGAGATAACCTATTGGTACATTTCTCCAAAATCAGCTATGCAGATGGTAAATTCTATCAGTTTTTTTTTTCCGTGTACACAAAACGGCAGCTCTGTTTGCAAGAGCTCCATTGAAGATTTTTTTTTTTTTGAGACGGGAGGTAAGGTGCGCTTAGTCGCGGCCGGCGCGCTGCGATGTATACTTGACTTGACTTGACATGATGTTATTGAAGCGTAATTTTACCGCAGGATTGAAAGCACTCGGTCACTGTCAAATATATAGGTAGGACGGACTGAATCTAAATTCCGAACCCGGAAGATCGGAGACGGTAAGAGCAGAAAAGTGTCACGAGAGGGCTTTTTCTTTCTATGTTATTATTTAATACGCTATAAAAAGAGCAGAGGGTGAAAGGTTGATGAAACTCGAGAGAGGTTGAGAAAGCGGCCGCGGCGCTTTGAGCACTACTCGACGCTACAGCTACGGTGCCAAGTTTATAGCTGGGCTACCTTTTCTCGGACCTGAAGTAGAATTTTTCATCTCACCAATTTTTTTAAGCTGATGACGGAAAAATTGACACAATCCATAAAGACAAAGAGACACATGTCAAATGATGTGAAATGGGGGGCATGAATTAATCAGCGTCCGCCGACATTACTTTCTCAAGTTTTTACTTGAAAGGGAAGGAGGTTGGGTCTAATGAGATTAGACCAGAGTCCCATTTGATTCCAAGAGGATTTCATAATGGGGCTATTGCACACTTTTGCTATAAGCGATTTAATAGTCGATAATGGCGTAAAAACCTCAAAAAATAACGATGGCGGCACTAAAAACTTCCAAAATCCACTCCTAAACTCAATAAACGCAGTTATTTGCGCGAGCGTAATGGTGGCCGAAGGCACTAACAATGGGAGATTCCCATCTAACAATTCTGAAACTCCATCAAGAAGTGACCAATAAGAGACTACTTTCATTTGACACCGGTGTCACTTGGTGTTGCGGTACCATTCATCGGATGTGGATCATCACTCTGATGACTAATTACTCTGTGAATCATCCTTGTCAGCATAGAAAGAGTGGCGAAATTAAGATAGGAATCTCCCATTGTTAGTGCCTTCGGCCACCATTACACTCGTGCAAATAACTGCGTTTATTGAGTTTAGGAGTGAATTTTGGAAGTTTTTAGTGCCTCCATCGTTATTTTTTGAGGTTTTTACGCCATAATCGACTATTAAATCGCTTATAGCAAAAGTGTGCAATAGCCCCATTGGACCTATGTTTCGATGTGTTTTGTGTTTAACGTATCAAAGCGTAGTCAACACACATGTCATACGGCTACGAACCGAGACGGGTTCATCGTCTGGCTTGGGAATTTCCGATCCGGTTATAAACCGGGTGCTGGGACTTTTTCGACTGATGGTATCATACAGAGTCCCTTCATGGAAATATTGTATAGGGAGCAGGGCCGTATTTCCCATTAGGCGAAGAAGGCGGCCGCGTCAAGCGGCAAATTTTTGAGATTTGTTGTTTTTCGTTTTATTTTTTTTTGTCACCGCCACTCGAGGACTTTTTCCTCGGTGCAAGTAACGTGCTGAGTATTACAAAAGCACTGCGAGCAGGCACAGTCACAAGTCACAGGGTGGCGGCCGGCGCACTGTGTGGGATTTGACCGATCTAGCTAGACAAAAGTCCGACCAATGACTTTCTTCCGCGATAAGTATTACTAGGGGGTTTAAAGGGTCGCTGATCACGAATCTGAAGTCAGTTTTTATGTATATTAATGTCAAGTGCTCTAAAAGCCCAAAAACTGTCAAAATAATTTTATAAAAAGAATAATAATGAAAAAAAAAAAAAAATATTCCTCTGAAAAACAGGGGATCAGTTTTCAACAACGCTAATTAATGAAACGCTCACATTAAATGAATTGGTCCCTGAAAGAAATGCCCAGAATAATGAAAAAAAGGAAAATAAAAAATACTCTACAGACCGAGATTCGAACTGCAAACCTTTCACTCTAATGGTGTCTCCGCAACCATAAAGGAATTCTTCCTTTATGTCCGCAACTGACTGAGCCAGCGGGACAGCGTGACCGTTCCCGAGTTTCCATCCCTAGAAGTAAACAAGCACAGAAAATGCGCTGTACGTGGCGCGGCGAGCTCTTACAAGCACTTCATAGTGTGGTGTGAACTGGCGATTCTCACTTTTCAAATTGATCTTATTTTCGTGGTGGCACCTTGTGGCAGCAACTGTTTCCATGGATTTGTTCTCTGAAGTATGGACTTACTTTCACGTGGTGTAAACCAAAGTTCCGCCAAACGCCGCCAAATTTAGTTATTGTCCAATAAAGATCACGATTTACGTAAACTTGAGGAGTTGGAGAATGTTTCATTCGAGGCTTTGAAAAAACCATTAGAAAGGACATTAAGGAAATAAAATAGGGTGCAAAATGATCAGCAGACCATCCTCTACAACATGCAACCAACACTTTTCCTGAAATTGTAACACGTATACTTCAAATAGCATCAAATGTAAGGCCAAGAAATCGATCGTAGGAAAAGTCGTAACCAAACTATGGCGGAGGCCAATGTTCAAGCTGTTTTACACTAATCGGATCGCAGAAAATGTATAAACAAATATATATTTCAGTGATCAGCATACCCTCACCTATCATTTTCATCCATTTTCGAACAATTTTAAGCAACTTAATTTTTCGACTTTTGTCTAGCTAGATCGGGCATATCCCACACTGTGCGGCGCGCCGAGAGTTGCGTGGTTCACCGCCAGCTTAGAGATAAGGTGCCGCTCGCCGGTTCGCGGCTCCTTATCTCTAAGGTAATTTTTATCCAAAATTTTCCGGGGGGAGGACCCCTGTACCCCCCTCTTTCTGGAAGAAGTCCCTTCCCCAACGCCCCATGGGGGCGGCAAAGTTTATTCGGAAGGCGGCAAAAAGGTAAATGCGGCCCTGATAGGGAGTACCGACACGATGCTTCGTGAGCTCTAGAGGAGTCGAAAAATTAACATTGGCAAGGTAGCGAATCGACTCCTCTGGTCTCCAAGCAGTGGCGGATCCAGAAAATTTTTCTGGGTGAGCACTGGGGGAGCACTTCTGGGAAATTTTGAAATTTGAAGCGTCGGTAGAAGCGATTTCGGGCTCTTTTCTACAGAAAACAGGCAAAATTGAGGCTTTCAGAGGGGGGGGGGGCGTACGTGCTCACGTCCCCCCCCCCCCCCGTGGATCCGCCACTGTCTCCAAGAGTCGCCGCAAGATGGCGTCGTCTAATGGAGCTGCCCCTACTAAATCAACAACCAATCACCACTTGTTGAGCTCGTGTCAGTCGTGTCGGTACTCACTACAATAATATTTCCATCAAAGGACTCTAGAACACTAGTACTATACTAGCGAAGACTATACCTGGGGTATGCAATACACAACGCAGTATGTGTTGAATGATGGCATGTTGTACAGCGTGTTGCATACCCTGACCATGTATCTTTGTCCCCGTTAGTACAAACTACAAAGTATACAGTTGGCGAATTGAAGAGTTTCATGACGACGCGCCTGAAGTTTTGTCTCCGCACGGAGAAAAATTTATATTTGGGGCTACCAGAATTACTTCTACGTAATAGTTAAATGTTCATTCGCGTATCCTTAACTAGATTTCTGGTAATATTCAAAATACTTTTTTCGTTGAAACCAGCAATATCCTCACAGATACCAGAATTTACATTTAACCCTTAGATGTCCGAGCTGGGTCCAATGGACCCGTCGTATGCTAAAATCGGCTGCCAGCAGCTGTCCACCGGTCATACAAACTTGAGCTTCATGAAATGCTCTAAAAAAACTCTCCAAAATAGAAATTTCATTATTTTGGGAAAAAAAATTAATAAGGGGGGGCAGAGGGCCAAATTTTTCACGACTACCCCGAGAAAGACCGAGCCGGGTCCATTGGACCCGTCCGTTATTTTGAAGTGATATTGTTGGGATATTGTTTTTTTCCGGTGGAAAATGTCAGTACTTCTGATGTTGACATTTATGGCTACAGTGACCGACATGATTTTTACATTTTAACGTCATGTAAACAAACAAAAACAGTGATAAGGCTAATTTTGGACTTTGGAAATTAGTTTTTATTTATCTTGTGTTTTAGCAGTTTTCGTCATTTTTTCTCCATTTTAATCAGTATCTTAGCTTCCTAGTTTTAGAAACAGGTTACAATCGTTGAATGTTGATGAACAAATTGTCGAGCATGCTCACAGAACCCCCCCCCCTTCTTCTCTTCCTCCCCCAACTCATTCAACCCTCCCCGAACCCCGTTTGCCATGCGTCCGCACCTACTCTTGCTCTGAACAAAATCTAAGAACTTACTTTATTATTCCTGATATTCTAAATTGGCATTTTTGCATAAACACCAAAGGATTAGAAAACAGAGGCATCATTTTGAGGGACACAAACAGCAATCCTCACCCCCCCCCCCCTTTATATGGAACTGCAAAATTCAAAGTTTTTTGGACAATGTTCGGCACCTTTTAGTGCGGTTTCTTAGAATCTCTCTTGTATAGTTAGCAGGTGGGGTGGGGGTTTTTGCTCCACCGTTCTGTTGTAAAACCCTGCAAATGATGCCTCTGTCTGAAAACATAGTGGATTTTGGAGGGGATATGAGATTTGGGGAAGTAATGTATTATTGTGAGAAAGTTTTTAGACTGAGTCAACGCATCATAACTTTTCACAATAATACATTGTTTTCCCAAATCTAACACCCCCTCCAAAAGCCGCTATATTTTCAGACAGAGGCATCAACAGCATGGTGTTACAAATGGTTTGGTGGAGCAAATACCACCCCCCCCCCCCTGCTAACTACAAAGGATCTTCTTGGAAGGGAAGTACTAAGAGACCACTAAATGGTGCCCTTAAACGTTGAACTTTTCAGTTTCAGGTGGGGAGTTGGGGGGGGGTTGCTATTCATGCCCCCTCCCCCCCAAATGATGCCTCTGTTTTCTAAACGCACATGCAAAAACACCAATTTATTATTTTTAGGAATAATAGAGTAAGTTTTTAGATTTTGATCTTCGGAGCTAGATTTTGTGGGCGTACAGCCAACGGAATTAGGGGGTGGTTGAATGGGTTGGGGGAGGAAGAGAGGGAGGAGAGGGTTTGGTGATCATGCTTGACAGTTTGTTCAACAACATTGAAGTATTGTAACCTGTTTCGAAAACCAGGAAGCTAAGATACAGAGTGAAATGGAGAAAAAAAGGACCGAAACTGCTGAAACCCATGTATTTTAAATACGGGTCCAATGGACCCGGCTCGGGCGTTATCGTATAAAAAAAGACTAATCTAACATCTAAGGGTTAACTATTCCGTAGAAGTAGGTAATTCTGGTAGCCCCTAATATAAATTTTCCTCCGTGCGGTAGGCCACTAGCAATGCTCAATTTCATTGTGACAAGTATTGCAGGTTGCTCACCTGAACATAAATCTAAGAAAGTCATCTGAAATATTTTAATTTGTCGACCGTACAATTGTTCTTGCATGTTCCAGAGGTCCTTATCAGGTTATTCGAGTTGAGAACCATATGTTTCTCATTTCGATAAACAACGGGCGAGATCATTATAGCTTGTGGTTCGGAGAATAGTTGCTCATATATTAATCAATAGACGATTCTGCCGACCGACAAGTAACGAGCAGGCCTGTTGTTTACCTAAATTAGAAATGAGATACGTGTTCTTTGACTTGGGCCTGGTAATTGGTATGAACTTCAGTTCTGGGACACACTGCTTACCAGTCATTCTTTCTGCTATGTAAGTACTTACGTCACCATTTCCCTGTTCACCATCATGCAATAAAATCATTTTAATAGCTTCAAAACAAAAATAAAACTAGATAGAAAGTTGGTGCCTATAATTAGTATAGCATCTAAATTCCCTAGAAATATGAACAAAATAATATATTGGCACTTGGGAGCCATTGCGCATCGAGGAAAAACAGCTGTTACGGCAGTGCTGCCAGATTGGCAAGAAATATACAATTTTTCCATATGATTCAATGTAAAGTATGTATCTTTATTGCCAAATTTGGCAGCACTGTGTTACCGGTGACGTTCGTAACGCACACATGCTTGCCTCATTTACTTCCACATGAAATTCAAGTTTTGTACAAGGAGGAAAAGACTGATAGAATTTGCCATCTGCATAGCTGATTTTGGAATCTGCTATCAAGTATGGTAAATTTTACCATCACACAGTAAATGCAACGTACATAGTGGTGAAATGTACCAACAGGTTATCTTAATTTACCACAATGTACGTTGCATTTACCATATAATGGTAAAATTTACTATACTTGATAGCAGACTCCAAAATCAGCTATGCAGATGGTAAATTCTACCAGTCTTTTTTATTCCCGTGTACTGTTAACAATTTGAGGCACCGTAGATGCTACGAATCTACGATGTGCTAACTTCCTCTATAGTTTTTATACGTTTTAAAACTAGATCAAAACGGTTTTATTGAATGGTTAATAGTCAAACGATGGTGGACACGTAGGTACCTAATGGCTGAAATACCTAATTTAAAGGTATGTGATCAATTAAGGCAAATTATAACCTCTAAATAATTTACACCAGTTTCCTGTGCCCCCCCCCCCCCTCAACTCTTTTGCTTTGTAAATGAACCGCTAATTGCAGAGACGAAAGTAGTCCACAAACCTGAATTATTACAAGAGGAACGAAAACAAATTGTATTAAAACCAAATAGGTACGTTGTTGTGAACATTTTGAAGTGGAACCGTTATTTTCTTCGGGGGTCTTACATAATAATAATAACAATAAAGACTGAACTTTTTAAAACTATCTACAAGAAAAAGAAATACTGGTAGAATTTACTATCTGCATAGCTGATTTTGGTGTCTGCTGGCAAGTATGGTAAATACAACGTACCTTGCGGTAAATTAAGGTAACATATTGGTACTTACAATTTACCAGGGTGAAATTTACCATACTTTATAGCAGACTGCAAAGTCAGCTATGCATATGGTAAATTCTATCAGTCTTTTTTTCCGCGTATTTGGCTTTAAAACAATTTTGTTTTTGGTTCATCCTGTGAAATTCAGTTTTGTGGACTACTTTTCGGTTTCTACAATTAGCGATTCAAATATGGCCTTGAGTATAGTGACGAGTTCACTAACTAAAAATCAGCATTTTGTGACATCGTGAACTATTGCAGCAAGTGATCACTAAAGCTGCAGTAGTTGCACGAGAAAAACACGAGACAGATTTTACATTTTTGTTGTGCACTGAATTTAAAATTTAGAATTGAAAAAGGAAATTCGGCTAAGGTTGTACACCACTTGCCCCCCCCCCCTTCACAATTCAAGAAAATTGTTTAATCTTCAATAACAAGAACCTGTCATGCCTTACATTGATATCGGCGTGGTTTAGAATAAAGGGAACAAGCAGCTCTTCATCAATTTTACAGGAGGAGGTTACAACTGCATTGCGTTCTCTTTTAACTCCACAATCCAAAAATATTACCAGAAGCGCAATGGTGTGTTAACCGAGGAAGTTTCTGATATTTTTACCAAAATTCTGGTGATTGTAGCGTAAGTCTTTAAAATTCTGAGGGAATTCTGGTGCTATGGCCGGATTCTGATAGAAACACTAGAATTTTCTGGTAAAGATACTAAAAATGTCTAGATTTACAAACCACTGGGCTCCGATAATATTATTAGAATTTACGAATGATTTTTTTCGCAGCATTTTTAAACTGCATTCATTTCCAGAAATTTTGCTTACTTCTCCAACATATTTTGGACCTTATTAGCGAATTATGTGCAAAAGAATTAAAAATTGAAACCAACACAATTTCATCGGAAATGCCACTTATCCCTTTTATCCTGAATTACGTCGATATATTTATTTTTTACTAAAATAGGCTTTATTCAGGATGTCTAGCAAATTCTTTTACTTTCAAACTCCCCCATTTTCTATGACACTTCTCGAATTTTTTGTGAAATCATGAAATAATCTCGCTGTAAAAACACACACACACATTTGAAGACTCAAACATCATCAAGATGGATATTTTTGGGGAAAAAATAATACACTGCTTTGGATCCCAAGTTTTGGATTTAAATTAACTGACAAATCTTGCTTATAATCCCAATTCCTTCATCATTCCATGATACTGGTGGGTTTAAATTTCCAAACAATTCCAGGCTACATATAATAGACATTTTTATAGTCAAGTTGCTAGACATCCTGATAATATTTCGGAGCTGAACACATTGGATGACTACCTGATGAGGGTTAGAGGACGTGTGAACGTAGATCTACAATATGGTGCACTCAAATAGACACGGAAACAACAACCAAAGCGTGAAATAGAACCGAGATCATAATGGTCGACCGACGACCCTGGAGAAAAGCACATAAGTTAAAACTGCGGAAAACCTCGATCAAAAAAAAACAAAAACAAACTGACCGCGATGAACCGCGGCGATTTCGATAACCGGCGATCGCAGGGATGGAAAAATCGCGACAAAAAGCGAACGAGGCGCGCGTTGCGGCCGGACGCGAGACGACTGAATGAAGAAAAAGGATGACGGAGGGACGAAGGAGAAGGAGCGAGAGGGACCAACGTCAGGCGACGCAACGTTGACGCAGGTCGGATAACCCCCACGAAGGGATGAAGACGGAGGGGGAAGCACGGGGGGGGGTATGGGGGGCGGATTCGACTGCAAGTAAATGGCGGAGAGCGAGGTGGTAGAGGGTGGGGAAGGGAAGTGTGGAGGGGGTGGTAGAAACGAAAAGAGCGGGTAGTAAAGGGGTTGAATGAAAACGCAGTAGCGTATAATGGGGCGGCTACGGTGGCGCGGTCGTGTGGTGGGGCGGCGCGGGCGCGGGTGGTTGTAGGCGGAGGTGGATTCCTCCTCTGTTTCTCCGCCAACGTGACCCGATCGACGACGACACCCCCGCTGCCCCCCCCCTCCGCCCCCGCGACCTTCACCCGTACCCCCGCGTCGCTCTGTAGGTTTCTGGCCCCGTCCGTAAATCGATGCTATGTACTTTTACTGAGGAATATGGCGGAAAAAAAGAAGAGAAAAGCAAAAATGATGACCCGGGTACGAAAAAAACGGCGATAAATAGAGACCCACCCAAAGCTTGCGACAGGTGTCTCTTTTTCCAGCTCAAATCGATAGGGATTCGTCGGAATGGATCGCTTCCAAATATGCGTGCTATGGTTGTGGAGAGGGTCTATTCTGGTTTAAATTAACTTGAAAATAACTCCGTAGGGAGTAAAAATCCAGAAAAAGTTCCATAAGCAAAGTAAACAAGCAAAGTGAAAAAAGCCACATCTGGGATTCAAGTTCCAAATTTGACTCCTGAAAATTCAATAAATACTCCTTCACAGTGGCGTAACTAGGCATGCATGCGCCCCCCGCAAAAAAAAGAGCTGCGCCCCCCCATCACCTTCCCCCCCAGCCCCTTTCTTCAACACTCCACTATGTACCGGCCTATGACCCAGCGGGGCTTCATATAACACATATTTTGACAAAAGAAAAGTTATAAATCAATTTTGTTTTTTTATTTTTTTTTTGTCGATTTTAAATCAAAAATCGCCTACCTGTTCTTTCAAAACTTTTACATTCGTGCTTTAATTGTTGCAAATTCGTCAATAAGTCTTCCAAAATCCACCTCTTTCTATCAATCCTCTCTCTATCATCTTCGTCCCCGTTATCCTATTTTTTGTTCTTCTCTTCTTTTCCTTCCTTCTTTTCCTTTTCTTCCTTCTCTTTGCGCCCACCAACGCCTTGCGCCCACCAACGCCTTGCGCCCACCAACGCCTTGCGCCCCCCCCGCAATTGCGGGGGCTGAGGGGGCTATTGTTACGCCACTGCTCCTTCAAACAAAACTCCAATTCGCGGTCAAATAAGCGGGTCACAATTTACGGTCCCATTTAATCGCAATTTTCTTTGATGAGACAACTGATTCATGACAGAGAAAGCCGCCATTAAATGGGACTCCGACTCCCCCTTTGTGACCCGCTCATTTGACAGGCTTTTTTGAATTTTGAGTTTATGGATGGATTTTGATACTTTTCGATGCTTTCAATGTAATTTTCACGCGGTTTTCCATCGGCGTTTCAATAAGGCTGGAGCAATAGTTTGCAACAGACCCATTTTGAACCAAGGCCGATAGTCGCCTACAATTTATTGAATTGTGAACATAGGCTAGGTTTTCTTCGTGATTTAAATCTAAGTTTTTTGACCATATAGACAGATAGATGAGACCCAGTGGCACACCGAGAAATTTGCCTGGGGGGAGGGGGGGTTGTTACGACTCAAACTCCGGGGGATCTGGGGGGTATGGAATGCCCCTCAGGACAAGCGGGGGGTTCGGTCCCTCCCCCGGAAATTTTTTTCAATTTTCCTGACCTTCAGATTGAATTTTACGGTACTTTCATGTACAGTAAAATTGAAATGCTCAAATATATTTTCGATTTTGCTGCATGAAATCTTTGCTCTCGACTCATGATTGGAGGGAGTAGAGTCAATGAAGAATGTGGTTGAAGGAGCCATAGAATATTCACCGAGGGGCTCACCAAGAGGGGGGTCCTGGGGTCCTCCCCCGAATTTTTTTTTCAATTTTCCTGACCTTCAGACTGAATTTTATGGAGTAAAATTGAAATGTTCAAATATATTTTCGATTTTACCTGCGTGAAATCCTGCGTGAAATCGTTGCTTTCGACTCATGATAATTGGAGGGAGAAGAGTCAAAAGGAATGTGAATGAAGGAGCCATGGAATATTCACGGAGGGGGGTTCACCGAGGGGTTAGATTTTATCCCCCCCTCGCCATAGTGAATAACTCTTAAGCAAATGCGAATAATATGGAATTTGTTCACCGTGAACCCCCTTCCTATAGCTGATCACGATTTTTTTCCCCTTCTCTTTCTTCTATTTGTGAAGGAACCACATCCTCACTCTCTCTCTCTCTCTTTCTCTCAATCTCTCTCTCTCTCTCTCCCTCCATATTTTTTTTAAGGCTTGGGTGGGGGGGGGGGGGTTAACCCTAAAACCCCCCCTTCGGTGCGCCACTGATGAGACCCGTTGCAAAGTTTGCAACAAGATGTCCAATTATCCAGCTAAATTTTGCTCGGGGCTCATCGAAACAACAGCCAATCGTTACCTATTGTTGAATAGTAGACACAGGTTAATAATGGGTCTGTTGCAAACTTTTGCTACAACGATAAAGAGTGTTTCATCGTATGTGAAATTGCCCTAAAAGTACATTGGTGGCATCAGAAAGTCATGAAATGCGATAATAAACTCCTAAGAGACGTTTAATGAAATCCAAGATGGCGGTCAAATCTGTATACATGCACTTTTAACATCCAAGGATTGCCAACGTTGACAACCTCACAGCTTCAGAGGTCATGTGTTTATTTACGTTGTGATTGGGTGTGATCGATATTGTGAGGTTGGCTATCCTTGGATGTTCGTGGTGCATGCATACAGTTGCTCAATATTTTACCGCCATCTTGGATCTCATTAAACGTCTCTCGTGAGTTTTAAACTGCATTTTATGACTTTCTGATGCCACCAATGGTCTTTTCACGCGATTTTACGTGAAATTGAACACTCTATAGCGCTGTAGCAAAAGTTTGCAACAGACCCATTGGTATTCTTCATGGTTTACATTGCAGTTTTGTAGACAGGGTTATGGTTTCTGAATAATTACATATATTTCAAAATTATATGCTTTAATTGATTAAAATTTTGGCTTGAAAGAGAAATTTCACGTACAGATTTCGGTTGGCATAATGTTCACCAATCAACAGTATGGACGACTGTTGGCTGTTGTTTTGTTGAGCCCCCGAACAAAAGTAAATCCATTTTACTTGCCTCACTTTCATAACATGGTAAGTATAGTACAGGGTGTGGCAGACCACCCGTCCACTATCTTTATCTCAAAAACGGCCGAAAATTGAGCTTCGGGGGCAAAACTTTCATAGGGTATATCGACCCCAAGGAATCCAATGAAAATATTTTCAGCCCCCCAAAACCACCCCTTGGGGGTTATTTAGGGGGGTGGGTACCCGTATCTCGAAAAAATCAAATGGAAAGGGTATGTTTTGACATTGGAATCTAATACGGCATAAAAAAATAAAACTTTTTTATCCCTAAGTTTTTTTTCTAAAAACCACCCTTCTTTGAGTTAGGGGTGGTTTTCCAAAAATTTAGGGGTAATCTTTGATTGACCGCTGTGACCCTCCAAATCATTGGATTTCAAAAAACTGAGAAGTTTCTGAAAGAGCAGACCAAGAGCTTTCTTTTGATGTATCACATGCCTATTTTTTGTGAAAAAGGGTACAAGGCCCCCTCACCCCAAAATTTTGGGGCTTCGGGGGGCCCTACGTAAAAATTGTCAAATGTAAAGGTATGGCTTGTGATACATCATTTGAAAGGTCTTTCAGAGACGAAAAAAGTGAAACCCCCCAAAAGTCGTAAAAACTACCCCCTTCCAAAATGGCGGCCGTTTTAAGGTTAGGGGGCTCAAGGGGGGACCTTCAGAAAAATGATCCAAAATTGAACGATACATGGCTAAAAGGGTCTTAAAAAGAGAAAAATAATGGTTTAAACCGCGAGTCAAACCGACTTTTCAATCCAAAGTTACGGCCGATTGAAATTTAGGGGTGCATTTTTGGGAAACCCAACTACCCCTAAATTTCAATCGGCCGTAACTTTGGATTGAAAAGTCGGTTTGACTCGCGGTTTGAACCATTATTTTTCTCTTTTTAAGACCCTTTTAGCCATGTATCGTTCAATTTTGGATCATTTTTCTGAAGGTCCCCCCTTGAGCCCCCTAACCATAAAACGGCCGCCATTTTGGAAGGGGGTAGTTTTTACGACTTTTGGGGGGTTTCACTTTTTTCGTCTCTGAAAGACCTTTCAAATGATGTATCACAAGCCATACCTTTACATTTGACAATTTTTACGTAGGGCCCCCCGAAGCCCCAAAATTTTGGGGTGAGGGGGCCTTGTACCCTATTTCACAAAAAATAGGCATGTGATACATCAAAAGAAAGCCCTTGGTCTGCCCTTTCAGAAACTTCTTAGTTTTTTGAAATCCAATGATTTGGAGGGTCACAGCGGTCAATCAAAGATTATCCCTAAATTTTTGGAAAACCACCCCTAACTCAAAGAAGGGTGGTTTTTAGAAAAAAAAACTTAGGGATAAAAAAGTTTTATTTTTTTATGCCGTACTAGATTCCAATGTCAAAACATACCCTTTCCATTTGATTTTTTCGAGATACGGGTACCCACCCCCCTAAATAACCCCCAAGGGGTGGTTTTGGGGGGCTGAAAATATTTTCATTGGATTCCTTGGGGTCGATATACCCTTAGAAAGTTTTGCCCCCGAAGCTCAATTTTCGGCCGTTTTTGAGATAAAGATAGTGGACGGGTGGTCTGCCACACCCTGTATGTGCTACTGCTGGGTCTCTATTTGTCTAATTTGCAACTAACAACTAATGGGGGCAGTTGCAAGGGTCTAAATTTGTGTGTTTTTCAGTAAGCAAATGGAAATGCTCTCGGTGAGCTGGAAACGCGAGGACACCTTTGGCTTCTAACTAGCTTTAATTCATAGCTCCGGTCCTCCGGAGATGCGATTACCGCCAAAAATACATTGTTTTAAATAGGAATTCCACGTTGTGACATCAAATTCACAAACACACGCGATTTTGTGTAACTTTACACGAGTATATCATGCAGATCCGGGAAACTTATAGGAAAAAACCAAAAGCACCTTTGTTTTTCAACTCATCAAGTAAATTTCATTTTCTTCGTAAAAATCCCCCCTTTTCATGTACCCTTACACTGCCCCATTTAGTTGCTTGCCAAACTATTTCGAAAATTTAGTTGTTATTCTACGACGTAGTTTCGACGAACAATTAGTTTTACCCTAAGTCTACTGGCATATAACTGGTTAATTTTAATCATCCGCTTTCCCCAAGAACAGTCTCTACACGGATTAATTTTCCATACCACATTTCAAGTCAATTGAAAAATTTAAGGGATTTAGCGACTCGCGCAGGACTTACAGCACAGAATAATACAATCAGAACGGAAACTCCCATAAGAGCCAATGGAAGCAAGTTTGGAATTTAACGGCACCGATCGGCAACGCTGTGATCCTATATCCCAACATGGCGGACGTGTGTGATTTGTGTTGAAACTCATTTATGTCTGAAAATTCTGGAAAGAAATCTGAAGTTTCCGCCCTCACTTTTATTCTAATAGCATTTCAGAATAAAAATTTTGCGGATCATGTCCTATATTTTTTTTTTTTTTCACGCGCGAATCCAGATGTAAACATCCTATATCCCTCCATGGCGGACGCGAGAGAGAGAGAGAGAGAGAGAGAGAGAGAGAGAGAGAGAGAGAGAGAGAGAGAGAGAGAGAGAGAGAGAGAGAGAGAAACGAGGCGGAAAGAACTCGGTGAGGACGTGGGGGGGGGGGGGGTTAAAAGAGAAAACATGAATAAATGAATGAGAGCGGAGTGAATGAGAGAGGGGTGAGGGAGGAGAGGGGAGCTCAAAGAAGGGGATGCGAGGGAGCTAAAATGAATGAAGCAGGAGTGAGAGTGAGTATGAGTAAGCTTAAAGCACGGCAAATTGATTCATTCATAAATGAAGGTGACGATATTTGCTGGATGGCGCCACCGTTAGCTTTTAATGTCTCTAACTGTGATTAACGGTCCGGTCGACTTAGAGATTTCGTTCAATCCTTTCCTTTCAATTTCTAGAGGAGTCGTGCAACTCTTTCATGAGAAAACGGAAAAGTTTAAATCGTCTCTGAGCTCAGTATAAATTAAAAACGAGAAACTGGTTAAAAGCTGAAAACCGAATTTATTTGTCACTTCTTCCGCCACCACATCAAGAAAGGCGAAGAAAGAAAGGAAGACATTAATAGAATCAAAATTTTCAATTGTTTGCGATTGCATTTTCCAATGAATACACGAGATTCGAGGATGTACGGAACATTCGATCAAACAGGTTTCGATCACTGGCGGCTCGTGGAGGTGAGGCGACGAAAATGAGATTTGCACAGGATGCTTTTTGAAACTCTTTTCACCTAATCTTTTTTGAAATGTCTATGTTTCATTCACACTTTTTGGACTATTAGTATTGAAAAAAATATGGAATAATAACCATTTTAACCTTTTTACGTTATTTTTTTAATATTTTTTCTTTCTCCTCCTTCGAAAAATGTGAGGCGATGGCTCCCTGTCGCCTCACTTGCCTCACCTGGCGAGCCGCCAATGGCTTCGATCGAATCCGACATTATTGGAAAATTTCGTTTCGCATTATCGTTGTTTCTTTCGCGCTAACAGGCCTAGGACTCTAGGAGCCTCGCCTAAACTAGAGTCCCTGAGTTGCGCCAATATTGAATCCATTTCTGATTGGCTCTCAGATTTAGGCTGTCACGAAAGCCCCAAAAGGCAAGTGCAAATGGCGGAGGGTTTGTTTACTTTTTGCGAACTAGCTTTATTCATTACACATTTGAAGTAACAGTGACTGCAGTAATTATTGTTAATTTTTCCTCTATGCTTGAATGTTATTCTGGAGAAGGGAGAACATTATCTCTTTCAATAACGACCGTTATTGTCGAGAATCTGAACCTAACCTATAAGAGATAGCGAAACAGCGGCAACAGTGCAGGGGCAAATGGTAATCCGCCATTTGCAATTTGCCTCTTAGGGGCTACATTGATCCGCTTCTTCTTCTTCATTTTGAGAGGCTTATGGCGCAACTCACATAGTATATAGGGACTCTAACCTAAACCATTGGGCGCTACGTGTAGTCAAAGTGGGTTAAGTTTACCATTTGATCTTGAGCAACAATTGACAAACTTTGAGAAAGATTTTGAGTCCAAAAAGCGGCTTCAAATGAGACGGAAAATGTGGACATTATATTTGTTTCTATCCTATTATTAAGGACATTTAAAAATGTGTTTGCGGAAAGTATCAGTTTTCGATCATTTTTTTTTTTTTTTTTTTTTTTTTAATTTAATTATTAGATCCAATCTCAAAGCCATAATCATGGAGTCTTCCCTCCAATGATTTTTGGCTTATGGCGCAATCTTGGATTAAATCGGGTACGACTTTCAAATTTAGGTTATGTTTGAAAAATTAGTGAAAAGCAGCCATTGATACTTTCGATATTTTTTTCCAAAATCATATGATGTTTATCATCAAATTTCATGTGGCGGATCCAGCACTCGCAAACGGGGGGGGGGACTGGGGTTCTCGCCCTTTAGTGACCTCCTTTTCTTTTTATCGCTTGCTTTCTCCCGTCCTCGCCCCTCTTTTGCCACTGTTTGGGCCAAACGGGGGGGGGGGTGTCGCCCCCTTCGCTACCCCCCTTTATCCGCCAAATTGCTTTTTACCCTTTCTTTTTGAGGCTTACTTCCGCAGGTTTCCTTTTCAGCAGCTTTCACCGACTGCCACAAAGCATAAGTGGCGGCTTGTGCATATTATAGTCTCACGATAACCGCGCTTTTACCATTAAGTCACACGATAATCGCGCTTTTACCATTAAGAACACTCCAAGAAATCGATTCAGTAGATGAGGCAAGTATCGATTATTTTATATATGTTTAAATGGAGAAAATTCAATTTTGTCACATTGCAGGATCCACCTCTTTGTCAAAGTGACCGATGCGAGTCAACATATTAGACGTGAGTAAGGAAGCAAAGTATACTGCAGTAAGCAAGAGAGCAAGATGCGCGTTGCCGGCATCGTCGCACACTGGATTGAAAAATGGATTTTTCAGGATATGAAAAATGATTGTTTTTTCTTGCTTTAAAAACATTTAAGTATAAAATTTGTCTAGCTAAAAATATGATATTATTGACTCATTTTAAGCTTTAAAATGAAATTTTTCATCGAAATTGAAAGTGAAATTGTTTTTGTGAAAGAAGTGAAAAAGTTACCTTATGCTATGTGAAAGATTCGTATTCTTGATTTATATTAGTAAAGTTATGTCCTAAAAATTCCATATTCTTATCCACTGTGCGGCGTGAACACTTGCACACTGTGTCAACATGCGGTTGTTTCGCTCCTTGTTGTTGGGCGACGGGCGAGCGTCACGAATAATTACTTTCCAAAGTCGCGCGATCCTATTAGTCATCACACACAGCACCACAGGTGCAGAAAATGCACATGCATATAGGTACTCTTGCACTCAATACTTTTAACACCTTACATTGTTCTGCCTCACATAGAGAGCACGGTTGCCGTTTTTAGTGAATTTGGTGAAATTTCTGAAATCAACGGTTATTCAATTAACCGGTGAACAAAAAGACTAAACGATTCCGTGTATGACTGGGTCAGAAGCATTTCGAGTATCGGGTTCTGACAAGTAGTGGTGGCTTCCGAATTGCATCAAAGCGCATCGGTATATGAGCGGTCGATTATACCAACAAGTCGAAACTCTGCGCTAACCAACCGCTCACCGATGCGTCTTGGATGAAATTCGGAAGCAGGCACCGCTATACTCGCGTCATGAGCCCGATACTCGAAATGCTTCAACTCTAAATCTTATTTTCGCGAATGATCTGCTGATAGATCATACGCCCCCTTTCCAATCGGAATAATTCCACTTTCCACGGCGGATTTGCAATATTCGTCCTCGAGTAGTCCCATTCCACTCGGCCCATTTCCGGTTATTACATCATAAGCCCGAATCACACTGCGCAAGTGGAGCTGAAAGTGAGCCGAAAGTGGGGGGTCATCGGTGCACCATTCATCGATGATCGTGAAAATTGCGCGGCCCGCGCAATTTTCAGGATCATCGATGAGGTCGGAGATCATCAGCAAACAATTTCTAAAGTTATGCTGAACAAATTGAGCACACATTTTTGTAAAAAACCTTAAAATTAACGAAAAGACGACTGTTGAGCAACGACTTGCAAGACAGTTTGCAAGCTCACTTTCAGCTCCACTTGCGCAGTGTGATTCGGGCTCCAAAATTGGTTTTGGAGGGTGGAATGTGCTCTTCGACACATTCCAAGTCGGCCATTCGCAATCCAAGTTCCGCGAATGGTCCTCGAATTGCCCTTCCACTTCCAATCCCCCATTTTGGGTGTGACTGGAATCATTGGATTTGAAAGAGGAAAATGAAATCCGATTGAAAAGGACGCTTCAAAATAATCCGATCTACCGATTTTCAATTTTTCGATTTTTTTTTTTTTTAATTTTTTTTTTTTTTTTTTACATTGACCCGGTTCGACGTTTTCTTGGAGCTCATTTGATTGACGACTGGTGCGTGTTCCGCAATACACTTTGCGAAGGCTTTTCTGTAAACCCCGAGCGTGAAGGAGTGTTCAGATGAGCCTGATGATTGGTGCTTTTTATCAACTCCATCGGATCAATGCGGATATTACACTTTTGCTAAAGGCGATTTAAGGGTAGATTCAGTTGTAAAAACCTCCGAAAATAACTTGGTAGCAGTACGAACTTACGAAACCTCTCCTAAACTCATGAAATGATTTTTTCGCACGATTGTAATGCCGGTGTTGGACACTATTGGACACTATAATATAATAGGAGATACCTATCTGAATTTCGTTCGTCACTCTTTCTATGCTGACAAGGAAGACTCACATAGAGTAACTAGCCACCAGAGACCAGAGTAGTGCTTTTAATAGCCGAATAATGATACGGTGACACTGAGTGATACTGGTGCCAAAGGAAAGTTGTCTCTTATTGGCCACTTCCTGATAAACTGACAGAATCATTAGATGGGAATCTCCCATTAATAAATAGTGCCCAACACCACCATTATACGATCGCGCATTCAAAAGCATTTTAAGGGTTAAGTAATGGATTTCATACGTTTTCAGAGCTACAACATCTTTATTTTTGCTGGTTTCTACACCTGAAACAATCCATTAATTGAATTATTAAAGCGGTTGAAGCAAAATTGAATGATTTAAGAACATTTTTATAATCTTTTGTTACTCTACTGCAAGCCGTATATTTGTGCAATATTTGCATCACACGGTAAAAACACACATGAGAATGTTTCTGTAGGCTATTGTTAACCTTCTCATCTGATATACATATATGTAATCTTTTCGCTTTCACTGATATAAAAACCGATGGAATACCATTAAAGATCCGCAAAACGGCAGTAATTCGTTGTACATACTTCTTGCCTCACGTTGTGCAATTTGGCAACGTTGCAGTTCGTCCATTTAATCCCATGAAAGATATCGAGCTATTGGATGTTCCGCGGTGAACTCCTTCGCATTCGACCTTTAACACGGGTTATAATGGACAACATACAAACGTTGCCAGACTGCAAGTTACGCCCCTGTTCATAACAGGACGTCGCCTCTCTATAACCATAGGTTATAGCTCGTTGGATGGAACCTCAGTTGAATTTTGGAATTTCATAGAATTCGCGCCCAATGGGCAATTTCGCTTGTAAGAGACTTGGGATTAGTGTTGCCAGATGTAAGGCTTTAAGCCATACATTTCCCATATTAATCAATGTAAAAAATACGCCTTTTAACTTCAAATCTGGCAACACAGCCTCAGATCTAAGAGCGCGTCAGTTGCTATTTGTCTACACGTCATGCACCCAACTGCTCTGCCGCGTCGCGCTGCTTTCAATGCCACAATCCACCAGCGTCCTCAAATTGCAACATTTTTCCGAGCACAGAAATACATAAATCGAATCGTTATCGACGTGGGTGGCGGCTCGTGCACTTTGGTAACTTTTTTTTTTCCTCCACTTGTATCTATGTGCAACAATCGATTGCTGGTGAAGCACTGCTTCACAGTAGAATCGATTGTTTTACATGGAATCAATGAAGGAACAATATTATTGTCAACGAGCATACGGGCCGCCATTGCATCGATGGCTAAAGTTGAGGAACATGTACCCCCCGTTAAAAAATTGATAGGTTTGCTAGTTGTTTTTCGGATCTTGAAAATCGCCCCAGTAGATCCCGAGAAGAGGTAGATTTTGAGGCGAAAAAAACAACTGAAAAGAACACTTTGTAGAGGTGTTAAGCGAGAAAACTGCCTATTCTGACACAGAAAACCCCGCTTTTAGGTAGCGCTGACAAACCCTGACTCTGCAAAAGACCTTAGTAGAGCAAACCATTTTTTTTGTCCGCCTAATTAAAGGTTTTGTGTACGCCTAACTAAAGAAATTTTGCTGGGTGAAACCCAGCAAATCAGACGTGCAAAACATTTTGTTATGGGTGAACAAAAGATTTGATTTGCTCTACTAAAGCCTTTTGCTGATGGGTAGTTTTTTAGCCAAAGGGTTTCTGGTTTTGTCAGCATTAACAAAGCGAGGTTTCCCCAGTTTTTTTTTTCTGCATGCGTGAGCGGCGGGCTGGGTTGATGGCTGATGATTTGAAAAGAGCTCTCTTAGTATACCCAAGTGCAAAACTGGTCAAAACCTTCGTAAACCGATGTTACAAAAACATTCATAAAAGCTAAATTTTTCATTGAAAATTTTTGCACTTGATCTCAATTTAAACCTGAGGATATGCTCAATTTATTTCAGTTAAAAACTGAAAAACAATTTTTTCTCTCTTTTTTTTTGGTTCAAAAATTAATGTCCGACACCTTTGAACGTCCAGGAGATGTTTCGTATTATGCTATAAGGTGGCCTTAAAAATGAGGGAAATTAGAGCGTGTTATTCGAACGTTGAATTCTTTGACGGGTATAGATGCTTTTTTCACTGTCAATGAGAGATAGAGATACGAAATCAAATAACTCGGGCGTGGAATTGAAAGGGTAAAAGGCTGAGCGTACTTTTAAGTGAATGTTAAAGTTCGACAAAAGCCCCGGCGAGCAAAGAGGAGAAAATACGATATTATCATTGACTATCGAGTATGAACTTTGAGATTGAGTTTGTATTCCCAACCCAATTATTTTCATTCAAAGCCTCGACGAGAGCTTGAAATTTGAAAGCTAGTCAGATATGGACCTTTGACCTTCACCCAGAGCAATTCTCTTCCACAAAAGCATTCTATATTCAACAACAGGAAGCAGTCGAGGAAAATTTCGAGCATTTCCGGGACATTTTCTGGGTTTCCCGGGGTCACGGTCAAAATAGACAACTTTTTTCCCTACGTTTTTGCATGGATATAATCTTTTGTTTTGTTTCCAATTAGAGCGGAGTTGGAGTTCTGAGTTAGGATGACTCGTCTCGAAAATGAAAAGTAGCTATAATACATATGCGACAACGATGGTTGATAATAATAAGGCTGGATGCGACGAAAAAACTCGCTTATTTGACATTTGACATTGTATCCCCCCCCTCCCCCTCTTTTGACACGCGACAGCAACCGCGAGACCGAGACCCGAGCAAACTCCTATTATCACGTAAACAGACTTTGTTTTCACACGAGGCTGACAGGTGCGGAATTGCTATATTGGCGCACAAACCAGATCAAACCTCAGATCGTGAGGGACGTGGTTAATTTGGAGCTTTCGAAGGAATGAAAAATCACAGAGAAAAGCGTTTCGTTTGGCATGGAATGAGAAGGATGGTGAAAAAACTTGATCACCCGACCCGACCGGACATTTCTACTAAGGACGATTCAGTGGCGGATCCAGCCCTCGGGAACGGGGGGGGGGGGATTTTTGAATTTTCGCCCCTAAATGACCCCCTTTTTTTGTTTTCGCTCTTACTTTTCCCCTTCTTCTCCCCTCTTTCCCCACTTTTTGGGCCGAAAGGGGGGGGGACGATTGCCCTCTTCGCCCTCTTCGCCCCCTAACCCCTGTATCCGCCAATGGGACGATTAACACAGCGAACAAAACATGCGTGTCTGCATAGTCATTTCTTCATCTCCCTTTTTAATATAAAATGAATGCTATATCTCGTGCCCTGCATGCCGCAAGGCATACATGTAGCAAGACCTTTCACAAGTATATAGAGCTCGTTTCAGAAATGTAGGCCCAGCTCATTGATAATCTTTGGTGAATTTTCAATTTTCATTCCTTCAAATCAAAACAAAACTTGCCTGAGACTTTAGAGATCGGCCTGAGATCGGATTTTAAAGCGTTTCCTCATTGAAAAGCTAACGCTCAAATTCATTTTCATTCATTTTCACTGTGTAAAGTGAGAAGCAAATTCCAAAGATTATCGGTCTAGGCGCGCATATACTTCTGAAACGGCCTGTACTACTCTTTCTTACGTGGGGAAAAAATATGTCTACTGAAAGTGGCCAATATTCTGATAAAAAGTTCCCGAAAAGAAATGATGGAAATATAATGGTGGAGGCATCCCATTTCTGGCGGCCATCTTTCGCATCATCGTTGTACAAATTGAGCGCGGCGTTTGAAAATGTACCAGAACGTACCGCAACCAAATCAGGTGTACCGCGACTAATTTGAGGCGGCGATTAATGTATTTTTGAACGAGGAGTCAGAATAAGAGCTTGATCTTGAATATTTCGTCAGTACCAACGACAAATCTGCAATACCACGATCATCGAGAGCGAGACATGAACATAACCTCAAACTTTGTTTATGTCCCCGCGTACCCCGCCGTACCGACAGGTACTACGTCATCCGCCAGTCATCGTGGTACAAATCGCGGGATGCCTCCACCATTATATTTCCATCATGCCGAAAAGAAATTGTGGCTGTTTTCCGGAGAGTTCAGGTCTTTATAAGCAGAATTCTGACATTTTTCACTGAAGATTACTCTGGGCTAACATTCCAAATTATTCGATTCATAGGGGTTAAATGGACCGCAAATTCAACGGGGTCAGATTACCACCGTAAGCTACCGGAAGAGCACCGTATTGTTAGAACCGAACGCCCGGCAACTTCCCTCAAATTCACGGAACTTTCATTTAAGTTCACAAGTTTCAGAATCGAGAAGAAACATCATTCAAACGCAATTGTAATATAATCGTTCCACGGTAGTATTCCAAAGCAGACAGCTTAAAGCTCGCAATATCTACCTTCTCTCCGGACTCATGCACCTTCCGAAAGTTCTCATCACAATTTCCGAACATTCGACAATAGTTCTTGAGTTACGACCTCTCCAGTACTCTCTCTCTCTCTCTCTCTCTCTCTCTCTCTCTCTCTCTCTCTCTCTCTCTCTCTCTCTCTCTCTCTCTCTCTCTCTCTCTCTCTCCTCCCTCCTCTCCTCTCCTCTCCTCTCCTCTCCTCTCCTCTCCTCTCCTCTCCTCTCCCCTCATTTCACTCGTCTTCTGGTTTGTATTTCTCACCCACTCATCCTCTCTTCCCCTTTTCAACCCATTCACCCCCTCTCCTACTTCATAAGAACTTGAAAGAGCCACATACAATATACGAACTTCGCAAAGTTGGAAGAGATAACGATCATTTTCGATCTGCTGGTGCAATTGCACCCATACCACGACACCACAAACGGCTGCGTCGTCATCGATGACTGGTGGCTGCCGCGTGGCCGATTACTCGAGGAAACCTGAACAAAATTGTTCACAAGTAGGATTTAATTCGTTCGATTCAACTCAGCAGGATGATCGAATCAATTTTGTTCAGGCAACTCCTCCGTATTTGAATCGTAGAAAGGCTGGCGATGACTCAGACAATTCTAATGGGGGCAGTTATGAGGGTTTGAATTTTGGTGGTTGTTGTTGTTTTTTGTTTGTTTTTTATAAAGAAAATGAAAGTACTTACGTAGTTGATATGAGTTGAGAACAAAGGTACATTTGGTTTCTCCTGGTTTCGGAGATACACTCGTGTGAAGTTGCGAAAAACCATGTGCGTTGTGACGTCATATCGAAATTCTCATTCAGAACAATTTTGAGCCAAAACCGCATCTCCGAAACTATGAAACCTATAGTCTGTTCGTTATAACTTGAGTCCTGAGCGGGCGATAAATGAATATCGGAAAATAGAGAATGGCAACACTTCAATAAGTTGTCATAGCCCGAGTGACGAGTGTTAGCACTCCTACGTTGCCACAGAAGGCAAATCTACCAGAATCTCCAGGTCTCAATTAAGTTAGAACGAACAGACTATTGTTAGAGATCAACGCGGCATCCTTGTTTTCAGCTTACCAAGTACTTTCATTTTCTTTGCAAAAAACACCAAACTTCCGACCATCGCAAAGTGGCACCATTTAGGATTGTTTTGTAATACCTGATACGATGCACTTAACATTAAACTGAAAAGAGAGAAAAAATGAATAAAATGTCCGAGAAAAAAATAATAAAAAAATAAAAAAGGGTGTGTCGCTGAATCGATTCCTACTGAGGTCATTTGATTCGTTCATCCTCTACACAGGAACTTTAAATAAGTGAACGATAAAAGTTGATTGAACGACTCACATCTGAAAGCTCGAGTATAGAGATAAGTCGAATCTCTCTCTCTCTCTCTTTCTAAAGCTTCAAGTCGGGAGAATCGTCAGCGCGGCTCTCTGTGCGTTATAAAGCAATAATATACAGGGTGTTGATTAAAATATGTACGATCTCGAATTTCTCGCGAACGGCTTCGAATTTCATAAAACGCCGAAACACGTCTAAAATATTTTCGAGGGGGACATCTTTTTTGGGGGTCGCCGATTTTGTGGGCCCCCCTGGGGGGCCCCCAGGGGGGGCCCCACGACCCTAAATCCCATACTTCAAATGGGGACCCCCAATTTTTATTTAATATTTGGAAAGGAAATAAAATTCTAAGACTTTTGGTGCAAACCGGAAGTCGATATCGTTTTTTGTTTTCGATATATTGAAGGTCAAAGTTCGATATGGACCCATCTTCAAAAATCCGTAACTCCCCTTTGAATGGTCCAAATTGAAAAAACTTTGGGTCTAAATTGCTCTACAGAGCAAGGTCTTTTCAAATAAAACCACGCATTTTCCAAAAAAATTATTTTAAGGGGGGTTTTGGGCCCCTAAATTTTTTTGAAAATTTGAAAATTTGAAGAGGCTGTAAAAAAGAAAGGACTTCAATTTTCAAAAAACGCTGAAACACGGGTCCCATTATTTCAAAGGATACCCCTTTTCTTGGGGTCGGCGATTTTCAGACCTTACAGGGGGGGCGGGGGTGGGGGTCACATTCCTCAAAATTTGAAAATTTTAAATGATAACGACCCAGACCCCTGCTTTGTGATATATCGTTAAAAAGATCGTTACAAGCCGAACATTTTGGTGCAAACCGCGGTTCGATATCTTTTTTCGTTCTCGATTAATCGAAGGTCAAAGTTTCATATCGACCAAATGTATGATATGAACGATATGAAACTTTGACCTTCGATTAATCGAGAACAAAAAAAGATATCGAACCGCGGTTTGCACCAAAATGTTCGGCTTGTAACGATCTTTTTAACGATATATCACAAAGCAGGGGTCTGGGTCGTTATCATTTAAAATTTTCAAATTTTGAGGAATGTGACCCCCACCCCCGCCCCCCCTGTAGGGTCTGAAAATCGCTGACCCCAAGAAAAGGGGTATCCTTTGAAATAATGGGACCCGTGTTTCAGCGTTTTTTGAAAATTGAAGTCCTTTTTTTTTTACAGCCTCTTCAAATTTTCAAATTTTCAAAAAAATTTAGGGGCCCAAAACCCCCCTTAAAATAATTTTTTTGGAAAATGCGTGGTTTTATTTGAAAAGACCTTGCTCTGTAGAGCAATTTAGACCCAAAGTTTTTTCAATTTGGACCATTCAAAGGGGAGTTACGGATTTTTGAAGATGGGTCCATATCGAACTTTGACCTTCGATATATCGAAAACAAAAAACGATATCGACTTCCGGTTTGCACCAAAAGTCTTAGAATTTTATTTCCTTTCCAAATATTAAATAAAAATTGGGGGTCCCCATTTGAAGTATGGGATTTAGGGTCGTGGGGCCCCCCCTGGGGGCTCCCCAGGGGGGCCCACAAAATCGGCGACCCCCGAAAAACATGTCCCCCTCGAAAATATTTTAGACGTGTTTCGGCGTTTTATGAAATTCGAAGCCGTTCGCGAGAAATTCGAGATGGTACATATTTTAATCAACACCCTGTATATCTCGACTGATACTTCCTTACCGTCTCTTATTATTCTCTCTTCTTTCTATATTTTGCGCGTCTAGTCGTGTCGGTCCTCAGAGTCGGGCTCTCTTGACTCCTGATGACTCTTCCCACTACTCGATTTTTTTCGCTTCCTTTCCTTTTTCGCCCTTCACCACCTCCCCCTTAACCTCCTCCTAAAAAAGAGAGCAAAGTTCATCTCTCTTCCTCTCCCCTCTATCGGTCTCTTCTCCTCCCTCGCTCTCTCCCTCTCTCTCTCTCTCTCTCTCTCTCTCTCTCTCTCTCTCCTCTCTCTCTCCTATCTCACCAGATACAAGCCATGTTTGCTGGGCTCGATTTGAAACTTTTCTACGTCCATTCGATATGGTCGGCTTGGTCCAGAATCAACCTGTACTGGACTTAAAAATGGATCAATCTCACACTCACGAGCCCCAACTCATCAAAGGCCTTGGTGGATAGATTGGCGTTGACTTACTCGGACGTTTTGGGAGGTTTTTGAGGGTGGAATTCACGGCGAAGGGAAGTTATTTCAACACACACAACCCCCCCCCCCCCCCACCATACAGGGTATTTCGGTTCACCGAAGGTAGACTGAGGGCAAATTTATAGATTGATACTTCCTTGAACTTTTCAAAGTAGATCATTCGTGAAGATACGCTGATGCATTCTGATAAGTTAGAAATTTTAGGCGTCAGTTGCTTCCCGAAAAGTTCTGAGACTCGGTCTGCACCCGAGCCTGAGAATAAAATTTGCTCCTTGAAACCTTGATAAGGGCATTTTTTTCTTCTTTTTGAGTAGGTAAGTATAGATTTGAATAAAAGAAAAAAATATAATCAACTGTTCAAAAGCTATCACTGCAAAAAATGTGAGCAGTGCACAGTATGTGCACACTGAAAAAACATGCCCTATTTGAGCACGCTTAAAAAGATTACCAGAAGCATGACAGTACATATGTGAACCCATGTAAGGGATAGTACAAGTACCAGAATTCTAGAGTGTTTGTACCATAGTTCTTGACATTTTTTGGGAAATTCTAGCTCTATGACCATATTCTGGTACTAACACCAGAATTTTCTGGCCAAAGTACTAGACTTTCTGTCGTTCACATATCATTGTGCTTCTGGTAATATGGCTAGAATCTGGTATTATGACGGTAGCTTTTTTTCAAGTGCAGAGCGTAAAATTTGACAACGTTGCAGTTCGTCCATTTAAACTCATGAAAAAGATCGAACTATATTGGCCTTTTGGGGAACACCTCCCCATTCGACCCATTACATGGATTTAATGGACACAATACAACGTTGCAAAATTGCACGCTACGCTTCTGAATGTGAGCTAGCAAATGTCGGATTGTCGATGGACGAAAAGAAGAAAGAGAAGCGTACTCAAAGAGACAGCTAATCTTTTTGTTGAGTTTTCTGATCGATTGGCCAATTTAAAGCGTCCGCTCTTCACCATAGAACCGTGTGTCTGTTACGCACGAAAAGTATACGAAACTATCTCTGTGCGACGACGCAGTGCAGTGGCCACTTGGCGAGCGTCGTTGAAACAGACAACGATATCTGTCGTCAAGTGCGGGAACTTGTGAACGTAAAGTTAAAAAGTTCAGCTGGCCTCTTGGCCTAGTCGCCTCTTCGTCTGCTTCCCCATTCGCCCGTTCCCATTCCGGCCGAGAACTTTGCCTCCTCGTCGACTTGCCGCGCGCCTCAAAAAAGAAATACA
Organism: Trialeurodes vaporariorum; assembly: GCA_011764245.1. Taxonomy (NCBI): domain Eukaryota; kingdom Metazoa; phylum Arthropoda; class Insecta; order Hemiptera; family Aleyrodidae; genus Trialeurodes; species Trialeurodes vaporariorum. The sequence continues at coordinate 32,915,299 of VMOF01000001.1, forward strand.
AATTCTTTCTTATTTCCCTCCGGTTTTTGTATTCTTTTTTTTTCTTCAGTCGTTTGGCTCAGTCAATGCCAATATGCATCTCTACAGAAACTATTGCCAAATTTCAGATCAGAAAAAAATAAATAAAATTAAAAATAAAATTTAAATTAAAAAATAAAACCAGACAAACAAACGATAAAACAAATAAAAACAAAGGCGCGTCTCCTTAAATGAGTTACATTAAACTTTTCTTACATTTGAAGGAATTATATCTAAAAAAAATGGGGTCCATTCTTTAAAGGCATGTGATTGAAGAAAAAGTAAAAATTATTTTGGACCCAGAATGCAATTATACAACTAATTTCTTACGTGAAATTGAAAAAAAAAGAAAGGTACGTTTAATCAAATACTTTTCAAGGGTAAGCTTTCATGCGATAAAAAACTTAATCCCGTTATAATCCACGACGAAGCAGCTAATAAACGATTATTTTCGAGCTTGGTACTTAGAAGGTTAAACAACGATATGCGTCCAATCTATCGGTTTCATCGATTGGCTTTGACACAGTATGGACAATTGGTCTGGAGGACGTTTTTTTCTTCTTTTTTTTCTCTCGTTTAACAAACAAAGTTATTGGGCTTGAAGAGTCAATTTTTTTAGGTGTTTTCAAAAACAGAGGCAGGCAAAAAAAAAAAAAAAAAAAAAAAAAAAAAAAAAAAAAAAAAAATTGACTCAAGACAGATAGGAGACTTTGACAACTGAGCGGTAAAACTGAGTTTATTCAAAGCAATATTATATTAAGTCTTGCCCATTCTTCTCACGTCCAACTTTCAGACCGCGCTGCAACACCCCAACCCTCACCGCCCCCATCACCCCCTTGTCTACACTACACGGATGGACGGCTGCGTTGATCGTCTCCTACCCTACCCCCAGCCTCCTCCACAAAACCTCCTTCCTAATGTTCTCACCACTTCAATGCAGTCTTTGAGTGTGCTTTCTATAGATTGGGGGGGGAGGAGGAGGAGGAGGAGGAGGAGGAGGAGGAGGAGGAGGAAGGGGTGCAGATTGGGGGGGGAGGAGGAGGAGGAGGAGGAAGGGGTGCACATCGTTGAGCCGTGCCGAGAGGGCCGCGGCCGTGCAAAAACATGCAGCGTCTTGCGATTGCAAGTAAACGAGACCAATGGCATGGCGGTTGGTGTCTTGTGAACGATCGATATTCGTTTTCCCTCTACATTAACTGTATGTAAAAGTATGGATCCATTCCAGAGATTACTAAGCCTAAGAGATATGGCACTTCCTACCTCCGCCGTGTTATAAAACCGTTGGCCGGGCTCCGTAAAAAACGCCTGCAGAATGGCCGTGATACAACCTGCAGTACGCTGATGACCGTTAAACATTGTTGTTATTCATGTTGTTGGAAATGAGGTTAGATTCTCTGCAGCATCTAAATGTTTGTCATTTAATGGCCGATGGGATGATTAAAGTGACTTAGATTTTCAGATTCACGAACAAAATATACTCAGAGCTCATTAAACTTCCCAAACACTTTATTAATCTTATTAATTTAGTTAGTGGCGTTGCTGTCAAATCTCATTCAAACAACAACAGTAGTAACAATGTTTACGGTCACCAGCGTACGCCACATTGCATACTTCGTAGGAGTCGAATAACACTTTTGAATCGTTATGCCATATCTCTTAGGCTTAGTAATCTCTGATCCATTCAGAGGAAATATCAAACTCTCGAGCTTTTCAAAGTTCCAATAGACCTGTTTAGTGTGACGTCACGAAAAAAATTGGTTCCAAACAAATGGTCCATCTCACTCGCTCTCGTGGGTTTTTCCGTAAGAGACAAGATCCAAATTTTCAAATGCAAATTTGTGCTAGTAAGCAACAAGTTCTCTCAGATTTTATTTCACCATCGGATTCCACGTACCCTAAAATACAAACTCGCTGCATTAACATTTTCGAAACATCACGCATTAATTTACAATCACAGTTCTACCGAAGAAAGTACTATGTTTCGTACTTGTCCCACTCACAGTTTCTTATGGACACAGAATTCTAGAATATAGGCTCATCGGCACCACCACACCACGTGTTATACCTCGAACAAGCTTCGATACGAAGAGAGGTTAGGATGATTGAGTGTCATGGCGGTGATACTCCCATAAGAGACCGTGAGTAAGACAAGGACGAAACATAGATCATCTTTCGGTATAACTGTAATTGTAAATTCGTTTGTGATCTTTTAGGAATTGTGTTAGAGTGAAAAGATACTTTAAGGTTCATGGAATCTAATGGTGCGATAAAATTTGAGAAAACTGGTGGTGAACTAGCATGAATTTGCGTTCGAAAATTTGGATCTGATTTCTTATGGGAAAATCCCCGAGAGTGAGCGAGATAAAGCATTTGTTTGGAACCAATTTTGATCGTGACGTCATCACTAAACAGGTCTATTGTATCCAAATTATAGACGGTTTTAGTGATGACGTCATTTGTAGAGAGAAAAAATTCGTTAGGCGTTCTAAACGATCTCTCTCACTCTCACGTATAACCCCCAAATACTGCTGTCTCACTCTCATCGCTGAAATCGTACACAGAAACATTTTCTTTAATCCTTCAACGACCAGGTTAGTTCAAAATAATGCCACTGATCCGTTTATTTAGGAAAGGTAGTTAACTGTTCGTACTCGGGAGAGATGGAATTGCCTATACGGCGAATTGAAGGCTCCCGAAAAGACCTTATCTTGTAAGCGTTTTCATCGATAATCGCTTTTATCCGGAGTGAAGACCCGGACAATATGAAATAGACTAGAGAAGAATAACGAGTAAACTCGGGCGTGGCCCATAAGGGGTTAAAAACGTTTTCGGCAGAAATTAATTCCTTGAGTCATTTTAATGTGATTATGATAATAAAAGGTAGTGCATGAAACAAGGCTCTGTAGACAAATTTCGACACTGGAAAATGATGGCTATGCATGAGAGTAACGAATGAGTGAGAAAGATAAGTTCGAACGCTACGCGAGTTTTGTCACAGCTGATGGCGCCCGATGAGTGCGTTGTTGTGATTGTTGGTTAACCGTTGACTCCTCACTGAAACCGTCTATAGGGATAGAGCAGAAAATCGCTTGAATTTGGAAACGCTAGGCAGAGGCAACCATATCAAGCCAAATTAGGTCGACCCACATCGATAAGTAAAGTTAACTATTCCTACTAGACCGAATTGATATTGCCGACCAGTAAAAATGCAGGCGTTTCGAAAGATGATCGTCACTAACAGCTTTCATTCAACGAAATTCATTGATCAAACAGTGATAACGATAACACCCAGTCAATAGCCTGGTCCAATTAAACAGTTCTTTAGTAAAAGGGCGTATAATACAGACGAATGAATCTTACTGATAACAGAAATCATCTTACTGATAATAAATCATTTTTTTAAAAGAGTTTTCGTGCTTATAAGGCGAGGATGAATTAAATTGGGGCATACTTCATCCAGCTGAAAAATAGAGCGTAGCATATCAGAATCTCGTTTATTGCTGGGACCGATCAACTACCCTGATCTAGGATACCACGCTAGTTATATCTTGGTCCATGACCACGCCGGGGGAGTTTCAGTTTAGCGCTTGTGGTAACTCTCCCGTATTGTGTCCCAAGTCAGGACAGTTAACGGTAATACTTTAAAAAGTGCCTAAAGAATTACGTTTCACAAGGCCACACGGAAGAAAAGAACGATACAACTAACCATACGCATGTAACAGATTTTTGCGTCCGCCAGAAATCATGGTAATTTTTGCCAGAGTATAGTGAAAAATGCAAGGAATCAAGTCTAGACTAAGCAATCAAATATTCTAATTTTACCATACTCTGGTGAAATTTACCATACTTTTCGGCTGACGCCAAAATCTGCAATATGTGTATATTTCATTGTACCGCACTTCTTTTCCGTGCAGTGGCGTGTGCGGGGAGGGGGGGTGTATAGCCCCCGACCTCCAATTTCTAGGGGTGGATGAGAAGTTATAGTGCAAGCCACTTCCTACAAAAATCCTGCGTACACCACTGCCACAAGGCTCCTCCCTGGGCTCCGTGGTTATAGGTCGTTGGTAATGTTGGTATCGATACTCTGAACCAAAGAGTAAACAAGAGTCGCAATTGAATGGAAGGCCTGCGTGGTCAACGTAGATAAGGGATCCGAACGCGGGCTGGCCTGGGCTGGCCTCTGATTGGCTGCAACGGGTGGAGCAAAAATGACTCGGGGTATAGGGAAAATAACACGGGATTTTCGTTCCGGGGCGTTTATCTCGAAACCTAAGCAAAATAGTATCTAAACAATTTATACGAGTCGATTCAGCAGATTTTTCCGAACAATTTGATAGGTCATAAGTGCCACTTTATTGCAAATTCGAAAAGACTGTTTCAGTTTAAAAGTACGCACAATAGTGTGATTACATGCTTGGCGTGTGTTTGAGCAGTGTTTGAGTAACTCACTATTGTGAGTACTTTTCAACTGAAACAGTCTTTTCGAATTTGCAATAAAGTGGCACTTATGACCTATCAAACTGTTTGGAAAAATCTGCTGAATCGACTCGTATAAATTGTTTTGATACTATTTTGCTTAGGTTTCGAGATAAACGCCCCGGAACGAAAATCCCGTGTTATTTTCCCTATACCCCGAGTCATTTTTGCTCCACCCGTTGCAGCCAATCAGAGGCCAGCCCGCGTTCGGATCCCTTATCTACGTTGACCACGCAGGCCTTCCATTCAATTGCGACTCTTGTTTACTCTTTGCTCTGAACCGTTACTGTGAACCCTAGACTGAATTAAAGTATCGTAAGGTTTCTCGAGTCAAAATATCCACGATCTTCGCTTGAGGCTGTGAAATTCTGTGACGGTAGTGAGTGAGCATGGTGAGTCAAAGAACGTTGGATAAATTACCAAGAAACGAACGCTATAGACATCGAGCGTGAGGCACTGCAGGTAGAGTCTAGAGTTCTGAGGATATAGTTGGAAAGTTGAGATGTGATAAAAAAGGAAAAATTTCGATTGACGATTGACGTTCGATGCCGCGTCACACATGCATGCACAGTGCACACCGCAACGTCGCGTCGCCGCAAGTGCCGTCGCGTCGCGTCGGCGCGCAGCGTTGTCAGGTTCAGTGGTGCTCCGAGAGACAATGGAGCTGTTGCAAACTTTTGCTACAGGCTTATTAATAGTTTATTACGGGGTAATACCCTGTAAAAATAACGATTAGCGCACTAAAAAATCACGAAATCCACTCCTAAACTCACAAAATGCTTTTAAACGCGAGACCGTAATGGCGGCCGGGGCCGCGGTTTGCATTGGGTTTCCCTATCTTCAATCAGCGCCATCTACAGGAGGTAGTCTCGCAACACCACACAAGAAGAAGAAGAAGCACACAATTGCCATGAGAACACCGCGGCCTCGGCCGCCATTACGGTCTCGCGTTTAAAAGCATTTTGTGAGTTTAGGAGTGGATTTCGTGATATTTTAGGGAGCTAATCGTTATTTTTACAGGGTATTACCCCATAATCAACTATTAATAAGCCTGTAGCAAAAGTTTGCAACAGCTCCATTCCATCTCTCTCCTTCTCCCATTTAAGGTTGCACGTATGACAAGGATGGATAATGGGATAAAACCATCTTCCTCATTCAATCCTTTTTCACCAACAATCGAGCGTTGTAATTACAAATTATAGGTTCAAATGAAGGAAAAACATTGTTGCCAAATTGCACAAGCCGCCACTCATAATCACAAGCTTCCAATTTTGCAGAGATAAAAGGCACGTGAAGCAGTGATCTCAATTTTTTCAAACATTTCAATCAGATACCCATTATACAAAAAGCTTTGTTGATGAATATCTCCCCCCTTCCCCCTCTACTTTATGGCAACACTGGTTACTGTAAAACTCGAGTGCGCCGTTCGTTCACGCGGTCCAGCGTTAGTGTTAGACGAGTGGTTTATTATTATTGGTTCACGATCAACAACAAGAATAGAAATTTTTATTCTGAAAATTTGTCAAGGTCATCACAGGTAATATTCGCTGACTCACTGCACGTTCAGCCAAGAAATGCTGCCGATGACAATTTCATCGCGGGAAGCGGAAAAACGGCGTGACAAGACTCATAACAGAAGCATGGCGCACTTGATACTTGAGCAAGAGGCTAATTTTTTTAATCGGACCACGGTGGACCACATGGAACACGTAGAACACTGATTTTTTTGTTTTTTGTATTTTTGTTTTTTGTTTTTTTCTAACCCTAGTTTAAGTGTTCCTGTTCCATCGAAACAGAACGGAACACGCTGACCAGTGACCACTCTGACGAGTTGGTCAACCGATCGCAGTTACTCGTGGTCCATTGATATATGACCTCAAATCTGTCAATGGGTCTGCTGCAAACTTTTGCTACAGCGCGATAGAGTGAAAAATCTCATGTAAAACCGCTTGAAAAGTCCTTTGGTGGCAGCAAAAATTCATGAAATGCAATAACAAACTCACAAGAGGCATTTAACTGAAATCCAAGATGGCGGTAAAATATCGAGCAACCTGTATGCAAGCACCATGAACATCCAAAATGGCCAACCTCACAACATCGATCACAACCAATCACGACGCAAACAAACTCATAACCTTCGATGCTGTGAGGATGTTAACGTTGGCCATCATGGATGTTCACGGTGCGTGCACACAGGTTGCTCGATATTTTACTGCCATCTTGGGTTTCAGTTAAATGCGCCTTTTGTGAGTTTAATACTGCATTTTATGACTTTTGATACCACCAATGGAATTTTTACATGATTTTACTTAAGATTATACTCTATATCGCTGTAGCAAAAGTTTGCAACAGACCCATTATACGCTCGAACCTTGAGTTCCTTGATCAGTTAACTTTTTTTCTTTTTCGGCACACATTCCATTTCGGAAAACAAATTATAAAAGAGCCTCTCAATAAAAAATGACAAAAAAGAAACAAATACATAGCACAGTTCAAAAAAGTAAAGAAAAACCGAACGTGAGAATTTGGATGAAACCCTGCGCTGGTACAAGGGCCATTCTTTTAAAAATACAGAATGTAACAAAAGTAACACCACCACTCACCCCTCCCCCCAATCTGTCTTGAGTCGATGTGTCTGTGAATTCCTTTAACCCTTTGCACTCCACTTACTTTTCCCACAGTGGCCACCTGTACTCCAAATTAAATTTAGATAATTAGTGAAAAAATGCCTTTATTCATCACACCTTATTTTTGAGCTTATAAACTAGCTACGTGTTGTATGATAATGATCTTATGGAATTACAATACAAATTAAGTCTTCTTATGATTTGGGCCACACCCGACAGTGGAGCTACGAAAGCTCAAACTTTATGCCGGGTCCGGTCCGACAGTGGATAATATCGGCATTTTTTCAATGCCGGGCCGGACCCGACAGTGGAGTGCAAAGGGTTAAAATATACAAACTGTCACAAACGTAACACCACCACCCCCCCTCCAAATCTGTCTAGAGTTGATGCGTCTGTGAATGAGTTGAGATAAAAAGTTGCAGTTTGCTTCTATCCTCATTACTTTAGATGAAGAGTTCTTCGGGGGAAATTGACACCTCTCCCCCTCTCAGTGGGGGCCCCTTGCCACGGAAGCTATCTTGATAATTTAAAACTAACAGCAATCCTTTTATGGTGATATACATCAATGATGTAACATCATACAAGAGGGCATTGTATTCTATGACTTTTGATAGACAGGAGGTTGATGGGGTTTTTAGTTTTTGTGCTTTCGCTACATCAAAAGTCAAAGTTTAATTTGGACCCATTTCCAAAACATCAAAACTCCTATTAAATAGTTGGAATTTAAAAAACTAGGAGTAAAACTGCAATAAAAATCACATGCTGTGTTTCTAGTATATATTGTCTCTGTGTCAAAATCTTTATACTAGGGTCAGCCAGCTTCTAAAGGTCTCTTCAGACGATCAAAGTGGGTCCACAAAGTAACTTGCAAGTGGGCATTTAGTGATCAGTGCGAAACATAATTATCATTTTCAAATAATTGCAAATTAACAGACATTTGACGCCTGAACTTTCAAAATGTTCTGAATCTTGACAGGAAGTGAATCTGCCTCATGATTGATGGTGATCCCCAACAACATCAATAATCGTTACAGGTTTGCGGGTTGCCAAGCTAAGATGATGAATGGTACGCATCAATCACCAGATTGCTCACTTGGAGGCTATGTTGAGGATCCAATTTGGTCCTTTGAAACAGCTTTTTCACAGCCCACACAAAGGTAATGCAAGGGGTGCTGAAAATGTCCCTTTTTTCAAAACCGTAGAGCATGGTAAAAAAGAAACAATTGCATCATTTTTTGACAGAGAGTGAAAAAAGTATGTACTTCATGTAAAAAAGTCCCCCCCCTCTCGGATTAAAAGTCTAATTTTAACCCCTATTTCTTATCCATCTTATTTATGCCACAGTGAGCAGTGCATAGCGGACAATTGAATAAGGAAAAAGACTGTGTCTCAGCTTGTTCTAGGCTACAGCAATATTTGTTAAGACATCACTGAAGTTTTTATGCAAATTCCAATAATCATAGCAGCATTTAACGGTCTTTATGACTCTATTTTTGTTTTAAATCATTCTTCAAAACAATTGAAGGAAAGAATAAAAACCACCGCTTTCAACAAAAATTCCGCTGACAGAGTTCATCAACTTTAATATACCCATCAGTGGTGATAAGACTATTTACTACACATGAAAATTATAATACAACTTACCCTCTGGAAAACCCCCAGCAGATATCAAAGAAGGTTCTCCAAAAACTGACCGAAAATTAACCTCTTGCTCTGTAACACAGAAAAAGAAAAGGATTTCATGAGTAAGTTATAGCAAATTTTCATTTCAAACAAACAAGCAAGTAGGAGCAACACTCAACAGTTAAACAAGTAGGTACTATCAAATGCATTTGAGAACTTATGAACTCTTCTCTGTCTTGCCACCTTCATGACCAGCCAAACCGCAAATTGTACAGGTTAAAAGAATTCAATTGTCTCAAACTATTCCAAAGACCATTTACGCTAGCATAAACTACATTTAAAAGAATTTCTCCTTTCCAAGAAATTTGAACACGAAACGTAGGCAAAATTAATTGGAAAAAAATTGGAAGTATGAGAAATGAAACTTAAAAAGTCTGATTCTTAAGGACACATGATCCCAATCCAGCTGATGAAAATTTAATGACTCGCATGAGAATGTGAAGGTCTTTTCCCATTGGCTGCTCCATCATTCGACAGAGATTGTCTTACATTCTGATCTGATCATTTTTCTCAATTTTGATAGATCTTGAGTGGATTTCATCCAACAGCCATCCCATCCAGTGAATTCTGAGGACTGATTGGGTAGGCTTTTATGCTCACGTTTATGTTTACAAACGGAAAAGTTCCAAACATTCTCAGTCTAATAGGTACAATGCAGAGTTTACAAAAACAATGCAATTGATGGTAGATCAGTTTGTACAGGACTATTATGTAGTGGAGCCTGCTTCCGAAACACATCAAGCCACATCGGTGAGCTGTTGGTTAGGAATGAGTCGAAACTCTGTGCCAACCAACTGCTCACCAATGCATTTTGATGCAGTTCGTAAGCAAGCACTTTCTTCTTGTCAGAACCCGATACCTACAATTCGTGACAATCAACTTAGATTAAGTTGATTAAACATCATACTATACTTCCTACTAAGTATTCTAATACCCAATGCTATATTCCTTGAACTTAGATATTTATACCCGGTGCCTTACAGGCAATAAAACTAAAAGTCTTTGATTCAAATACTATTAAAGTGAATGAAATAAAGTAGATTGTTAGGCATTAGGTAAAGGATGTGGGCTGTCACATGATCATTCCTGACGCTCGGAATTTTTTTTAGAGAGAGAAAACAAGCTCGCGACTAATTGACAAAGCGTACTGTCATCCAACAACCTTTGGGAGAGCACAGAGGCAGCCAACAAGAAGAGCTCAGGAGAATAAAAGTGATATTTATCACGATATTAATCATACTGATAAGAACTCCATGACTACCAACTGGATAAGTAAATAATGGTCTGAATTGGTGAGAGTAAACTTAAAAGATTGACATGAAGCAAAAGATGAAATTACTGCATGACAGATGATTTAAGTTAAGGGGGAAATGGTTCCATTTGGCTGAACTTATGGAAGGCAGGGACTCGGAGAATGATAAAAGTTCTTCCATACTGCTGCTATGAACATTGGAACGAATCCATCTTTTCCTTACAATGCCAAAACCAGTCATCAACTGCAATGAATTGGTCATAGCAACTCTAATTTAGGTTTGATTCAACTGCTGATAGATACCATAAATGACATATTGAATTCTTCTCTAGAAAAACTGGTACGGCAAGGGGACCTCAATTCCTGCTTCGTCCCATAACACTTAGAAATAGGGTTTGAAGGGAGATCTATTTGAATTAACAACCTGAGCAATGATTAACAGATTGCATGGAAATAGAACTGTGAAATAGCAGCAAGCATGAGAAGAGAATGGAGGATTCGAAGCTAGTGAAATGTAAACAAAACAACTCCCACAGTTGATGGTGAGAAGTTGAAAGCATACTATTTGACAGAAAAAATTTCCTCTAAAGATCAAATCTCCAGTCAATTACACTCTGTAAATATGAGAGACTAAAACAGAAATCTGTACATGTTTTAAGTCAGAAATTCAATTAAAATAGCTTCGGCCAGGTAAACAAGATCCTCTTGACATATGTGATCTTAGGAATGCACGTACCTGTCAAAATTTAGTCAACAAAAATCGAAGATCAAGCGAATCAAACGAACTAAAGGTACTGCAATGTTGACTATCAACACAAGTTTAAAATTCAAATACACAGTGCCGAACAGATAAAAAGAATTTGCTACGTGTCTCCCGGTTGATAAACGCAATAAAATCTCAATATTGTGGCAGGGTTGATATACGTAAAGTTTACTTAACACGCAGCCACAAGTCTTCATTCACGACGATTCAAGTTATTGATTATTTTTTTTCAGACAAAAATTTCTCCACGGTCCCCTCATCCCGTAAAATTAGCAATTCAAAGAAGCTCATAAATATCCGATTCTTTTGGTTAGATTATATTTTGGAAAGGACAATTTCAGATAAAATCCAAATTTTCAATGTAAATTTGCTTCTGCGAGGTAAATTTCCGAGTAGAGTTCAGTTATGTTGCGTGCGTCGGTTGTTTGAATCGAGACTCTTCTTCCCTTGGTTGGCAGCCCTGAGAAACTCTTGACATTTAAAATTACTACGTTTCTTGTTTTGTTGTCTTTTTTATGACGTTTAATTTCGGCCACATGTATTAAGCATTTAGCAAAATAGCAACTGCTCAAAAACGATTAAAAAAAAATATGAGAGATGATAAATCAAATTTTATACAAACTTAGAATGAAGACGGCCATATCCTTTTAGTTTTCCATCATTATGTTACGGACAGTTACGGAGTATACTTATTTCCAAGGTATATGGAAGAACAGGTATGGACAGGAGGCGGAGCCTATCTCAGTAGGTGACGGCTACGTCACAGATGTTCTAGACGGTCGCGATAAAATTCGCCTAGCGTTCCAAACTATCTCACTCACTCTCCCGTGATCCCCATCTCTCGCTACTGTAGTAGGTGACGGCTACGTTAGAGTCCCTGTATATCAAAGAGTCTCGCCATACGGGGTATAGATTCTGATTGGCTGCTAGATTTTAGGCTGTCACGGAGCTCGAGGAGGCGTTCTGTGTTATTCTCCATAAGAAGACCGTTGGAACGCACCTACCGAGGAAGCGTACACGCCCCTCAGCGAACCCAACCAATCAGAGTGGACGCCTCCTTCGAAATTCTTCTTCTTCATGCTTCACGTGGCGAGACTCTTTGATATACAGGGACTCTAGGCTACGTCATCGCCAAAGCAATCGTGTCGTCATCATTTGGCGGGAAAACTCGAAAGCCCCTTAAACCCCGCCTCCTGTCCATACCTGTTCTTCCATATACCTTGACTTATTCCGCTCATTTCCGGAAGTTCCGGGCAATGCGCCTGGATTGGACTGGATCCGCTATTCGCGCTCGCTTTCTGCAATTTCAAAATGATTGCATTCTTCGTTTTTAAGTCAACGTCAAGTAGAAAACTTCAATATGCTGTCCTTCGAAACTCAAATCTGGCACCACTGCATTGTTTCAACCAAAAAACCGGACTTACCTTCGACTTACCTACTTTTTCTCTAGTTGCTGTTTTCAGTATCACACACTGAGGGCTGCTGCTGTTTTTCGACTGATGACCCCTGTCAATAAGTGATACATCGATTGGAAGGACATGAATTAAAATACTGAGCATTTTGCGGCAAATCTCAGGTCAATGTAGTTTTTTTTTCTTTTTTTTTCTTGCAATTGAGCTACTTTAAGGTAGGTATCGAATATTAAAAGTTCAATTTTTTTAAACATTCGACAATTTTGACATCTCAAATGCAAAACATGACATCCAATGCGCAGAAAAATTCTCAGTTTTGTTATGTCCTTTCGATTGATGTTTTTCTTGATAGGAGTTGTCAATCAAAATTTTTGAGGCAGCCCCTTGAGAGAAAAAAATGATGAGTGTGTGTGGAAGCTCTAAAACCAAAATTTGACTGAAATTTTGCCACAGACGTTCTTTTGAAAATCACTTGCTTTTCAAAGTGTTTCAGACTTCTAGCTTTTCAAATTCCAAATTTTGAAATGAGAGTTTTGATTTTTTGAAGATCAATTTTTGACTTGATGTATCAAAAACAAAAAATCTCTGCGCCATCGCAATACTTTCTCAATTTTTCTAACTTAGTTAGAGTGAGAAAGTAAAAATGATGTCGACCTCTATGTGCATCAAAACTTTAGAATTTTAAGCCCTTTCTCATTATTTATCATGAGCTGGGGTTGCCATTTGACATTTCTCAGAAGCCCCCCCCCCCCCAAATTCTCATCCGACATCAGGAAGATTGGTGCATAACGCAACTTTTTATCTCAAACTGTTCAAAAACTAGATGGGGGGGGGGTTACTTCTGTTACAGCTCGTCGATACAACTTCACGGAAATATGATTTAAGAGCAAACAAGGCAAGGCGTCAGGCAGGTATTTGTCACCCATTTGAGTTCCCTCAGCTGCAGGATACTGCAGGGATCCCCGTATCTCCCTTAGAGAATGTTTTGAATGTTTAACCCTCTCAACTTACCAATTTTTTCTAACTCTTTGTACGAGTGACACCTGTAACCCATAGTCTTACAATCGGATGTCACCCTTTCGATGGGTGGACTTAGGGCAGACAGCCCCTCCTCCTAAGATCCGCCAATGATAAGGTATTTATATGGTGCAGCATGCATCATCCTATATTTACCCCAAGTGGACACTGGACAGGCTCAGACTACCTCTGGTACCTAACTCCTTATTTGCTGCCCGATCCTCCGAAGGCAAAAATTGCTTTATTACTTAATGTGATACTAGCAAGGCTGTATTCATCAATCAAATAATGGTTAGTTTCTAGATTTTTTTCTACCTTTTTTTGAAAATTTGAATTGTCAGGATCTAGGGTTTGTACAGAAAATGTGTTGCAATCAGTTTTCAAAAATAAGCAGAACTTACGAGACATTTGTAAAACCATTTTCTTGTTTTACTCTATTATTTCGAAGACTTCATAAAATTTGCGAAGATTTTCATAAAATAAGCACCAAAATCTTCATGCCTTTCAAGATCCCAGGCAATTCAAATTTTCAAAAATGTTACAACTAGTAAGGTACCTTAATGAACCATCGTTTGATTAATAAGTAAACAGTGACAAATTAAAGCGACAAGCCTGAAATCAAGCAAAGACCAGGCTTTAATTCTAAAAGTTGTCAGAGCTGGTGCTGACCAATCTGACTGCTTCATTTGAGAAATCAATTTTTTTTTTTTTTTTTACTAGTAGAGCTCATTTCAGAAGTGTAGGTGCACTTAGACGATAGTCTTTGGCCAATTTTCAATTTTCATTCCTTCAAATCAAAACTTGCCTCCCACTTAAGGTGATTCCAGGCGAAACTTTTCCAGATTTAAATCCGATGGATAGCACCACCAGCCGCTTTTTTGAAAAGTCGCGTGTTTTTGGCATTTTAAATTGAAACCAAAGAAAAAACGCAAAATCCAATAACGTCAGCACCTGCAAAATTTTTGATGGATTTTTTGAGCCCAAAACGAGTTAATTTGGTTGAGAATTGAAGCCATAAATTATGAAATTTGTATTGCCATTAGCTTAGTGAGTGAGAGTGAGTGCAAATGATAATATGTCTATCAACCTCACTGGCACTCATTGAGGCTTATATGAAGTTTCGTATTTCATTATTTCCGGCTTTATTTTTGGGTGTTTCAGCTTGAAACTTCCAGGGTATCTTCCTGAAGTATGCTAACAGGTGCTGACGTTCCTCAAATTTGTGAAGTTAGCGTAAATTCATCAATTTTAGTCAAAAACTGTTGACTTTTTGAGCAGCGCGACATGGTGTCTACGGTTGGAAATAATCGACCCTGAAATCATCTTAAAACTTTTGATTTTCAAGCATTCTTCAATGAAAAGCCAACACTCGAGTGTATTTTCATTAACGTTCAATTTGTATCAAGAGAAATGATGGTGAAAAATTCCAAAGATTATCAGTCAAGGTGCGCCTACACTTCTGAAACAACCTCTAAGTCTTCTCAACTGCTTCCCAAAAACGACATTTTGACTCTAGGCAGTTGATTAGGTATGCCCCACCTCTATAAAAAGCAGAGACAAATATAGACTAAGCACTAACTGGCTGCAGTAGAGGCACGCTAAATTCTTGCAGATTCGACAAAACAACAGTCAATACCCTTCTGATGTCGCAGTGTGTTGGATGGTGAGCACCCTCCTCTACACTTCCCAGCCCATCCCCCAAGTGTTTCCCAAAAGTCATCGTTCAACACTATGCGACATCAGAGGGGTGTTGACTGTTATTTTGTTGAATCCGCAAGAATTCAGAGTGCCTCAAATCTTCCCTATGTATTTTAGCGTAGTGCTCCGTCTCTATTTGTCTCGATAAAAAGTAAAATAATTTTCAAGGATAAATGCTAACTCAAGGAAAGAAAAACTCAAGAGTGATGTTTTCATGTATTTTATTATAAAAATAATTTATAAAAAATACGAACGAATTGTTTGTATAAACATGGTTATTTCATTTCGATTTTTTTCCCTTGAAAATGAAGTTCTGACACAATGAGATATTGTTGCAAAAGTCTCCAAACAAGTTGTTCGATCAAGAAACCAAAAATAAAACATTTTCCGGAGAGAAAAAAAAAATATTAAAAGGAGAAAAAAATATACATATCCATTGTACTGCTCCTGGGTGCAATCAATTTACAAAACATAAGAATTGACTTGAAAATACAAATGTTGTAGAATTGTAACAGACTCACAAGATCTTCAAAAGAGGCTTTGATACTGACTCTTGATACAGGTAAACAATAGAGTACCGATCAAAATTTTCTGCCTCACAACTTAAAACACTCAGAGTTTTAAGATGGCTCCTTCCAAATTCCAATGAATGCTCAATATTAGTTGTAGTTTTGCAGGGTGTTCATATTCCCTAATTTTTAAACGATACTTCTGGACTTTTTCTCTTTTCAATAATAAATTGCCCCAGCTAAAGTTTGAGCACATTCAAAGTCTGAAACTTTGTTGAGTAAGGCAATGTCTGAGAGGATTAAATCACTGATTCCATTTCCAATTTTATAATCCCAAGTCCCTGCTCGTATTAAATTCCCTGATGTTTCAAAGGTTTTCTTTGATGCTTGGACACCCTGTGGTTGACACAATACATCTAACAGGTTTTAGAGACATTCATCAGAGGCGTAGTGTGTAATACTACCAAAAACCTAATAATTTGGTCTTTTTCATGGATTTAAATGGACAAAATGCAACGTTGCCAAATTGAACACCACTCTATTGATATTCACAATACTTGAAATTTGGTCTTTCAAGGCCCAGCAGACTCAAAATAAGTTTAAAGATGAAAATGCTGCTGGAAGGATGATAGTGGATCAAAATTAAGTTACTAAAACCATTAAAGGGTTTTCAAAAGTGTACAGGGGATATATTCACCTCAATTTTCCAAATTTTAATTCTATCCTTTTCCTTTTTAATCTTGGACTTCAAAATTACAAAGCAAAGGAAAACGACAAGGGATAGTTAGATGAGTTCTTAGTCTCTGAAAGATTCAGAAATTTGTCTTTTTCTCTCTTCGTCCATTTGACCGTGTGTGTTAGAAAAAGAGAGACTAGGGGCAGTGACAAGACTTTCACCCCTTTGACTATCCTTTTCTAACTTATGCATCCAAATGGACAAAGAGAAAGACTGATTCCTAAATCTGCTTATGTTCTTAGAAATACTATTGATGCGATGTGAGTTAGCAATGCAAAAGAGTCTTCATTGTAATAGTAAAGGAAAGGGAGAAGATTCACCAGCAACCCTAGAATAGATATCAAGCAGAGCAATATGTATAAATTCAAAATTCATCATAGAGTTATTTTAAAATGCATCACTAACCCTTTACGGCACAGGATTTGGTTTTGGTGTATTTCTGTCCATCCATTTGTAGAGGTGGTGCGACATTCATATAACCGTACACAAATGGTGAGTCTGTACCTGCAAATTGACACCAATCTGCGAGTGACATACCACTTCACAATAGAGTTCAAAATAATTTCCTGTGGGATCTTTCCCCGCAAGAATCTTTGAAAGAAATGGAAAAAATATGGCAGTACACTGGTACCAACACGCCAGAAAGGGTTAATAAATAATGGCACAGGATTACAGAAATTATGACGAATTTTAGTTTTAAGAAGAAAAGCAGACTAATAATTAAGAAAAACTTCAACACTTAAAGGAGAGGCATTTACCTAAGTTACAGTGATCCGAAAGAGAAAATCTTGATTGTAAGTATCATAAACAGTTAAATACAATTGGAGGGAGCAAAAGTTTTACTTTTTTTTGCAGTCTCATAGGATTCTGATTACTTCATATTTATGAAAATTAAAGGAACTCATTTATGAAAGGTGACTTCTTCACATGAAACAATACAATCAATTAATTTTTTAATTACTTCAGTAATTTTTTTTTATTAATATTATTTTTAATTTAAAATGAATAAAAGAAAAGAAAACATTGATGATTTTGTTAAATTCTTCCGGCAATAACGAAAAAATGCTTTAATTTTTTACATGCTTTCTTTATTATTAATTCAATTCCTTTACAGGGAGGTAATTTTCAATGGCAGCATTATAAACGTAGGCAATGACATTTACAGTTGTTCATTGCATTCTATCAACAAAGGGGAAGGGGGAGAGGAACCTGTTGCCTTATAACCCAATTGAGGCCGTTTCTGGAAAAAGGGCCCATAAATTAAGAGGTGCGCTCTTTCGACGAAAATCGCAATTCAATCACAGTGCTGATTTCTTACAATGAGCACACTTGTTGTTTTATGGGCACTTTTTCTAAAAATGACCTCAATTGTAATCATTAATGTTTTACTG
The DNA here is from genome assembly GCA_011764245.1 of Trialeurodes vaporariorum. Taxonomy (NCBI): domain Eukaryota; kingdom Metazoa; phylum Arthropoda; class Insecta; order Hemiptera; family Aleyrodidae; genus Trialeurodes; species Trialeurodes vaporariorum. The sequence continues at coordinate 32,932,881 of VMOF01000001.1, forward strand.
ATCTTAGACAGTTCATATCAGCAGAGATCAAGATGCTTCTTTCCAAGCAATGATGATCCTTTTGGATAAACATTAATCAAACAAATAAATATTTTTTTTTTTTTATCTGGAGCAAAAACCAAATAACTGATAGCGAGTCTTCCAACTAACTTAGAAATATATAAAAAAGAGAGAAAATTTACTTACAATTCCGAATTTTGAAAATGATGACATGGCTTTGAACTTAGTTATAAGAAAAAAACTGAAATCTTTCTCTGAAAGGATTGCTGTCAATATCCCTTGGTGAAAAGTAAAAAAAGCAATTTAACGCTAAAGACAGTTATCAACATTTTCAAACTTTTACATTTATATTTTGCCACTCAAGAAACAGCCGAGCAAGTCCACAATAAAAACCATCCCAGAGTAGTAAACAAAGAAAAGCGTTTAACTGGGCTGAAAACCAGTCATTTGAGCAGCACAAATTTAGGTGTTGCTGCAAAAAATTCTTGTGCCTGATGAAAAAAACACTGTTGCCTCTCAAAGTCAATAAAATACTTTAAAACTTGCTTCTCAAATTCAATAAAATTAGCGGAAAGACTAAGTTATTTCTTTAGTGACATTTCTCAAATACCAAAGTCTCCTTGACTAGCCACTAAGTATTTTTGATTTTAATAAACATGCTGAGACAGGAAATACCCCTAGAGGAGTAACAATTTTCTTTAATAGTATCCACTGAATAGAAAACAAACTACAATATTTTTTAACCAGCTATTAAGTTTAAAAATTAAGCATAAAGAGCCTACTTTAAGTTTGGGCATCACCTACTTACACACACACACACACAAAACTAGATTATATTGATACAAAGAGGACTTAGCTTATTTGAAATAAACGTACTTTAAATCTAAAAAATAAAATAACAAAAACAAAATAATACAAATATTTTAAAACAACAATTACTTAGATCATCAGTTCCTTCTTTCTTTGAAAATGAAAAAACAAATAGGAAAAGTAGTGTCTTCATTTCGACAGGATTCATTACATCAGCACTTTGATTTAAAGGTAATTAAGTACAATGATTTCAAGTTCGTTTAAGTTCATGAGTGCAAAATGAAGCAAATCATAATTCATTCATTCAGAGCAAAACTCTCAACATACTAAAAATGTAACAGTGATTAATGCAATAATTTTTAATAGAGGAAAAACTGTAATCTTGGAAAGTACAATTGAGATCTTTTACTCTACTCAACTTCTTTTGCTTCCGTAAGGAGACAGAAAAGAAGAAAAGAGATTACCAAGATCAGACAGAAAATGCAATTATGTTAGAATTAAGTCTCAACTTCCTGCAACAAGAATAAAATTGAGAGGAAACTAAAAAATTCAGCGAACAGGTATACAAAGACCGTAAATTAATGGTTTAAGGCATGGCCAAGTTTGTTCATGTTCTTGATCATTCGATTTCTTAAAAAACTTAATTGAATATTTTTATTATTAAAAGTTTTATAATTTTTCCCCATGAATTTACAAAGTGGGTACATGAAATTTTAAAAATTAATCAATTCTCTTGTCTTTTGAAGCACTTAGTCTTTCATTGTAATTTGAGCTTTCTCGTAACAAGACAACCTACAAAATTCATTCCAATGGGTCAAACTTTCCATTGACATTTTCTGCTTTAAAGGTAAACAAGACCACAAACTGTCATTATTTTGTAAATAATTCCTCTTAATGGCTTGAACAATTTAAAAAAGAATGAATCAATGTAGTAAGTACACTCATTTCGTTTTAATGATAGAAAGTACCGGTGGAAGTTTTGATGGCATAGGAATGGACTTGGGTGGTTTTGCTGCAAGCAGGCTCTCTTCTAGAGAGTGAATTACATACAACGGTATAACTTCTCTCAAGTAAATAACAGACCAAAATTGTCCGACATTGAATTGACCAAAATTATGATATATACAACAGGAACTGAGAAGTGCCCCTTGTCAGTCACATAAAAAAGAACTCCTTTAGAAAAAGAAACAAATACTCATTTCATTAGACTGACAACAAAGGAACTTGTATTCCTTTTTAACTAGGAGAAAATTATGCATGTATAAAAGTATATTGCCAAATCCTAATTGATACAAATCAGTTTAAAACTGATTCGTGGGAAAATCTTTAAGTTTATGGACAATCAAAGCTGTAATTATATAACAGACACTGGAATTCCGGAGTGCCTTAACAGATAAAAAATATAAAAGCACATTTGAGAAATAGAGCCACAAACTAAATTCCATTGTTTGAAACATTAGGTTGGTTTTACGTGAAAAGGCAGTATTTTCCCCCACATTTTTTGCAAGTCTTTGACTGACGACTAGTTAAGAGAAGTGTAGCTTTGAATTGAAATTGATAACAATTTTTAATGGTGCTGTAAATGATGAACCATGCTAAGGTGAATTCATGGCGGGTACAATCGGTCTATTCATGATAAGATTCTCTTTAATGTTTTGATTCAAATTGTTTTTTGGTTACATCAAGTGTAAATATTTTTACCAGGAGGATACCTGTGAAGAATCAGCATAAAAAATGCAACTTAACGTAGTAGAATCACGAGTAATATTGGAGCGCAGTATGACACATCTATTAGCGATGTCAGCCGTTTTAGTGCCTTTAGCTTAAATTTACACCTCATTTGTAAAGCAGTCTTTAATTATTTCTTAACTTTTTCCTGATAGGTACAATAGTCAGCTGTCCAACTCATTAGTATATGTAACATGAAAAAAAGAAAATATTGCAGTTTTTATTAGAGATTGTTTACTAGTGCCATACACAACTATCGACACATATTGACACAAAAAATTAATTTAAAACCAGAGTTTCAAAAAAATCGCATCATGAATTTGCATCATCACTATGCCTTTGATCGATCGTACCTGTCAAGGCCTCACCTTAAGCGGAGCCTTACATTTGCTCTTATTTTCTTGGTAAGAATTCGTAACAGATGCATTGCTTGGCTAAGACTCTTTTAAGTCCAGCGCTTCAGGAAAAAGAGAAAAAAATTCACAGAATAAACAGTCAGCGCGAAACGAATTAGTTGGTTGATCGAGACACAAAATATCATAATCATAATCTAGTCATGATCAAAATTATCATGACAGTGAGAGTGAAATCTTCATGATTGATTAGGATTCTCATCAAAACTCTTCAATCTATGCGAGACTTGGTAGATTGGTGAGAGGCTATCTGTTAATTTTTACTGTAGCGGCTTCACCCTGACTAAAGCGCAATGTTTCACTCCCAAGATTAGCATTGTTTAGCATGCAACTGGATATGATGGTTCATAATAGCCTGACAGGAGGTTATCGATACTGTAGTAAGCAAAGTTTTTTTGTGATCATAGATAGAACTGTGCGTTTGATCGAAATTTAGATCATTTCAATCAAAACAAAATGTTTTAAAGATTATGAAGTTATCATGGAGGCAACATTTTTCAAAACTTTTAAGATTTTCAAGTTTCTGTCAAAACTAAATGTTTGAAACATTGCAAAGTTTCAATTGATCGACGATTTTTGAAATTTACAACGCATCTGTGATCATAGAATCAAAGGTAAATGAGAAAGTTACCCAAACTATAATTGAACAAATTTTTGAAATTTCCATTGATCGAAATTCCAACATTTTCAATAAATTTCTTTTTGATTGATTGACTGCACAGGCCTACTGATAGAACAATGAAGGCAAGTAAGGCAGTCCCCAGAGGAGGGGCCCATGAAACGTCAGGAGTGTTCTTTCAAAGAAATTCTGATGTAATTAAAACTCTGATTTCTAAGAAAGAGCACACCCAATGTTTCAATGTCTTATGATCCCTTGTTTCAAAGATCATCTTAATTATAAGTAGTTTCAAAGCTGCTTCATAAATTTACTCAACAGCGGTGACTATTGAAAGTTAAAAAGATTTTGTACTAAAAGAGGCAGACTAGAATTTAGGTGATTAACAGGGCTGTACACTGTACAGCCCCCTCTTTTTCAACGAAAGATGAGGGAGCTCAGTGATATGATCATTGCACTGATTCAACGCTCATGTGGTTTCACACCCCCAATAAAATTGCTTTATTCTCATCAAATGTAGCACTAAAGAAGAACAGGCTCAAATTTATCAATTTTTTTACAAAAAATAAACCACCTGCGGAAGTTCAAAAAAACTGCTCTTCATTTTTTTGATAGAGCTAGACCATTTAAGAATTGAACTTCAAGAAACTTTCATGATGTTTTAGTAGAGATAAAAATGTTCTGTCATGGATTTAAAACTTTGCACTTTTGAATAATGTGCCTCATTTTTTTCCTCTTTTTTTTTCATCGATTTGAAAAAATTTATCCAAGAATAAAGCCTCCACTTTTGTACAAAATACTGTCGATTATGAAAGAATCAGAAAAATAAAATTATGACTTGCTTATAACCTAATGTCATTTGCGAACACAATACAAATTCTAAATTAACAAACAAGTTTTTCCTATGTTCGACAAAATATAAATCTAATATTTACAACAACCGATTAAATAAAAAAGACTTTCTGGAGCAACAAATAAAATAACATGCTTTCACAATGTACGAGGAAGTACTAAATTTTGAAAAGGCGATAGATACAAATTTAAGAATTTCAAACGTTAATAACTTTACAACAAGGTGTAACAAAAGTTTGTTTACTTTTACATGATTAAATACACCTATAATCAGTATTTCATCAGTTTGAAATCCATAGGATTCACGGAATAATTTTTTTCCTTTTTTCAAATAAATGTAATTATTTTTTAAACAAAATAATAATAATAATAAAAAAAGAATAAATAAATGAAAAAAGTAACCATAAAAGTCAATATATAAATTGAAATAATAAAGGAAAGAATAACATTCTTTTACTTAATAATTTCAATTAATAGTTGAATGTTATAATGAATGAGACACAAATGTATACTTCTATGAAAAGCTCTAAACAATCTCATTAATTTCCCTTTAACTAACTTGGTTAGTTCTGAAAAAGTAACGTAAAAATTAGCACATCGATTAAACACAAATGTACTAAAAGAAAATAAAAAAGAAAACAAACAAACTTGAGGGTTTGATATTGGTAGACAAAGAATTTGAACAGGATGATCAAAAGTGACTATCATCACAGATTCCCAAAAAATAGGATCAAACTTCAAATACAATCATAATCCTCAACAGTTAATGTGCAATACTTAAGAGGGGATTGTCACTAAATCAACACTAGAACTGCGGCAAGCCAAGTCAGCAGTCTGCAAACAAAACAAAGCCATGGTCGGTGAGCATTCATAACACTATTGCGTATTAAACGATGCTCATCGGCCTTTGTTTGATTAGTTTTTAGGGTGCCAACTTGGGACTTTTCTGCAGCTCCACATCATTGAAGACATTGTTCAAAATATCACAAGAATATAGTTAAGTATGGCTCACTTTTATACTCCTGATACTCATTGGAGGAGTTTTTCGACTAGCAATGAAATTTAACAGTGTTTTTTAAAAACTATTTTAGTCAACAACAAAACAATGTACAGAGGGTGGGATTTAACTTCAGTTTTTCTGATGCAAAAACTTAATTCCGACTTTAAAATGAAGAGCATGTTTCATATTCTGAACTTGCACTGAAAGCCTTACTGTAAGGTAATGAGAATAACATCCCTTACAACAGACTGATTTGGTCATAATGTCACGGAACCACCATCTTGCTTCCACATTCAACAAAACTCAACTATTACCACAGACCTTTGTCCCAGAGGACAAAGAGCAGCATTACCACCAACTACAGCGGAACTGTAGACAAACAAGGCCCAGCCCTATATTAGTGTGAGAGTGTTGGCATTCTCTGATTAGGAGCCATCAACAATTGAATCTTATAATCTCTGGCTTTCCAAACAATCAATCAGAGATTTTTGTTTGTTTCCAAACTTTCAAGTAGGAGAGCAAACTTTCTGCGGAAACCATTAAGTACAAAGTGAAATTAGGAGGAGACAAAATCACGATGATGACAATAGCCTAAACAAAAAATATCGTTTCAGTACAAAGCAAATATTTTAAACAGGCACATCAGATGCTGGTCCAGCTGATGGGCGTTTCAAATGAGCAAATGGAATGCTGTTTCAATGAACACCTGATTCAAACGAAACAATCAGAGGCCAGTTCGGTGACATCATCACTAAAATCAGTTTACATCAGCGGTTCTCAAACTCCCTGGGCCTGTGAGCCACTCATCAACCAGACACTGCTTTTGTGGATCACCTATTAAAATTTACACATTTTTTTTTTTGGCCTCTTTCTTCCCCTGTTGACTGCTCCCTTTGGAAAGTAAATGAATAAAAACAAAAACTAAACAGTTAAGGAACTTTTTTTAAAGATCAAAAATTGAAAACCGCGATGAATGACTGCAAAACTATGGCCAAAAAATAGTTGTTTGATAAAACAGAAATTGTTTGATAAAATAACAGGCCTATGGCAACTATGGGACTTTTTACGAAGATCTATTACTTTTGCATTTTTTCCGCTTAGCCTCCATGAACCACATGAGCAGTCAGCAGGGCTTGCAGACCACAGTTTGAGAACCGTTGATTAATAACAACGTGCAAGCAAGCACAGTAGTACTCTTTAAGACAAATATTTATGACTACCTAAATCAGAGGCATTTACACTCTAAAAAGAAGGATCAGAGAGAAGCGGTTGACGTGGAAAATAACAAGAGGCCAGCACAGTTTGGACGCAGAAAAAAAAGAAAAGGATACATGTCATGTACAAGATGAGACGTTTAATCGATCAACAGCTCAAAGTGTACGGATCCTTCTCTGTGGTGCAGACTTTTTCTGTAGGCAATGTTCTTAGCCCAAGCACGGCATTCTACATTTATTAACGTGTTCACTGAAAACAAATAAAAAACATCATAAATAATGTCTACAGAAAAATGATATGGGAGAAGGATCAACAACATACAGTAGACATATTGAATATACAGGATTTCAGGGTGATTCAAAATCTAGGGAAAACAAGAATTTCAGGGCTGATTGAGGACTTTTAGGGAAGAAGGGCCCATAGTACTTTTTTTTTGTAAAATGGCTTTAACTAATTGTTATATCCTAAGGTATGTCCCCATAAAGTTTCAAATCAATTCGACTTTTCCCTGACGACTTACAGAAAGTTTCCAGTAGAAGGGCCCATAGTACTAGGGGTTCTTCTTCCGGAAAGACGCACAAAACACAGGATTTCTCCAGTATTCATTGTTATTTTGCCAAAATTCCAAGCAAACCCCATTGAGTGTTACATCGATTGAAAGGGCATACCAAACTGAGCATTTTGGCGCAAACCGCAGGTCGATATAGTTTTTCACATTCGAGGTATTGAATTTCGTAAATCGACCTTCGGTATTCGATATCTCAAAATAGGAAAACAATATCGACCTGCGGTTTCCGCCAAAATACTCAGTTTGGTATGCCCTTTTGATCAATGTATCATTTGATAGGGTTCGTCACACGGAATTTTTCTCATAACCCCCTGGGGGCCAAAAGCGTTACATTTTCGGGGGCACTAAATCCTATTTTTGACAAAATTTACAATTAAGAAGTATATTTTTCTGAAAAGGACTTGCTTTTTAGAGTATTTTAGATTCCTAGTATTTTAAAGTCCGATTTTTCAAAGAGTAGTAATGATTTTTTGAAAATGGGTCTGTATAGAAGTTTGATCTTCGATATATCAAAAACGAAAATCGATATTGAGCTGCGGTTTGCACCAAATGTCTTGGAATTTAATGCTCTTTCAAACGATGTACCACAAGATAGGAGGTGCCATGAGAGAAAATGAAGTTTTTTCGACAACAGAAAAAGTCCTGTTTCTGTGAAAGCACCCTTAATACCTCTTTTTTCAGTTGATTTGTAACATCGAACTTTTTAAGAGGTTCCACCACACCAAGCGACCAGCAAAAACTAGTCATCCTCTAGTTTTGAGTGGCTCGCCCACTGCAGAAAGGGGGCATTTCCAAGAAAAATGCAAAAAAACTGTAGATTGAGCAACCAAAGCATAGCTGAAAGTTGAAATAAAATTTGAAGAGTCATTTGAGCCATGGATCAAAAACTTTCAAGAGTGATCAAACCATATTGAAGTAACAAGGATTTGAATAATATTTCACTTACATTTTGGATTTTGAAAATGGACTGCTACTAATGGACTTAGATATCCTTCTGTGTTTTCAAAAGGATAGAAATAGCCAGGGAAACCTTGTTGCGGGTAATACTTGATTGGACCAATATTCTCAATATCAGCTGGAGCTTCTCCATGACAGCTGACCCAAACTGTTCTTAACTGAGATCAAAGAAAAAGTATTAAATTAAAAAAAAAAAAAAACTTTTACTTGAAGAATAGTTCAGCAAATTGAAAAATCTATTCTTGGAATAGATGGTCAGTAGGAGTCCCTAGAGAAACCTTAAATTTATGGACAGGTTTTGTGAAGGTCCTTATCGAAGTGGGACATTTGAATTCCGATGTATTCAAATAGGTGGAACCTACTTTTTCATCCAATTTTTTTGAGCATCTCTAGAATCCAAATTTTAATCAAATTTTGTGTGTATTTGTTGCGTGGATTGAAAAAACCCACTGTATTGTTTAGCCCACTTACTTAACCCTCCTTTTCTTTTGTCCGCAATGATTTCGCAAACGCAAACCACGAATGTATTGTGAACACCGCCTACAAAATCACAAGGTTGCAGGCAATCAGTAAATATCATTATCATTCAAAAATCTGCATCACTCATCTCTTTTGTTCACAAGCTCCAGAGCTTGTGGACAATGGAGCTGCTGCAAACTTTTGCTACAGGCTTATTAATAGTTGATAATGAGGTGTAACCCTGTAAAAATAACAATTAGCACACTAAAAAATCACAAAATCCATAACGCGAGACAGTAATGGCGGCCGTTGCCGCCTAAATTTTATGGCAATTGTATGCTCCTTCTTCTTCTTGTGTGGTGTCCCAAGAACACCTCAAGAGGACGGAGCTGATTAAGATAGAGAAACCCAATGTAATCAGCGGCAACGACCGCCATTACGGTCTTGCGTTTGAAAGCATTTTATGAGTTTGTGAGTGGACTTTGTGATTTTTTAGTGCGCTAATCGTTATTTATACAGGAATTTACCCCATGATCAACTATTAAGAAGCCTGTAGCAAAAGTTTGCAACAGCTCCATTGTGGTCCATTATCGGTAGCAGCAGTGCTTACAGTCTGGGAAACGGGAAATCCTGCATAGTTTTTACTTGAGAAGCTCTGCCTACACTAGGTCATCCATAAAATAAAAGACGGCAACTGAGGACCACAGTGAGCAATTGCGGACATAAAAAAACAGCTCTATTAAAATAAATTAATCAATAGAAAAATGAGATAATTTACCTGTTTCGGATCAGTAGTAAGACTAATAGTTTTTTTTAATGATTCAGGCATGTCACCAGGTAGATTACGAGAGTCATTGTAGAACTCAGGAGTCCATCCATAAATCTGAAGTAACAAAATAAATAAAAAAAATGAAAACACCGCAGAAAATTTCAGAGCAATATAATAATCCTTTATATTAGTTTGAAAGACAGCATATAAGGGTGATTTTGAGAGAGTAAGGAAGGATAGAGGTGCACAGAGACGTAAGAATTTGTCTTCTCTCTTTTTACATTTAAATGCATGCATTAGAAAAAGATAGAGGGACAAGCTATCGTGCAACTTAAGCTAATGTTGCTTTCCAGGGGCGTGCCTAGGTTCCCACAGGACGGGGAGGGGGGCAAGATTGCAATTTCGCTGCCCCTCAAAATTAAGAATTTGATGACCTTTGTTTTTTTCTTTTCTTTTTTTGCTTGAACATTGATTTTGTTGCCCCCAGTGAGTGCTGCCCGGGGGCAAAGATACCCACGTGCCCCCCCCCCTCGGCACGCCCCTTTTGCTTTCCTTCTCTGATACACGCATCAAAATGAGAAAAACAAAAGTGTTTAAAGTATTACTATTAATTTTCTTTTTCCCATTTTGATTGAATTATTTACAAGCAATGGAACAGATTAGAAAGATGACCAATTAAGTTTTACTCATGACAAACCTTCATACAGCTGCTTTATTTTCTTTTTTAAGGCTAAAATATGATTTGTGGGAGTATTTTTTTGAAGCAGAAACATTCCAGGAGTGCTCAAATTGGCTTTTGAAGAAATTAGTATTGAAAAAAATGTTGGGAAAAGATCCCTCTGTCCTAATTTATCGTTTGGGGGGCGGGTGTTTCCCTAAACCCTCTTGTCTTCATGACTAATTAGCTCCCCCAGTATAGATTTCTGGCTGTGCATCTGAAGGCGTAACACTAGAGACAATCTCGGCCAATTAATGGATTTCATACAAAAACAATTAAAGAGTAGTTTTTATTAACTGTAGTCAGAGATTACAGAGCCAGAAGTTATGGGGCGTAACAATTTTGAGAGAGAATTGACAATTTTTCACCAAGAAGAAGTAAACTGGTATGAAGGGAAAAATTTTGCTTCAGTTAGATGGAAAACAGATGAAATAAGAAGGCATCAGCTGTGATAAAAACGAGCATACGCTGGTGTCGCTGGTGGTCATGTTCCTGCAATGGAGTTCTCATGGAATGACCAACAGCGTTCTGCATGATGCAATCAGAGCGAGCAACACTTTGTTGCTATAGGCAAGTTACGTTTAGCCACATCTCTATGGCTTAGTAATCTCTGAGTGTATTTGAATAAAAACCAAAAACTAGTATATTTAACCACAGTGGTAGTCAAATCGCAGTCTATCTGTAGACTGAGCAGTCCATCTATCACAGTCTATCTCTTCCCATGTATTTTTGAGGCAATGGGCTGTTGCAAATGTTTGCTACAAGCGATTTAAAGGTTGACGTAAAAAGCAGCAAAAATAATGACAGGAGCACTGAAAATTTATGAATTCCACTCCTATACTCATAAAATGCTCTTAAATACACGATCATAATGGCGGCAAAGAGTATTAATAAGGGTAGATTCTCATCTTGATTTTGTCACTCTTTCTATGCAGGGAATGAAGATTCACAGAGTCACAAGCCAACGGAGGAGAGATTCACAGTTGATCAATGATACCGTGACACCAGTGCCTGGGGAAAGTCGTCTCATAACGGCTACTTCTTGATGAAGTGACAATATTTTCAGATAGGAATCTTCTAGTATTAGTGACCAACGCTGCGACTACACATGCACATTTAAAAGCATTTCGTGAGTTTATGAGTGGATTTTGAAAGTTTTTAGTGCTTCTGTAGTTATTTTTGCTGGTTTTACCTCTAATTGAACCATTAGATTGCTTATAGCAAAAGCTTGTAACAGTGCGATTACGATGACAACAAGTATCGAGCAACAATGACACCCATCGACCTCAACAGTCAAACTAGATAGAAAAAAAAATAGGAAACATAGCACCTTAACTTCAAGCTAAAAGTCCTCTACATCAGTAATGCAAGTTACCCTTTAGAGAGCCACTCCAGGTAATAGACTATTCCTTCAGTTCAAATGAGGAAAGACTATGAGTACGACCTCAGCTATACATCAAAGACTAGAATCATGACAGTCTAAAGTAAATTGCAAAGAATTGCCTCACCCGATTCAATTTGATGAATATGCAAGGCTTGCTTTGAGGGAAACCATAACCTTTTTCACTGACGCATGGGCCGAACCGGGACATATCAACATCACACACTTTACCACGGCTTGGACCTTTCTCATAGTCACAGATAACTTGATTGGTAACACCTCCTGGAAGACTCTGGGGATCTCTGTAACCTAAAAAATTCAAAGAGACATTAGATGAATGAAAAAAAAATAATCTAATTAATTAAAGAAATAATGCCAAGGTTATTACTAACGTTGCATGAGCTGCCTGTACGGTGTCTGTGTCTTCATATCATTAATAAGGAGAAAGCCTCTTCTGTGTTTCATCAAGATACTTAAATAAAAAAATATCAATTAGGATGATTTAAAATATTTTTCTTACTTTTTTTCTTTCTATTTTTTTTTTTCTTCTTTTTTTAAATAAGATAACTTTTTAGATTTTGGCTGAGGTAGGCCACCTGCAATATTTAAAGTCATTGAGATAAGTATAGACCATTTTAGTTTTGACGTCACGATCAAAATTCGATCGAAACAAATACTCTATCTTGCTCTCTCTCATGGAGTTAGCTGTAAAAAATTAGATCCAAATTTTTTAAAGAAAATCCATGCTGGTGAACAACCAGTTTTCTCAAATTGTATTGTACCACTAGATTCCACGTACCTTAAAAAATCTTTTCTCTCCAAAATAATTTGTGAAAGATCACAAGAGAATTTAATCACCCGAATTTACGTCGAAGATGTCCTACGTTTTGTTCTTGCCTAAATCACAGTCTCTTATGGGCACATCACAGCCATGACAATCAATCGTCCTTACCTCTCTTTGTGTCGAAGCTTGCTCTAGGTATAACACATGGTGCGATGGTGCCAATGAGCCCATATCCTAGAATTCTGTGCCCATAAGGTACTGTGAGTGAGACGAGGAAAAAACATGGGACTTTCTTTAGTATAATTATGATTATAAATCAATGCATGATGTTTCTAAAATTTCGTTGACGCGTAATTATACTTCTCGGTACTTGGAATCCAATAATATAATCAAATCTAAGAGAACCGGTTGTTTACTAGCATGAATTTGCATTTGAAAATTTGGATCCCATTTCTCACAGGAAACCATGTGAGAGCAAGTGAGACAGGACACTTGTTTGGATCCGATTACGTGACAATGGGCGTGTTGCATAGATTGGAATTTTTATGTTTTTTATTAAAGAACAGAAAGTCCTGAGCAAGAGAAAAACGTTGATGGTTTCCGGTTTTTCTACGATGCTTCATTGCGGAGAAAACTTGATATGAAATTTGGACCTGTTTGAAACGACCCTGTTTTGGCGGGAAGAGGCTACGGTGGCTCGCTACGTCAAAATGCAAAACGTATAGTAATCAAGGTAAATGAAATTTAATGCATAAAATTGCGAGTTGTTCCGGGTTAAAATAGTAACTGCGACTACAGAGTTCTCGTATAATTATCTTCATTAATCTGAATAGGAAAAACTCATAAGTTGATGGTGCGGGAGCTCTGACGGAAAGCCGTCATTTTTACTGATATTCTATTTGTATCTCGATAACGGTTTTTCTGACAAGGAAAAGACTGGAGAACAACTTTAAAGAACAACAAATTTACTCTTGGATGATAAACTCAAACTTTTCAAAGCCTCTTGTTAAGGCGGGTAAAAACTACTTTTAAAAATGCAATATCACACTTTTTTCTGCAAATCCGTTATTTTATGCGGTCCGCCGCATTAGGTGTCCATCTCAATTGAGCAGAAAAATAAAGACATCAAACCACATGGAAATTTAATGCACTTTCGATTTGACTATCTTCAATTTTTACAAGAGACGAATGATATTCGAGTAAATCACATATAAAGAGGGATGGTTTCGACTGCCACGGAAGTGCCGTGCCGTAAGAATTCAGCAGGACAGCGGCCGGTCTCGCTGGTCTCAGCTCTCGCACTGCTTGCGTATACAAATCGTGACGTAGCGAGCCACCGCAGCTTCTTCCCACCAGAATTGGGTCGTTTCAAATATTTTCAATTTTGAGCAACTTTGCACCCGTTTTTCTAGGTGCAAATCAAAAAAAGAAAAAATACGGGGTCAATGATTTTCATTCTAATTTCATCAAATGAAATAAAAAAAGTTCATGCCCATTGTCACCAAGCACTTTGGTCTTTGAACATGGATTGTTCCTGCCATAGGGATGCAAACAAAAATCCACTTTCGGAGAATAGAGTCAAAATAAATTATTGAATGATAACTTACTCAAAAGGAAGTTATCGAGAGCAGTAGTCCAGATTTTGATGTTACTGGCGTTGGTGTGTTTATACCATATTATTGAGCCGTCATCAACATTGGGAGACATTGGTCGGTAACCAAGACCTGCAAGAATCAAAACATTATTAACCTTTCAAGTAAAGTCATGTAGAGTATTAACATTCTCTTATTGCAATGTCAAAGATGAATGCTCTCAAGAAAAGTAGATATATTAGTATAAAGTGTAGTGCTGTAGTCGAATCTCTTTTTCGTTATTTCAGTGTGATAACATCTCATTGTATTTTGTATGCGATGGGTTTTAAAGTTCTATTTGCCACTGTTTACACACAGTTTCCGTAAAACCGGAAAGTGCGAAAGGTGAAGTTTCAAGGCAATCCGGTAGAGAAGATATTGACGCAAGGCAAACTGATTTTGGGTACGGTACTGTCTATTGATATATTTAAAGACAGCTTTTCTATATCAGCTGTTTAAAAAAAAAAAATTCTTCCTATCAAAACGTCACCGCATAGACAGGAAATTTCGGCAAAATTTTCAAAAACTCAAGACCACTTCTGCAGTAGAAGATATTCAGCTACAGCAAAAAATTTGAAGTGCATTAGTTTGACATTATAAAACACCCTTTGCGCACTGACGTGCAAAGCGATACGACTACGATATGATAATCACCCTCCAGGCTGAATTTTGTAATTTTTTAATAACGATTTCTTGAGAAATTGACCATTAAAATTGGTGGAGAAAAAAACAAAGATATGGATACTCTCATAAGCTTTCACCATCAAAGTGTAGATGAGTGAGACAGAGTTATACTTTTTTTTTTTTTTTTTTAATACTTTTTTTTTTTGTTATACTTTTTTTTTTTGACGCATTGTACTTGCCATTCTTGTGCCCTTAAAACAATAAAGTACTATTATTATTATTATTATTATATATGTATTAATTGCAATAATTTAAACGAATGGTCTAAACTTCCAAGAATAACCACATTTTCTTGACCAATTTTGATGCTTGATGGTTCCAGAAATAAAACTTCTATCATGGGTGTCCTGACAATCTAAAAACTTAAATTTTTGTTTACGTAGATATTTTGTTATTTTGGCCTAAACTTGACAGTTTTTGAGGAGTGCTACACAGTGGAAACATTAGGAACCTAAACGAATAGGTTCAGAATTACGTCTTTCTTCTTAATCGTCAACAAAAATGGCAACAATGTTTAATGCTAGGTAATTGCAATATTGATGCATGTTCAATAGTTACCTGGATTTGTCCCAATGATTGAACTTTCGAGTTGCCATCTGGGTTCCTGATCATTAAGAGTTGAAAGCAGCACTTTCATGCAAATGGCAAATAGGAGTGCCAGGACTGAGTAAAAAATTGCATAGAAGATCAACAGGCCACCTGAAAAAATAAAAAATACAGGATTTATTAACTAGTACCAATAATAAATTTGCTTTCTCTACGACAAAGGCATTGGCAGATCATATTCCGTCAGGCTGTTTTGCTTCAGCTAAACTGAGCAGCATTCAACTTCAATCCATGAACCATTTCTTTGATAGAAAATTAAGTTCAGAGCAAATGCAATTTGAGTATTGGATCCTGAAGAGTGACTTAGAACTATCGAAAATGCAACGAGACACACCAGTGGGCGGTTGGTTACAGTTGGAATTTATTACTAACCTACCGCTCACAGATGAATTATAGACATAAGTACTACTCCTTGCCTTGGAAGAGGAGACACTCTTCCCTGTACTTGCCTTGTCAGGACTCAATACTTAACATACACCCTTTCTTGGTACATTTCAGAGAGAGATACAAAAATAGTAGCAAAACATGAAATTATTGGAAATTTCAAATTTAAGTAATTGTGATGAATGTAAACACTCGAAGCAAGGGCAACGTTTCCTACTTACATAATAATAATTATAATGGATCAGTCTGGCCGTGGTCTGTCGATAGTTGACAGATACTTTCCACCACAAAAAGCAAGGAAAATGTATTTATTAATGTTCATAGCTCTGCGTTTCTGTGGTAAAGAAAGAAAGAAGGAGATTCGTACGAATGGATTCAAAGCGTAAAATAACATCACTCCTTAACTTTAAACCTACTCACTGTAAAATAATTAAATGTGTTATCCTAATTAATAACGTCTAAAGTCTCGAGTTTGTCGACTTTTTGTTTATTTGTTTTTTTATAGGTTATAAAAAAAGTAAACAAAACAAAAGCTAAACAAAGACGTTGTTGATTGGTTGGTTAATAACAAGTCGATCAGCTGATTGTGGTATGGAAGAGTGGCGGGTTAGTTCAAATATAAGGAAAGGACTACGGGAGCGCACCAGCAGCAGCGCACTGATTGTGAGCTGTTGCTCATACCATACCTACATACATTTTTCAGGTTTTCGGAAAGGAAATTGATTACTTTCTTATGACAGTAATGAACACATACGCAGGAATACATCCTACGAAATGAGTTTTAGGAAAATAATGAGAAATCTTCGCAACTAATTACTTGCATCAAACCATTTCAGCTATTTTCGAGGAAACTTCTCTGTACCTAAGTCGAGGGTCTAGACTCATAAAGTCAAAAATAAATGGTCCGTACGCATTACGCTAGGCTCATACGCAATCCCCTCTGATAGGTATGGGAAACACAGTCGTTTAGTTTCGTGTAATCAAGGAGTCTGATATAGCGTTGTAGTCTTTGTGACCAAACCAGGAAACCATGTTATCTAGGTATGTATACATTCAATGGGGGGGGGGGGGTTGAGGGTGGTGGTGGTTGATTTCTCGATTTGGTGAGGTTTGATTGTCGTTATGGGAACGGAGAAAAAGATCAGTCATTCTGACAGCGCTATAGCGCTATCGGACTATCGGACTGACCTGTTTAAATGGAACATGCACGTGATTTGAATTATCAAATGCTCACTTTTTGAGCCGGATGTAAAAAAGTAAAAAAAAAAACAACAAAACGGGACCCCTCCCCCTCCCCGACGATTCAGTTCCTTCACCATTTCCTTCTTTTTTTCGCGTAAGAATTACCTCACTTGATAAAAAGTATCGCATTTCCTAAACAAATTACAAAAAGAGGGAATCTCACTTTTCAAGTTAGGGTTACGCAAGCACCCAACAGCGAGAATGAATGAATCCGAAAGAAAGCGGAGAGAGTTAAAAAATTAGAGCGCAACTTAGGTAGTTTCAGAAGTGTAGGCGGACCTAGACCGATAATCTTTGGAATTTGTCAACATTATTTCTGATATTACTCGATGAAAATGAATAAAAATGAAATTGAGAGTTCACTTTTCAATGAGGAAAACTTTAAACACAAAAGAATAAAGTCAGGAGCAAATTCGATATTGATTTGAAGGAATGAAAGTTGAAAATTCGCCAAAGATTATGGTTTTGGTCCGCCTACACTTCTGAAACTACCTCTAGCATGTTTAGATTTAGACCTTTCCGGAGAGAACAAATTACTTATTCGATACGTTTGAAGCGATCCAACAATCGTTCGGGGTAATTTGGCACAAAATTAAGCAGCGATGCAGCGGAGAAATAAATGCCAAACGATGAATCATAAAATCGCCGCAAGACGGAAAAATAATGCCAGCCATTGTTATGAATGCGCGCAGAGCTTTTCTTTGGCATTTGAATTTAGTCTGTTCAACGATGAAAACATGAAAGTTGAGACAATGGCTTTTGTTTTGAGCGAATGTCATTTTAAGTATATACATATCTTCGGTATCAAGAGCAAGAGGATTAAAAGCTCCTTTAAAGTTGGGCTGCATGTGACGAGGCAAGGAGTAGAGTGTAGAAACTAACCAATGACTTATTTAACGCGTAGGTATTCGTAAAAGAAAGAATCTTGTACAAATGCACACGTCAATAAACTTTCGGACGCATGGGCGGATCCAGCGATCTGGCAACTGTGTATTCTTCCCATTTGAATGCGTGAGAAACAATCGATTAGTCAAGGGGCCATGGCCCCCTCGAGAATCGATTCTTCTTCATACGTTCAAATGGGAAGAATACATGGTTGCCAGATCGCTGGATCCGCCCTTGTTCGGACGCCATTCGTGCAGAGCTGCCGCTTTGTGCATATTTGGAGACATTTTTGAAACCACCAATGATTTCACCGATTGATCAAAAGATTACACAGCTCAGTCACAATTCATGACCGTGTAATGCGCAAAAATAATCGCATCAGTAACCATTACATTTAACTGTTATACGCAAGTCGCAAAGGTTAATTCTGATCAGTGGAAAGATCAGTGCGTCGCTTGCAGTATGGCAATGCTGAATTTTGTCCGTTTAGACGCATGGAAAAGGTCGAACTATTGAAGGCGCTCTTCCCCTAATAGATATTTTGCATGAGTTAAAATGGACTAAATTCAGCGTGGCAAAATTACACGCGACGCCACTGGGAAACATATTTCTTGTTTGAACATAAGAATGCATTTCGAATATCACCAGAATTCTCGTTAAAGATACGCGTATTCGGCGTATTTTACACTTAAAATTGCATTGATTACATTAAGTACATTTAATTATTACGTAAAAGAAATTCAGATAGCCTCATATATTTT
Source organism: Trialeurodes vaporariorum (assembly GCA_011764245.1). Classification (NCBI taxonomy): domain Eukaryota; kingdom Metazoa; phylum Arthropoda; class Insecta; order Hemiptera; family Aleyrodidae; genus Trialeurodes; species Trialeurodes vaporariorum. Next base: position 32,951,344 of record VMOF01000001.1, read on the forward strand.
GTATCAATGATATGATGATGGATCAATAACATATGTGCTTGGCTGTATTAAAATTAACTTCGGCGGTGTTATTGCTACAGCTATTGGCTATATTCTCTTGCAGGATGGGAAATGGTCACTTGCTTAAACGTTTCACGTATTCACTTTGTATCGAAGAAGTTGCAAGTTAAAGTGAGAAGGGATGATAGCCGGTAGAGGGAGAGGGTGGCGGAAACTGCGAGGGTGGTTTTACTAGCGTGTTCTAGATTACACCGGAATTCTGGCGTGGCGGCTGCGGCGCGGTTGTGTCCGCATGCTTCAGCCAGTCCGCCTCGGAGACACGCAGATTCAGATCCACTGCGCCTTAACAATCCGGTCGGAGGCGGAATCAACCCCTGCGTTTTGGAGAGAGGTGGCGCACCTTTTGAGAGCTATCCGAACTCATTAAAGGTAATTTATTTCATCTCAAGTGTGGGGGAAAAATCTGGAATTTAGATCGATTAGAGACTTATTGACTCTTGTTGTTACGATATACCTTTGGCAGTTCAGCTTTCTCAGCGTTGCGTTCCGAGTCGATGCACTTTTTGTATTCATTTCTTTAACGTTCTACATACCAAGGTGTAGCTCGTTTCAGAAGTTAGGGCGGAGCGGAGGAGGGGGGGGCGGTTATTATGGAAGCTCGCATATCAGGCTCGCATCGTAGTCGCATTCGTACTCGGATCGAATAATTAAGTCGAATTCTGTTCGGATTGGAAGAAGGAAAAATGGAAATTCTAGTATTTTATTTCTGCTTCTCCAGCACTCCGATCATTGATTCGATACGATTCCGATAACGACAACGATACGATCCTCCAATGCCGACCCCCCTGAACTGATATTAATACGATAGTGTTCCGTGAAGTTTCATGACCAAAATTCCTTTGGATATTAACTCCCACGGAATTTAATAAAGTTATGTGGAATTCCGTAGGACGTTCATGGAATTCCATAAAGATTTTCATGGTAATTTCCCCTGGCGGCTCGTGGAGGTGAGGTGACAAAAATGAGGGGTGCACCGGATTTTCTAACTAAACGCTCTTCACTTAAATTTTCTTGAAGATACTATGTTTCATTCACAATTTTTCGACAGTTGAAACAAAGAAAGATGCGTAAAAATAACCAATAACCTTTCAAACCTTTTTACGTTCTTTTTCAAATTTGTTTTCTTTCTCCTCCTTCAAAAAATGTGAGGCGACGCACACTGCGAAATTTCACCGATCCAGCGGAATTTAATTATTAAAAACTTGAAAAATTGACTTTTAACGACTTGCTCTTATTTTTTACGTTCAAACAAGGCTTGGGCTTGGGTTTAGGTAAGAAAACACGGCTTCAAACTTTTTTTTTTTTTTTTTTTGCACTTTTGGTCCAAAGAGGTTGTTTCATCGCCCATAAGGAATAGGCTGCAAATGATTTGCTTTCATTTTTTACGGCTGATAGAGCTACTTGCAGGGAGTCTGAAAATGGCCAGTTTTTTCTTTAAGCCCCCTTAAAACCGGGGGGGGGGCAGGGGGGCATGGGCGCCCGAAGAAAAATTTCCAAGGGGGGGGCAAAATTGTTGAACCTCAATGGAAGGTCTGGGAGACAACCCCCCCCCCCCCCCCCGCCCCCCCTCCCCGGGGGAAAGGGGAAAACTTTTGTTTTCATCCAAATGGTGTACAATGATTAAACCAATGAATGAGTTGTGAATGAGTAGGTGTATCAAATAATATTAATTATTTTGTCGTGTTTGATATGATGGATAAAGGGACAGCAGAGAAAAATGATATCAAGGAAAATGTTTGATTCTACTATTCCTGGCAAAAAATGAGTTAAAATTACAAAATAAACAAATAATGAAGTTTGTTAACTGTTACTCCTTTGATTGACATCGCATTTTCTTTTTTCCTTTCATTTTGAACCGTAAAAGTTTGACTTTTTTGAATTCCAGGGGGGGGGCAAGTGCCCCCTCTTGCCCCCTCTTGCCCCCCGCTGCGGGGGCCCATTCAGGGGGGTCAAAGGTAAAACGGTTTTTCGGCCATAACTTTTGAACGGTTGAAGATATGAAAACGAACTTTTTTTTTAAATGAAAGGTCTTTTAAAAACCTATCTTTAAATGTGTATTGTTTCAAAAACATTGAATTTTAGTTGAATTATTGCCTTTTCAAAATTTTAAAAATTTAAAAAAAATCAGATTTTTGACATTTTCTCACATACGGATTGCACGGATAAAAACAAAAATTTGTTGAACAGAAAGTTCTCTCTTTAACGGTTAAAACGAGTCCAAGATTTTCGGGAAGTCATTCGTCTTTGTGTTATGAATATGTTCAATGAATGTTCAATACATAACCATTGGCCGTCAATGGGATGCTCAAAAGCTTTGAAACGATGTTTTCTTAAATATGAAATACCCTCTGTTTACGTAAGCTAATAGAACCTTTTCTGCGGCACCGCGCCAACGACACCAAACAAATTAAAAAGAAAAGTCAATTGTTTCACTACAGCTCTGCCATGAGCCATCCACTTTTATCGATTGTTGAGGACGCAGACTCTTTTCTTCCTCGGTCTCTCTGCTTTCATCGATATTTACGTCATATCTCCGCTTCCTTTCTCACTCTCTCTCTCTCCCTCTATTCCTCTCTTTCTCTCTCTTCCCTCTCTCTCACGCAATTTGGATGCTCATCCGGTCCCATTTCAACGAAGCAAATTTAAAACGAGACGACATCAGAATAAAATCGCCATCGAGCGAAATAAGAAGCGAATGAGATTTTATTCGAATGCCTCACACAATACTTTCAGCTTAGAGTAGGTATAATTGAAAAGCGTTGGTCTCTTTTCTCCATAAAACACGTATGTTAGACAAGGATCGACTAGTGGATGAAACCTCCTCTTTCCGTATCCTTCAACATAGGGAAATATAATTGAGGGTAAGGTTGGGGCGGCAAGGATTTAGCACTAACACTTGCAGAGCAGAGACAATTTCTTTAAATTAGGTTAATTATAGGTCACGGAGTCGCGGTCTCACAATCAGTATCGAGTGGAGATAAAACTGTGTTGTTGAAAACATTTTGTACTTACTTTAATAAGCGCCCGCATTTTGTTAGTTATGCAATTCCATCTCCCTGAAGTCGAAACAGTTGCCCGCAAGGAGCAGCAGCAGCGCTTAGTTACGCTATTTCCTCTGGGGACTCTAAACTGTTCCTTCCGAGGTTCCGAACGCGAGTGAATTTCAAATCCCATTCTGTCGTTAAATTGTACTACATTCAGTCAATAAGTCAAAAGACTTAATAGTATACCCAGAAATATTTGACATTTCAAATCTTTTTTTGTAGCAAAGTAATTTAAATCAGTTTAAAAGGGTCGAAAATGACTGGAGTAAAAATCCAATTCTTTTCTAGAATCGGTGCAAAAATATCCCCAACCAAACAGCTAAAACTGTTTTGAATTCGGCTCTTACGAAATTTGAATTGTTGATGTGCAAAAGCGCAATACTAGGCATACAGATACATGGGTTAATATTCTAGATTAATTCTTTTGGTTGAAACAAGTCATGCGACATACGACGAGGCTGACAAAGCCCAGCTAAATAGTAAGTCGTTCGTTCATGATGGCGCGACTTGTATCGGATGTTTGGTGTCAAGTAACTCGAAATTCAAACACTAGTACGCGGTACAGTGATCATGAACGATCGACTTAATGGAGTAAGCATCAAAAACGACACTTCACCATCCATCATAGTGTTAATTTTACTAATTTTCAGTGTTTTAGAATAATTCTACGCCTACAATTTCACTTGACATCGCTATTATATGTATTTTGAGGCGCTGATTTCAAAAATGCTATCAGTTTTCATTAAATTGGCCTAGATTTTACGTAAATTCGAAATTACTTTTTCTTAGCAAAAAATTCGAAATTCTGGAAAAAGTATATGAGTTTGGAGTAAAAACTAAGGCCGAATTTGAAATCAGCGGGTCAAAACACATGGGAAATCTCGCGAGAGGGGTGAGAAAGAAGTAGCTTATGATGAGAAACCCTGGTTTTACGTTCATAACAGTCGATGGGCTGCGTCAGCTTAAACATGTGTCACGTGACTTTTTTAAACCGATGGAATTAATCGGTTCTCGCTCTTTGTCATATCAGCTGAAGGAAATAAAATGGAGCAGTTGCAAGGGTCTGCATTTTGGTGTTTTTCAGTAATCAAACACAGTAATGAGAGCACCGATGTTCATCAGTAATGAGAGCACCGATGTTCATCAGTAATGAGAGCACTGATGTTCATCAGTAATGAGAGCACTGATGTTCATCAGTAATGAGAGCACTCGGTGAGCTGAGAAGAAGGATGCCTTTGGTTTCTAACTAGTTTTCATAGTTCTGGAGATGCGGTTTTGGCCCGCCCAAAATACATTGACCTACATTCCGCATTGTGATGATGTCGCAACACACACCATTTTTCGCAATTTTACACGAATGTACATTCGAAATCGGGACACATTGGAAATAAACCGATGGCGCCTTTGTTCTTTACCTCACCAAGAACTTCATTTTCTAAACACAAAATTTTAGATCCTTGTAACTGCCCCATACATTTAACGGCAGAAAAGGATTTGAAATTCATTCGCGTCCGAAAGAAATACGTCAAGCATGCGCTGCTCCTTGCATGCAACTGTTTCGACTTCACGGAGATGGAATTGCATAACTAACAAAATGCGGGCGCTTATTAAAGTGCAAAATGTAATCTCCATTGACTCGATATTGTCCATGTCCACGACCAATATTTTAATGTTGCACGATGCAACTGCTTCCATGTACAAGTCACCTACTTCTCGGTGAGACTACTTTTCAGAATGCAGAACGCAAATAGGGGAAGAAGGCGAGGAGTGCCGTAAATCTCACCCTCTTTCCATCCCATTTGAATGAGAACTTCAAAGTCAGGCTAGGAAATAAGACGTGTCCTCAATGAAATAAACTATACCGTTGAATTATGGACTATTGAGATGCTCGGCTGCGTACGTCAGTCCAATTTATAGCCATTCTGAAAACACGCAATGAAATTAAAGTTGCCGTTCTCGCTCTAAAAATTGCCTTCAACTGACGAGTTATGCAACTTCATTTCCCTGAGGTCGAAACAGTTGCATCGTGTTTCCCTTTGCAGTTGTTCTGACGGGAAATGTCCTGTTGTGTAACTGATAGATTGAAGGCATTTGATTTGAATGTTTGAAGCATCGTTGCTGCCCTTCGAAACTATTTCAGCACGGAGGAAAGGAATTGCATAGCTGATTTAATTGATGGTGCAGATAGCATTTTCAGGGGTTTTTTTGAGGGAATCTGCTGTTATACTTTCACATTGATATTCAAACGCATGGTATAGCTTGTTTCAGAGTTTTAGATTAGAGGAGCACCAAAACCAATTTTCAACTTTTCCAAATTTGCCCCAGACTTTATTCTTTTGTGTTTAAAGTGTTCCTCGTTGAAAAGTGAACACTAAAATTAATTTTCATTAATTTTCATCTAGTAGTATCAGAAGTAATGTTGACAAATTCCAAAGATTATTGGTCTTGGTGATGCGCCTACACTTCTGAAATTACCTCTAATTCTATTATTTGAAGGTAGATGGGGAAGAAAGAACGGAAGAGGAGGGTGAGGAGGATGAGGAGAAGGAGATTTTAGCCGTATATGCAATATGCATTGAATATTGGTAGACATCCATGTTATTGAGGCAACATTATAAGGGTGCAATTCAGAGACTTTATAAGAGATCTGCTTCACTTGCTGACTCGAATTTGAAAAGATCTCCAGATTCAATTTACAATATAGAGACTCAGTTTGAACCAATCGCCTTGAGATTTCTCGAGAAAATTTCAAGGGGTGGTCACTGCTCAACTGATAATAATATTCAATAGGCGAGAATTTGAAATTCAGAGACGCCTCGGGATCTCCTAGTTGTGTACTCAAGGAAAATCTCAATGAGATAATTTCAAGGTATCTCATTTTACATTGAAAAAAACTCATATCAGGCTTTCTCAAGAATATCCGATTTACAGTGAGCATTTCTAAATTGCAATTTTTCTCACTCAATTTGACTTGACTCGAGTATTTTTCAAGCCAAGTCAAGATTCTAAGTAAAGTCTCTAAAATCTGCGTACCACCCCAAGCATTGAATTATGTCATGTATACATAATCTTCATCTCATAATATTGTTTACAAACTCAGGATTTTTCTTTAACATACTCGAATTTTTGGAGTTTCCCCTAGAAAACTACTTTTCGTTTATACTCACGCTCATCGGTACAACAACTCACTCGACTCAAAATCAGTTCGCCCCCAGCTCTCCGTAGTGACTAGAGGAGCCAGCAGGGGGAGAAAGTGAGGCAGGTGTCCGGTGCACTCTGATATTCGGAATACACCGCTTTTAACGACAATTTTCCAGAAAATGAGCTGAAAACAAGCAAGTAGTTGAGAAAATATAGGATTTGCTCCTCTATTTAGAATTTGGTTTTGAGAATTTGCCTACCCCTTCAAAATTTTCTGTCGGCGCCTCTATAAACACCAAGAATAAAAAGAGGGAATAATTTAATAAGGAGAGGTGTATTTCAAACGAATAAACGAGTCTTAACTTTATGTCACGACTCAGTGGAGCTGACAATAAGGGAGATATATTCAAATGAAAAAAAAAAAATGGGGGGGAAAGGCGAAAAAGGCGAAAAAAATAGAAGTAGGCAACAGACGGAAAAAGAGGAGGAGGACGATCGTGGTGTTTCAAGAATACTAAAAAGAGCCGAGGACAAATTGAATAGGGACGCTTTGAGCTGTGAGCTTTACGTCATGGCCGGTTGAATAAAAAGGAGTTGAAAAATAAAAAACAAAAAAAAAAGAAACAAAAACAAAAATAAGAGGGACGAGACGGAGTACATAATCTGGAGCCAGTGGGTCGGGTCGGGTCGGGCGACGACGGACGGACGGGCATGGACAGTCAGCCGGCACCCAGAACAACAACGGAGGGTCGGAGGGGCTCAGGGACGAGAGAGGGTTCGGGGTGAGGGGGTGGGGGCGCGTTTGGAAAATAAGGAGGGCGACCAAGGTGAACAACATCGATTCTCGCGTCTAACCTGACCTAATTCTTCGCTGTTCCCTTCCCTTCCCCTTTCCTCATCACTGCTTCCCCCTCATCCTTCTCCAACTCCATATCGAAACTCGACATTCCCTTTTCGTCGCGTAAATTTTCCTCATTTCCATCCGGAGGAATAGAATTCCTGCTCCTGAAGTTGCCGATGCCATGCCGGCGAGCGTGGCGAAGAAAGCGCGTAGCGTGCGTTCGCGCGTCGCTCGTTGTTCGTTGTTCGTCGCTCGCAGAGATTCCCGCGTCCCGCGTCTTGCATCCCTTTATAGTACTTGCGTCCTGCGACTTGCGTGTATCGGTTGTGAGCGTCGCATACGGACGGACGATGCGTGAATGTGCGTGCGTGTGCCTCGAGCCGCCGCGGAAAGTCGCTTTCCCACCACTCCACGCCATCGCCACCGCACGGCGGTTTTTCAGCTTCCTGCTCTACTATAGTTTCAATGACCTCAGCCCGCCTTCACTCCTTCAGTACCCTATCAACGATATACCTCTAAATATGACGAAACTGAATTTCTGACGTTACGTAATCGATGCCGGGGGGCCGATCCTTGAAATTTCCGACTTTTGGATGGACTGGATAAGAATGAAAAACGGTGATTGGTGGAGACGAGACAAGTGATTGCCAAGTCGAATAAAAATACGGAGTTTATCTAATCGGTTATCAGGCAATCTTGAGCATCTGATAACCAATTAAATAAATTCTGTTTTTCGATTAGACCTGGCAACCACGTGATTAGTCTCCACCAATCACTGTTTATCATTCTTATCAAGTCCATCCAAAAGTCGGGAATTTCAAGGATCGGCCCTCAGGGACCCTCGGGGGGGGGGAGTGGTTTACTCTAAGCCTTTAAAAATGCGATGGTTTGATTCAATAACAAAAAAGACAGCATTTATTTGCTCTAAGCAAATGAAGAATGCACGGGAGGAACACGGAATGTACGCGCGTGTCACTTGTCATGTTGCTAATGGCTGTCAATGAGGGTACTTTTGGGGCTCAAGGCCCCCTTTTTGGAGAAGGGCTCAAAGAAATAGAAAAACAAGGTCATCACAACTCCTCAAAGCCCCCTTCCCCGGATTTTCAGATGGAAAATGACTCAAGAATAGTGAGAAGCAAAACAGAAAATAAAAACTGGTCATCACGTTTTTTAACCCCCTCCCCCCCATTTTAAATTCATGGACAGCCTATACCTGCACTGCGTGACACTAATTTTGCAACTATTTTTTCATTCTTTTCGATTAGAAAAATTGAGAATAATCGAAAGTTTTCACGAATAAAATTGTTGCCAATGCGAGGAATTTTGAAGATGAAAAATAGTCGAGGAAAATGCGCTTTTCCCATCATTCCTTTTGAGCTGTAAAAACAATGCAAAACTAGTGTAACAAGGCAAGTTAGTGAGTTCTCATGTTCTTTCCACGCGCGCGTATTCTTCAAATTCAAATGCATTCTTAGTCAATTTTAATATTGTTATTTTTCGTTTTTATTTGAGGTTCGGATTTGAATGCTGAAGGCTGAACGATAACTCCCAGCGTGCGATTGGGAAACTTTGTTATGAGTCCATTAAAATCCATGTAAAGTCGAATGAGAAGGTGTTCACCGAACACCCAATAAATCGATGCTTTTAATGGGTTTAAATGGACACATAGACACATAACAACGTTCCCAAATCGCACGCTACGCCACTGATAACTCCCCATTTGTCTCTGCATATTACTCCAAATATTCCTATCTTTACCTATTTAAAACACCTTTATCGGGTTGAAGTCTAAAAATAATAAAACACAGCACTAATTTCTGCATTAACTTATTAATCTAAATGTATTTCCCTATACTTACATCTCGCTCTGCCTATTTTTCACAAAATTTCCACGTTTTTTCTTCTTCTGAAAAGGAAAAAAACTACTGAAACAGGTATTAAAATATAACTCTTCAAGGAAAAGATTAGAGTGTTCAACAAAATGTGAAAGCGCGGCGCCAAAAATAGGGCGCTACTATCTCAACGTAAAAAAAAAAAAAAAAAGAAAAAAAAAAAAAAACCAGTTTTACCTTGATCTTTCTCCCTGTTTGCTGGCCCATCTTTCATTAGATTTTTTGAACGGCTCTAAAACGCAACAAGCAATTCCAATTTTTTTTTCAATGTTTTACCCTTTCATTTGCAGTAAAGGGTTAAATAAAAGTGTAGCTCGAGGGAATTTTTAGTCCCCTTAGTGTCAGCGACGACTTCCCGCGGACGAGCAAGCATACGACTGCAGAGCGCAAAAATCCAAAAAGAGCCATCAAACTGAGCGTTGATCTCGATGACTCACTCAGCAGAGCATTTTGATTGGCCAAAATTGTTGAGTTAATGTTTTGCATCCGAGACATATCTTTAGCCAATCCTGTCTATAAACTATATATGTCTCATATTGAGTACAAAATAATAATAATCAGAGGCGGGAAAAGTTGAATGGATGAGAGGATAATAGGATAAACGGCCAACATCGGCGCGGCGTACAGTGGGTGTGAATTTGCAGTTTCGCGGCCAAAAATCAGCAAAGTAAAATCACCTCAAATATGTAATTATCATTTTAAAGCAGAACTGATTTTAGACTCTTTTAGAACGTTTATTAGCTGAAATAATACGTTAGAAATGAGTAGACTGAGTAGAGTCCCAATATGTAGAGAGTTATAAGACAATAGGGAAGTCAAACCTCTGATCGGTCGACAAGTGTTAGGCTCTACTGCAGGTGCCGCCATTGGATTTGCCTTTGCGCATTTGTTAACAAAAAAACGGTCCCTCAGTGTTTCACGGAAAAATAGTTAATTGTCGATGTACTTGTTAATTTTAATCATGATGCACCTCAAGAAAATCTATATGGTTCCCATATAATAATATATTTAAAAGCGTAAATAGATGTCGATCAGGGAATGGCTGTGAAAGATTACATCGTTAGAAACTCTCCTGCACTGTAATCCTTGCATTGAACCAAAACACAACAAAGGCCCGCAGAATGTAAAAAAAAAAAAAAAAAAGTGCAAAATCGAGTTCAATTGCGGAGCCCGTGGCTTTTCGTGTCTTAACTCTTTACAAATATAAGAGACTCTGACTTGAGAAACATTCTGGCCTGGAAAGCTTTTAAACGGCAGAGGAGACGCATTTTGAGTATAGGGTTCTGACAAGTAGCGGTGCGTGCTACCAAACCGCATCAACACGCATCGGTGAGCGGTTGGTTTGCGCAGAATGGGTCTGTTGCAAACTTTTGCTACAACGATAAAGAGTGTTTCGTCGTATGTAAAATCGCCCGAAAAGTTCATTGGTAGCATCATAAAGTCATGAAATGCGATAATAAACTCACAAGAGACGTTTAATGAAACCCAAGATGGCGGTAAAATATCGAGCAATCTGTATGCATGCACCTTTAACATCCAAGGATTGCCAACGTTGACAATCTCACAGCTTCAGAGGTTATGTGTTTATTTACGTTGTGATTGGGTGTGATCAATGAGCTATAACTTTAGAGTGGCACATCAAGGAACGTTCCGCTGGTTCATTGTTGTCACCTAAGGCGCCGCCATCTTGCCGTAAAAATCGATTTTTAGGTTAAATTTTGTAGGTTGTTTCCGGTCGTTTGGTAAACAAACTCGGGCATCGCCGGAAACGACCTACAAAATTTAACCTCAAACCTTGGAATTAGAGTCCCTTGATGGAAATATTGTATAGGGAGTACCGACACGAGCTCAACGAGTTGTGATTGGTCGTTGGTTTTAGGCTCTCACGGAGTCGAGCAGGAGTCGACGACATCGAAGGCTCCACACGAAAGGAGTCGATTCGCACAGGAACGCATGGGAACAGACCGGAATGCCGGCAAATCCGCCAGTCCACCACTGGTCCACTGTCGAACTTAACCTTCGAATGCGTTCACGCGGTCGACAAAATCGACTCCTGTCAAAATGCATAAAGCTTCGTGTCGGTACTCCCTATACAATATTTCCATCAAGGGACTCTAGGAATCTGCCGTCCAAATTCCGCTTTTTTCAGGGATTCCTTCTACCACAGAATAATACAATCAGAACGGAAACTCTGTCGGATTTTGAAGCAAATTCATTTCGCGTCCGCCATGTTGGGATATAGGATGTTTACATCTAGATTCGCGCTCAAAAAGAAATTGAGGACATGATCCGCGAAATTTTCATTCTGAAATGCCATTAGAATAAAAGTGAGGCTGGAAACTTAAGATTTCTTTCCAGAATTTACAGAAATAAATGAGTTTCAACATAAATCACGCACGCCGCCATGTTGGAAAATAGGACCACAGCGTTGCCTATTGGTGCCGGTAAATTCCAAACTTGCTTCCATTGGCTCTTATGAGAGTTTCCGTTCTGATTGTATTATTCTGTGCTTCTACCCTGTGTGGCACAAGGTGGACCAGCCCGCTGCCACTCTAAAGTTATAGCTCATTGGGTGTGATCGATATTGTGAGGTGGGCTATCCTTGGATGTTCGTGGTGCATGCGTACAGGTTGCTCGATATTTTACCGCCATCTTGGATTTCATTAAACGTCTCTCGTGAGTTTCATACTGCATTTTATGACTTTTCACGCGATTTTACTTGAGATTGAACACTCTATAGCGCTGTAGCAAAAGGTTGCAACAGACCCATTTCAGCTTGTTGCTAATCAACCGCTCACCGAAGCGCTTTGGTGCGGTTCGGTAGCACGCACCGCTGTACTTGTCAGGACCCAATACTCAAAATGCGTCTGCTCTAACGTGTTGATTTTTAATCGTCAAATCGGCCATTTTGTCCCACTTTGCGGCGTAGTGAGGCGGTCAGCGTGTGAAATGTGATGTGAAGGCAGGCGCGGTATAGACGGCAAGGTGAAGTGCGCTATTACACACAGAAGCGTTTTAAACAAAAAAAAGGAGGAGAACTAAGAATAAACCGGTCGATTGCATGTTAAATGCATTCCGAGCGACACTTTATGAATCATGTTAAGTAACTGGCTTAGCGTATCCACTCACTCACCGACTTACTTAGCGCTCAACACTCAACAGGTTGTTGAATATATAGTCATTGACTTTCCTCTACTCGTCCACACAGAAGAATAGGGAAACAACACACATCGAAGCATAAAGCAAAGTTTATTATTGTTAGTGTCAGTAGGACACCCATTTTTCGGAGCCGCGAGTCTCCTGATTAGTGTCCAGAAATGAATTTTGTAACGTATTTTCAAGGTCACGTGTCTTGTCTCAAGTTTCCAAGCTCGGGATGAATGAACGCGAGACACAGGATTTGACGGTTGCAACAGACTGGCAGAGCTGCCGTTTTACGTATAATCAACGGTATTTTTCAATTCACCGATGATTCCACCGGTTGAGAAAAGATTACATAGTTCAGTTCAGTATTTGACTGTACTGCACGAAAGTACACTGATCTGTAATCTTTTCTCAATCGATGCAATCACCGTTAAATTACTATCCGCAAGTTTTTTAAAGCCATCGACTACTCCACCGGTTGGGGAAAAGGTTACAGATTAGTTTTTTCGTACAGTAGGTACAATCATACACTGAACTGCAATGTATAATCTTTTCTCAACCGGTGGAATCATCGGTGAATTAAAAAATTGCATTGATTATACGCAAAACGGCAGCACTGCAGACTGGTAGCGTTATCGTCAGATTTGCATAGAAGGAAAATCGTCGGATACTCACTTATTAAGGTGGTTGGAGTCTCATATGAAGGTATTCTAACGGATACGAATAGAGCACCAGCAAATGCTATGCTTCCCGTTTTATGAAAAAGAGGCAAGTAAAATGGGTTTATTTTTTTTTCGATGGCTCAACAAAACAACAATCGAAAATCGCCGGCTCTGTACTTACATATAGTGAGAGGGTGAACATGGCTCAACTTAAAATATACCGGCAATTATGCTTTTGAGTTGGAATTTGAGATAAATATGCATATAGTGCATGGATATAATAGTGCATGGATTTGAAATAATCATTCAGGAACGGTTATTTATTCTGACAAAACAACGTAAAAAACTTTGTGGAAAACTTGAACTTTGTCCATCACTCAACAGTAGGCCACCGTTTGGCTGTTTATTCGAAAAGTCTCGACGAAAGAGCTGTACGAAGGGATACTTGTCACAGCTATAGCTTTTTGCGATGGATCTCTATTTATCTCTGTGCTATAAAGGCGATTCAAGCTTAAAGCTCCAAATTTTGCCATTGTTTTGGTTTTGGTTGGACCAAAAAATGGGAAGAGGTTTGACGGTTTCTGGAAAATCACTTCCCAACAAAGACGGGTAGCTCGGGAGGTCTGCTTAAAAAAGTGATTTCCAGGGAAAAAAAATGAAAAATTAAACAATAAAAGGGGGTAAAAAAAAAATAGAAAAAAAAAGAAAACTCTGATCGATTATTGCATCGTTTTCCAATAGGTACTTTCAATTTCATTTTAGATTTTTGAAGGGAGAATATACTTTCATGGGTTTCCTTTCACGACTTTCGGGAAGCGATTTCGCGAAAAATCTTCAGAATTTTCCCAATTTTAGTCATAAAACAAGCCAATACTAAGATTTAAAGGCAAACAATTAATGGGGAATCACCTTCGTTAAACTGAAACCTGTACCAAAAATGGGATTTTTCTCCTGGATGTGGCAACCTTGTGGACTAGTCGCTAAGTGGATCTAATAATGAAAGGAATTTAACGATTGAACAGTCGGAGAACTGCTAGATGCTGCCCAAAACGCAAATGAGCTTCCGATAGCTTGAAGACCTAGATTTTGAGTTTAGAGTTACTGTTAGAAACACTCTAAAAACCAGTCCTAAAGTATTGACGCTGGAAATAAGAATTGAATGAAGCCGGTGATGTTACAGCTTTGGTTCCTCCGTAGAAAGTTTAGGAGCATATACAAGTAGCTATAGCCGATGCGGGTTACTTCCAAAGCTTATAATTGATTTTATGCATCAACGGAGCTGCATTTATTAAATTAAAACCTATAAAAAATATCGTTTCAAAGAAGAGCGAGTGGACTGCGCACTCAAAATAGTTCGACCTTTTTCAAAGGTTTAAATGGAAAAAAATACGATATTAAAAATGGAATTTGAAGCCACTGGTAGGCATGGGCCTCTAATGAAGGACAAACCATAACAAGAGAATGACGACATGAAAACAGAGGCCATCGTTCCATTAGTCCACATAGTCATATTAGAAGGAAACATTGGAGGAGGGAGGTCGGGGTAAGAAATTTTGCGGACTCACCGCAAATCGCTCGTAAGTTGGGTCCCACAACAAATCAGATACGACTTACCGTGCGTCACGTGCGTGGGTTTGGGGGCCATAATTTTTGGGCCCGGGCCGGGATACCGGCAAATTGAACGATGAATTAACAATTATGTTTCAAAGTTCGTAAGGTTGCATTTTTGCCTTCTTTCTCAAGTATACTCGAGGCGAGCTGTCTACCCAGTTTTAACGCTAACGCCTTCGGTAACCTGAAAAATTCAGTGATGCAAATGAGCCGCTAATTGCAGAAGCCGAAGTAGTTCACAAGAATTAATTTCACAGAGCAGAGAATTGTTTTAAAGCCAAATAGGTTGTTTCAAAAATTTCAAATTTTTTTTGAAGCTATGCCAAGAGCTTAAGTTTTGGTCTTCAGATGAAAATATATTCCGTTAGAGGAAGGGTTTACCGGTGAAGAAACGATTTTTCAATTTTACTCCTTTGGTTTCTGCATTAAGCGGTTCAATGCTGCGTGTGATGCAGTGGCGTAGCGTGCAATTTGACATCGTTGTATGTTGTCCATTTAAACCCATGTAAAAGGTCGAATTTGAAGGAGTTCACCGAACACCCAAAACGTCGATCTTTTTCATGAGTTTAAATGGACGAATTAAACGTTGCCAAATATGCACGCTGCGCCACTGGTGTGATTACGTTGATCAGTGGTGGCTTGTGCTATTTAGCAATCATGTTTTTTGCCATTTGAACTTACGCAAAAGTATCGATTCCTTGGGAATTCAGTGAATCCTCAGAGAGTTTACGTAGGTTTGAATGGAGAGAATCCGCTGTTGCCAAATTGCACGAGCCGCCACTGATGTTGGCACGGACATTTTGAAAAAAATTTATTTGGTGGTGGTTTAGCCATAACTTTGGTTTTAAAATGACTTTAGAGATGGTAAAGACGGAATTGACCTACCTACATACAAGCTCAGAAAATTATAAGACGACTGTGAATTCTTTTCTTACCTGTAACATAAAGAAAAGAAAGGATATTAGTTTCATGACAAAAGGAGACAAATTTTATTGCAATAAGCGCCGCGCGGGCAGGTCTTGGAGCCCAGGACCGGTTTAGGACCCCCTTTTCCGCCTAGACCTGGACATGGACATGGACTGGACTTGGACCGAGATACCAATTCTTTTTGGACCTGGATTTGGCCTCTTATGGGAATTTGAACTGGAACCCTTCTAGGCCGGCCGGTTTTTGACGGGGCCGTATGTGCGAAAAGAGGAGAATTCTAAGGAAATGATAAGTTCAGATATTAATATGTACCCCAAGTTTTTCAACATATTATAATAAATGGTCTGTTGTAAACTTTTGCTACAGTATTATGGAGGGTTGGTTCTCATGTTTAACATTTGAAAATAACGTTGAAAGCATCAGAAAGCCCCAAAAAAAAACTTTTATCAAAATTACAACATAGCGTCAGTCACTAGGGGGAGTCCCTTCTAATTGCAGTTTTCTCTATGATGAATCACTTCGCTCAGCATTAAAAGTTGCAATTAGATGAGACTCCCCTGTAGTCACCCTCTCATTCGACCGCCATCTTGCAATTTCGTTAAACGCATTTATTGAGTTTGTTAGTAGATTTTGGAACTTTCTGACACTCTCAACGTTATTTTCAAGTGAGTTTACACAGGAATTAACCCTACATAATGCTGCATCAAAAGTTAGCACCAGACCCATTATTGAACTCTCCGTCAATAATTTTCCTCCTGAATCATATCGGAATCATTTCATTTTCCAAGTCGGAAAAAGTCTTAGACAGCTTGAAAGAAATTAAGAGAAGCGTAAATGGCGGTGCCTGTGGCTTGTAGCGGGCCGGTGAATGGTGAATGGTGAATGTGGGGAGATTGTCAGTTATTGACAAGTGTTAAATGAGATGAAGGCTGCTCTCGTGTGTTTTAATAACCCATTTCCTCGGCTTCAAGCACGGCCCCAAAGGGAAACACGAGACACGCTTTTAAGTGTGCAATTTGCCAAGAACTTGAACACGTTTGGAGGTAGGCGTATACATATATAGAAGGGAGAAGGGAAGCGAGAAGAAGCGAGCCACCGCGAGCCACAAACCGCCGCGAAAATGAGCTTCCAAGTTCCAGCCTCTAATTTCTTCCTCTCGCCCACTGGATATGGCGCGGTGGATCCAGGAATTTCTCTCTCTCTCTCTCTCTTTCTCTCTCTCTCTCTCTCTCTCTCTCTCTCTCTCTCTCTCTCTCTCTCTCTCTCTCTCTCTCTCTCTCTCTCTCTGTACGCCAATTGAATGCGGGAGTTAGAAAATGACAGCCCTGGTAAAAATGGTTCATGCAGGTCCATAAGGTCCATAACGAATTTCTTAAACAGAGTATGGATATGTATGGATCCATATGGATATGTATGGATCCATATGGATATGTATGGATCCATATGGATATGTATGGATCCATATGGATATGTATGGATCCATATGGATATGTATGGATCCATATGGATATGTATGGATCCATATGGATATGTTTGGATCTGTAAGGATATCAACACGTATACCCATACAGTATCCATACATATCCATATGGTGCCATACGTATCCATACTCTGTATAAGGAATTGGTTATGGACCTTGGACCTATACATATATGGACCATTTTTGCCAATGAGACTAGGGTCACGTAAATTTCAACCCTTTCACGACCCTTTTCTAACACATACGTTTGAAATTGTGGGCGAAGAGAGAGATAGATAAATGCTTGTATCCGCTTTTTTTCTTGTCCTTCCACAGCTCCACGCGATTGCACAAATGATGGTCACTCTAACTGACTTAATATCAGCCAATAGCCGTCTTAGGTGCGCTAATGCGGCATGGTCACATGGTGATTGCAACAAAGTCAAGGAAAACTGTAAGCTGCGATGTTTTTGATTGGATGAAAATGGGTAGGTTTCACGGTCAACATCTCAACGATAATCACTTAATAACTTGTGTAACAATCAGAAGTATTCAGCAAGACGCCGCGCCGCAAGTCAAAAGTAGCGTGACCCAACCAGAAACAACAAAAGACAACGCATCTAACTGCTCCGTGGTGGACGACTTTATTTTCTGGGACTCCACAAAATAACACAGGGAACAAAATTCAACGGCTCCTACGTTGATTGTTGACAGACGATTAAAACCCGGCGGCTGCATTTTGATTGGCTACTGACAACAACATCTTTGTTCAACAGTAAACAAAGGTGCCACTGGACATTGTTTTGTTGCGTCTCCGAAAAAAAGAAGTCCAAGATCACCCTTGTAATAACAAGGGCGAGCGATAGCTTGATCATGGTTTCTGTTGCCTCTGGACCCATCCAAAAAATAAAACTTCAAAATAGGCTTAATGATTGAAATTTACTTCAGGTTATGAGCAGGTAATGTGAAAACCTTCCCAAATCAACAGAGAATGTATTGAAAACCAAAAACATTGCAGAATAAAAGTTAAAGGCTAGTGTGGAATCTGACAACGCTGTATTTTATCCATTTAAATCCACGAAAAATACTATCAATTATACTACATGAACGTTTAGGTGTTCAGAAAACGTACTATAGAATTCGATGTTTTGCAAATGGTTTACAAAGTGAAAAATCAACGTTGCTATAGATTACAAGCTATACCACTGAATAAATAAAACAACAATACTTTGCATTATTTTCAGCCGATATTAGAAGTTATGATCTTTTTTTGGCTCAAAAAATTGAGCTACGCCCCAATGCAACTTGTGATGTCAGCAGCTTAAATATTTGTAATGACAGCTTGTGCGATTTGGCAACCATGTACTTTTTCAGGTAAAAATCGATTCTGGAGGTTGCTGACATTTTCCTGGAGAATCGATTGTTTTACATTCGTTTAAATGGGGGAGGGGAGAGAAACGCTGTTGCAAAATTTCACGAGCCGCAAACTGGTACTCACGTGCTTTCATTTTGCATTTATTAAAATTAATTATGGAGTGCGCGCGAGAGTTTTACGCCAAGTGCCTCGCGATAAAGGAGTGAAGAGGCTCGAGCAAAAGGAACTGGGAAGAATGGAGTGACATTTAAGCTTTGCGCCGAGTGCCACGCGATGAAGGAGTGAAGAGGCTCGAGCAAAAGGAACTGAGAAGCATGGAGTGACATTTACGTCGCGTAAAGAAACTCACAGTCTCACTCCGTTTCATACCTACCCATCTGCTAAATCGATCCAAAAACGAGAGATGCTCATTCATACACGCATTAATCGTAACTCAAGAAAGTGACATTGCCACAACGAGGAAGCTATTGTCATCCCACTCATTGCCCGTATAGTCACATTCCTCCTCTCTTGAACAGAGCGCGCCACTGTTGTTATACTTATACTCCTTACTGTAGCGAGATACAATCGCGGCACCCCTAAATTAATGTAGGTATGGACGAAAATGGACGTGTTCCCTTCCTTCATCAGTGGTTCTGACTAACTCTGACAAGAGTGACAATAGACTGATTTATATCGCATCGATTGCCGTCCGAGGATCTCTGGTTCCAAACAAACTCTGGTAGGTACTACAATGTAGTTTTCCCGTGAGCGCATTTTTGAACGGAGCTATTAAACAAGAAATTACTGCAACCTTTTTGCGACTATGAATTTACATCCTCGAAAATGCAAAAATATACCTGGTTCCACGACAAAAACTTCAGAAATCAAAAAGATATTGCAGATTAAACGATGCATTCGAAGGTTGGAATCACCCAAATGTAATTGTTGTTGTTGTGTGGAATGGGCGGGAATTCAGTATTCTAGCCTCCATGTGCATAGTTTAAAATCTGAAATATCTTGTTGATTTCGGCAGATTTAGTCGCAGCATTCTCGAGGAAGTCGAATTCATAATCACGAAAAGGTCGCATTCATTGCTTGGTGTGTCGCAAAAGTATGTCCGTTCGAAAATGCGCATATGATGGGAAAATTACATCGAACCAGTCGAGTTTGCTTGGAACCAGGTGGAGGTCCCCGAACGACAATCCATTAATCAATACGATATGTTGCTGAACTAAAACAGTCCATTGAGACATCAAAGTGTTTTATCGAGCTAAAAACTAAAAACGCAAGAAAGGCCGAGCTGTGAGGACGAGCGCTGAAAACGTAAAATAAAGGGAGGAAGGATGTTAGATGTAACTTGAACCTCGCATTTTTTTTCGCACTTGACCTTGCACGAGGCTGAACAGTCAATGTAACCTAATATTTACGCTCGGTTATTTATCCGAGATGCAAGAATGGATACACATATCTTGAAGTTCTGTCGCCTTACTTCTGTGTTTCGCTCTTTCGCAAACTTTTTTTTGCGAGTTATTTTCATGCACAAACACAAGACAAAAAAACAACTGATTTTTACTTTTTACTTACATAGTTAAAAGTATGAATAAAACTTAAAAACTGTTAGTTTGACCATTTAAAATAGGTACACTACCATTTTGCTGTGTTAATGTAACTATTTCAGATGATGAAACTAACAGTCTAACAAGGGGACGGTACGACATGTCCGCGGCCAATCCAAAAAATTTTTACGGGAAAATGTGGCCTAGGTGATACCATTTGACGGCCCATAGTCCGTTTTTGCGAATGGGCCCTTTTAAAAGTCGCAAATTAGCGCACGCGTATATACTCGTAATTTCGTCGATTATCAATACGATGCGCCGGTAGCTCAAATGGCTACGGCATTAGGTTGGAATTTCAAACTTTCCGAGTACGATTCACGGTCTAGATGCGTACTTTTTGCACTCGGATATTTCACAGTTACTGCGTCTGCATGCTTCTCCCTGTAATATTGTGTACTTACATATCACAGTTAATTATATGTTTTTTACACGTATTTTACGAAATGCATGCAAATGTTAACAAAATGCACTGACATTTAAAAAAAATGAAAAAATAAAATAAAATAAAAGAAAATAAATAAATAAATCAACTACAATTAAATAAATAAAAAATAAAAAAAACACATAAATGAACACTCGAGGCTCAAAACGAAGTGTACGATTTGAGAGCATGTAAAACAATCGATTCAAATGGAAAGGAATTCCATCCTTCTTTTTTTTTTGAATCATCTCCTTATATGTGATGTAATCTCTTCCTTATTCTTTTTACGTACACCTATCTGTGCATTTTGTTAACATTTGCATGCATTTCGTAAAATACGTGTAAAAAACATATAATTAACCGTGATATGTAAGTACACAATAGTACAGGGAGAAGCATGCAGACGCAGTAACTGTGAAATATCCGAGTGCAAAAAGTAAGCAGCGAGTCCGAGAATCGAACTCGAGACGTAAGAATTTGTATCCTAGCGCCGTAGCCGCTTGAGCTACCGGCACTCCACATCATTAACTGACGGAATTACAAGTATAAACGCGTGCGCTAATTTGCGACTTTTAAAAGGGCCCATTCGCAAAAATGGACTATGGACCGTCAAATGGTATCACCTAGGCCACATTTTCCCGTAAAAATTTTTTGGATTGGCCGCGGACATGTCGTACCGTCCCCTTGTAAGTATTTTTATTATGTTTCGTTTTTTTTTGTTTTTTTGTTTTTTTTTGTGTAGCCTGCAGTAAGCATGAGTGAATGCAAAGCGAGCGTACATCGAGCAGAAAAGCATTCTCCAGTAGCATTCCGATCGAATCCCACAGGATTTGTCGAACAATTGCTTGGGATGTTCCATCACTTGCACTTACACGGTGAAATGCAAGCAGGGACAGGGATTTTTTTTATTATTCTTTTTCTCTAGGTTTGCTTGGGTTACGTAAAAAACTTTAAACCCATCTTCAATAAACGAATACTCACATTGGCGGATCCAGCCCTCACAAACGGGGGAAGCGAACTTGGGATTTTCACCCCCGGCGACTTCTTTTTCCGTGTTACTCTCCTGTTTTCCCCCTTCTTTCACCTTCCCTCCCTCCTTTTCCCCCTTTTTTGGCCGAACGGTGGGAAGGGTGGGGATCGCCCCCCTCCCCCCTGTATCCGCCAATGAATACTCATCATTATGATCAAACGGTGGCGAACGAGCGCAAACACCCAGCGCCACCTATTGGCGAACCTGGAAATACATCGGTTTGGATCGATGCTGTGTTAAGAGTTCATGATAATTAACCGTTCTTATACACGTTATCGATTGAAAGGACGTATGTTTATAACGGTTAGAAACGTTCAGATTGTCATAAATTAATTTTTGATCGCCACGCGGTTCAATTGAATTTTCCAGTAGTACCTACACGCGTAGCGTTTAATCTAACGAGGTTGCACTTTGTTCTATGGGACCAGGGGACCTGCACATACGCCTAACATCCAAATGTATTGGGTAGGTATGCACTTTGCAGTAGGGACACCCTAAAATAATTCGACCTTGTAACGTGGAGTTTAATGGACAGTATGCAACGTTGCCAGATTATAAAGTTCGTCCTACAGGAAACTGCGCGCTACTTGCAGTGCGTTGAGTAGATCTTACAGTGCTGGGGTTTCGTTTTCTTTCGCTTCATTATGTTCTGTTTTATTTCGCGCCCGCTGGGCAAATGCCTTAAATGCAAGCGTCAGATAATATGAATATTCTGACCGTTCTCATTTCCGCTGGAGTAAAGGTAGAGATCAGAAGCAGAATGAAGTAGAGTTAGAGAGCGAGAAAAAGGTTTGCATGGCAGCCTGAATAAACAAAGCAAATGTTTTTCTTCGAAAAGAAGAGTAGAAATGAACGGTTTTAATTTCTAACCATTTATCGTTCACTTGGACTTCTATTCCAGCCTTCATGACAAAGTCTATCCGCCCATATTTACGGAGAAAATTGCGTCTCAAAAAAGCTCAAAGGGACGTAAGCGGACGGACGGTCGGAGTATAAATTAATTAAAGAGAGAAAATGAAAAGAGCTGAACCTTTGAAACGTGAAGCCTTCTAGAAACTTGGAGCGAAGTTAAAGAGATCGAGTTCAGACCAGGGCTGCCTCTTTTTGCTGTAACACTACACGCATTTTCCAATTTCACTTGAGCCTAAAGTAAAATTTTTGAATTTCCGCGCAGAATTAGGCAATACTGGATCAGATCCAAAACTTTATAGGACTTCTCATTTTCAAAGGATGCAAAATAAACTCGTCAAATAGAAAACAAAGGCTGCGAAGTGAATAATTACTCAATACATGCGCTTTTTTACGTTTTTGATATTATTCCTAGACGCCTTAATTAGGTCAAACTGTCTTTCAATAAAGTTTCCAACAAATATTAGCTCCGCTGTATATTTGTGATGAGCACTCAATGATCGATGACCGTCCGACCATCCGTTTAATTTCAGTTTTTAGGCGGTCTCAGTCTCGGATGGTCTCAGACGACGGAATTGGGATCCGATTGGCTGAAATTGGTAAAGTCGATGATCACGTACAAGACATACTTTCAATTGTAACAATTTTGTTGTATTCTGAAATACCTGAAACAGCAAAATGGGTCTGTTGCAAACTTTTGCTACAACGATAAAGATTGTTTCATCGTATGTAAAATTGCCCGAAAAGTCTATTGGTGGCATCAGAAAGTCATGAAATGCGATGATAAACTCACAAGAGACGTATAATGAAATCCAAGATGGCGGTAAAATATCGAGCAATCTGTATGCATACACCTTTAACATCCAAGGATTGCCAACGTTGACAATCTCACAGCTTCAGAAGTTATATGTTTATTTACATTGTGATTGGGTGCGATCGAGATTGTGAGGTTGGCTATCCTTGGATGTTCGTGGTGCATGCATACAGGTTGCTCAATATTTTACCGCCATCTTGGATTTCATTTAACGTCTCTTGTGAGTTTTATACTGCATTTTATGACTTTCTGGTGCCACCAATGGACTTTTCACGCGATTTTACGTGAGATTGAACACTCTATAGCGCTGTAGCAAAAGTTTGCAACAGACCCATTCTTTCAAATTGACCGAGGAGAAGAACGAGGATTTCCTTCTGGATATACTTCCTTTTGTAAGTCATAGTACCTAGAGACCAATTCGGACCGCTCAAAACAGTAATTTTCCAACTCGTCCGTTCGGGGACAAACCTAGTGACGCCCGGAAAAGGACCCATAAAACAACGGGTGAGCTCTTTCTCAACTATCAGCATTGTGATCGAATAGAAACCTTGCTTTATGGTTGGATCAGTGGCGTAGCGTGCAATATGACAACGTTGTATTACGTCCATTTAAACTCATGAAAAAGATCGAACTGTTGGGTGTTCGTTGAACACCTGCTTCGCATTCGACCTTTTACGTGGGTTTAAATAGGCACAGTACAACGTTGCCAAATTGCACGCTACGCCACTGGGTTGGATAGGGATAGGGATTTTTCTGGAACAGCAAACATCACGTTTCATGACCCCTTCTTCCGGCCACCGCCTTCATCAGTTCACACATTTCAAACGCGAGCAGCGAGCCGTCGAAATTTCCGGTCCGTTTTTTCCCTCCTCGCGAGATTCACTCATTAACTTGACCTTGGCAAGTTTGAAGGGACTAAAGGAGGAAAGATTATTATATAGTTTTGTACAGAACTAGAAATGAGGTGAATCAATATCAACTTGGGACGGGAGACAAGGGCGGGAACTGGAGGGAGGGTATAGATGGGAGAATGGCAGGGAGGGAAGAGGGCAGGGGGCGCGCCGAGCTTTGAAAGGAAGGGGACTATGGGAGAGGGTTTTAACTTTTAAAGGATCGAACTCACTCTTGAGCCTTTTCTTGATACGAAAGGACGCGAAAGAATGCGTCACGTAGTGACAATTAACATCGTCAGAAAACTCTTTGCCGGCGCCAGTCATATACACTGAACTGAAGTGTATAGATAATTTTTTGGCCAACCGGTGGAATCATCGGTGAGTTAAAAAAAAATGCCATTAACCCCTTATGGGCCACGCCCGAGTATACTCGTTTTTACCCTCTTATTCTGTTTCACATTGATTCTGTCTTCATTCCGGATAAACGCAAATATAGATGAAAACACCCCAAGATGAGGTCTCACCGGGCGCCTGCAATTCGTCGTATAGGCAATTCCGACTCCATCGAGTACGAATAGTTAACTACCTTCCCTGTATGAACAAAGGAGTGGTGTTCTCTTGAACTAGCCTGGTCCGTAAAGGGTTAAATGCTCACAAAACGGCAGCTCTGATATGTATGTTTAAATGAGAATTATCAATTTTTTCAATTTAATGGGAAAAATCGGATACAGTTATCCGAAACATGGCAACAATGGCGGCGGCGCACAGGCGATTGATTTTGGATTCACGGCTAAGGGGTCAAAAAGGCTATTAAGGTAAGGCACATAGGAGCCGTTTTGAGTCAAGTTGACTTTATGGGGTGGGGTTGTGGACTATGGAGCGTTCAGCGTTGCCTTTTTCACGTCTCTTTGTACGATAATCAGATGAAACGAATTTATCCTTTTTCAATCCAAGTATTATAAAATGTCTACTTGAAAATTTCAACATTTAACGTGGAAATTTCAATATGAGGCGCATATAATACACTTTTCGGCACCTTCGTTGATTCCAGTAACCGAAGTTTTCAGTTGTTACGAACTTCAGTTAAAAGTACCGAAGTGGTTCAGTAGGAACGAAATGTGAGTCATAGTATTAGTCACACTTACCGAAACCTTCGGTACTCCTCACTGAAGTTCGGTAACTCACAACGGAAAACTTCCGGAATTAACCAACTCGGTGTTCCATATGAGCCGAAGTTCTTATAACCGAATTTTTATCTCCGTGTACCTAGGTCCACCTTACATATCGTTGCTGCTGGTAGAGTTATTCTTTTTTTCAGTACGGTGGAATTGCCGTAACAAGACATCTATTGATACTTACCGAACCAAATATTCCGGTAGTAGTAACTGGAATTCTGGGTTTAAGTCTCTACCCTTTATCGGTATTTTCATTACAATCATATTCTGTAAAGGCTAAAAAAGCAAATCTTCATTCTTTCTTATGATCACCGATACCTTTCATTTCTGAGTTTTAAGCGTGCCCATGGAACATGGCACGCTTATTCCGATCGTTTTGCTGCTAACAATATAATACAATGTATACAATGTAATAAGGCAGCCTATGCTTTCCACGTGTATTCATATGCTGAGTGGCCAAAGTTGAAAATCGGCTGTTTTTGTATTTTGATTTTTCCGTCGTGTCTGTTGCGATTTGAGGATTGCAATGGTACAATTATGAAATCGTACCTTCTAAAGTTTGCAGCAAAAATAGTTGGATTCAATTTAATGCTTTAGTTTTTTTATAATTCCAATTAAACGACGGACTCACCACTTTTGAGGGTAAGTGGAGTGCGGTGAGGTTAATATTTCGTTTTATGTTGCCAACTTTGTTGTAATTTTACTCTGCTGTGTTGGTTTTACGATGATAAATTGTTCAATTTTTATGATTATTAAAGCCCCTTGAATTTTGGTATTTTTTACGTTTATTGAATATATATATTTTAAAGTACATTCTGGTTTTTTTAAGGTGGGTAACGAGTTAGTTGGTTGTTATATTTTTATGTATTAGTTATATTTTGCAGTATGCTTGGAAATTTGACCACGCACTCGGATATCTGCACTAATTTGTATTTTTTCTCTTCACTGCAAGTACTGGATTGTTCCACACCGCCGCTTCCCCACAATTATGAAACCCATGTATGTCTTTCATGTAATCTGAAACGTGTTTACAAACTAATATAAGCCTCAGGCAACAACAGTTGCTCAAACTACAACATATTTAATCTTTTGTTCACTCGCAAAAAATCGCAGAAAATAGTAGTTTTTATTAACCTCTTCTTGGATTGAAAATGAGACATTTATAGGGACGGTAATAATTTTAGGCTAATGCAAGTAAGAAAATCGAAATCTTCATGAAAAATTGAGTGGGTTTCGTGTGTCTTTCACTGGTTATCGCGATATTTAAGAGTCACACAGCCAAATGTCCGATGCTCCCCATTGACTCGATCCACCGTGCGGCGGCAGTGTTGCTAGGTTTTCCTGTAAATTACCAATTTTTTCAATTTAATGGGAAAAATCGGATATAGTTATCCGAAACATGGCAACACTGGCGGCGGCGCACAGGCGATTGATTTTGGATTCACGGCTCTAGTGTGGACTCGGGAGGCTATTAAGGTAAGGCACATAGGAGCCTTTTTGAGTCAAGTTGACTTTTGTTGGGCGTGGGACGTTGTGGACTATGGAGCGTTCAGCGTTGCCTGTTTTTCACATCTCTTTGTACGAAAATCAGATTAAACGAATTTACCCTTTCTTCAATCCAAGTATTATAAAATGTCTACTTGAAAATTTCAACATTTTAACGTGGAAATTTCAATACGAGGCGCATATAATACTTTTTTCGGCACCTTCGTTGATTCCAGTAACCGAAGTTTTCAGTTGTGAGTACCGAACTTCAGTTAAGAGTACCGAAGTGGTTCAGTAGGAACGAAATGTGAGTCATAGTATTAGTCACACTTACCGAAACCTTCCGTACTCCTCACTGAAGTTCGGTACTCACAACCGAAAACTTTCGTCACTGTAACCGAACACCTCGGTGTTCCATATGAGCCGAAGTTCTTATAACCGAATTTTTTTCTCCGTGTACCTAGGTCCACCTTACATATCGCTGTGCTGCTGGTAATATTACTATCTCTTTTTTTTCAGTACGTAGACTGTTGCCGTAACAAGACGTCTATTTGATACTTACCGAACCAGATATTCCGGTAGTAGAAACTGGAATTCTGGTTACAGTCACCGGACGTCTTTAATGATCGGTATTTTCAGTGAATAATCATATTCTGTAAAGGCTAAAAAACGTTCAATCTTCATTCTTTCTTATGATCACCGATCACCTTTATATTTGTGAGTTTGTTTTCAAACTATACTTGATGACTTTACTCCTAATAGTCCTAACACGCGGGCAGAAACTATGCCTTAGCAAGAGTTGTAAGTGAACTTGAAGGAGGAAAGGGGCGATTTGGCAACGTCTTTGAGCTTGTCAAGAAGGTAGTATCATCCCCAGGGGCGGGGACCTACTTGTCGGTTGTGATGGACAAAAAAAGTAAAAAAATCACTAATCAGCCTGCTTCTCTTTAAAGGGCACACGCGGCTGCTTGGTCATAGATTTAAAGGTTTTTATCTTTGCAGTGAATCTTAATGGACGCACTTTTGTTCTGTAACCTTCCTTCATGATTATTTTCTTGGTTTGCTTCTCTCTGTTAATTTAATTAGACCTTTCGCTTTAATTGAACCGTCTACCGCCATGCCGCTGTCGTGCTTGTCAGAAAAGGCAGTCAATTTTAACGGGCGAAGTTTTTTTTCAAAGCAAACTTCACTTTGCACGCGAACAAACTGATGAGTCTGAAATTGACAATTCAAGGAAGAATCCTTTGAACAGTGAATAAAACTCGTGGAAAGCTAGCATTGGTGTGACTTGCATTTTTAAGGGGGTGGGTACGGGGGAGGGACTTATCCCAAATATGTGAAATATGAAAGTTAGCTCGAAGCCTAGTTTTTCCTATCTCTTCCTTTCTTTTCTTCTCATTTTGCACCCCAGTTTTCTCCTGCTGCTATTTTCCATTTTGGAAATTTGTTTTCCTCCCTTAGTTAGAATTTCTTTAAAAGGAGCTATTTGGGTTAATGGATCTATTAAAGTAAAAATTGATCAGTATTCTTTTACATTAACGCCTGTTCGAAAGTGTAAGCGAAGTTATGGTTTTTGTATTATTTTTTTAGAGGACGAGACAGGCTCAATTAATGGTATTTGTTTTGATGAAAAGGGGTCCATCCAGCTACCATTAGGAGTGCCCCCCCTCAAAAATGGATGAAACTTTCAGGGATGATAGAGCTAAGCATCATCTTTCAGAATATCTGCAGTTTTTTGAATTTGGTCAACTGGGAGCGGGATTGCAGGGGGTCAAAGTCAAAACCTCCAATGCTCCATAACTTTTGAACGAAAATAGATATTGACGTGAACTTTGCACCAAAAGATGCGTATTTTAAAGATCTTTCGATTGATGTGCTACAGTGTTTAGTTCAAAAATATTTGACCCTTTTTTTGCATATTGTTTTACTTTTGAAGTTTCCAAAAATCCGTTTTTTGAGTTTGAAAAATAGGCGCAATGAAGGAATCTGAACGAAAAACTATGCCGGCCATATATGATTTGAAAATTTTTGAAAAACTTATGTCAAAAATAAATTCAGCGACCCAAAAAACCCGCTTCCACCAAGTTTCAATGAATTTCATCGATTATTGGTGGAGCAACACATTTTTTTGTAGAATCGAAAGTCGGAACCCTATTTTTGGCCTAGATTTGAAACTTTGCGCGGTCATAACTCTTGAACGAAATGTTTTTCGGCATCGCGGTTTGCGCCATCTGAAAGCTTATAAAATCAGTTTTCTTCACAGAAGGTTTTTGTTCAGATTCCTACGTTGCGCCTATTTTTCAAACTTATAAAACGAATTTTTTTCTCTACTTTTAGATTATAAATGAATTTTTACATCTGCATTGAGGGTTTTTTCGAGAAAAGTTGAAAAATGTGTTTGAACCCCCAGAATACACCCTAAGAGGTTGTCAGGAGCTTATGAAAATATCAGAAATGAAAAATTTGGAGTCAATTTTCTGTCTGATTGTTTTGTTTCAAATCATTTGTTTCAGTAATTTTCGAGAAAAATGCCAGCAACGGATGCTCTGGCTCACTTTGTCTATAAAATGTAGTAGACTTCTTTTATTCTATTCAGGTCCTCTGGTATTTAATCACTGTCCGATGAGTAAAATAATTGAAATCTCATGCGCTGAGTCCAGACTATACTTGCTCTCTTTGAGAGAATCCAAAAATTAAATATAATCATCAAAGGTACCACTATACGGCCAATTTTGTAAAATAAGCACATGTACGGAGAGGGGGAGGGGTGGAAGCTTTTATATGCGTAACTTTTTTTGCTTCTCATTGATAGAATGTCATCGAATGAAAGGCTAGAAACTCTGCAACTCTGGTAAGCAACTCTGTTTGCTTGAAGGGACGCATCGCAATGAAGTAGGGGACTACACTAATTATAGTTGTCAAAGTTGATGCATAAATTATTAATACTTCAATTAGTATGTACGTCTGTAATGTTTTTACTGGATGCTAATCATAGCATTTTTTCCAAGTAGATGATTCAGCCTAATTTTATCTTGAGTATTCACCATAAGGTTTCTCTGTACAGTAAAGCCTTTAATGAAAACATAGTAGGAATTGCTTTTATTGACATTAATTGTAATTGTTTAATTTTCAGATCCAAATCGGCCAATACTGTGTCTAAAAATTCAGATATTGAAAGGAATGACTCTATTTCGTCTCTATCAATATGTAGACATTTATTAATTACCTTCTTTTACCTTTCATCACCATATTCCACCAACAAAACCATGGCCTATCTATCTTTTCTTTCTCATTTTATTAAATTATAAATAGAATCTTTTACATCCATTCAACGCAGAATTGAATCATTTAAACTTCAAATACTCTATAATCAGTGATTTCATCCAAATTTTCATTATTGAATCATTCATGTATATTATAAATCTATTTATTCAATTCATATGCGTTAGTTACATACTACAATGTCTCCTTAAGAATTGCTGATGCATTTCAAACAGCTGTAATCCACAAATGAACAAAACACTGAACCAATTGTAATGTGTCACTGCAAAAACAACGACTCAAAAATATTTTTTTCAAATATACGTTTCAAATGCATATACATTGTCATATTTTCTTAATCAAAGCTCCAACAGCACTTCCTGTACCTTAAATAATATACAATAAATTGACAAATATTCTCCCATGAACTACATTATAATAAATATATTTAAACCATGTATGCGTAAGCCTTTATGCAAAACTTATTTCTGCAAAACCCAGCAGAGCAGAAGACCAAATGAAACAACTTATGCGCAGATTTTTATGTTTACAATTCACAGGCACGCTTTTCCAATACATGCAATGTATCGGAGCTTCCCTGCTTGTTTTTTTTCAAACTTTACTTGATGACTTTACTCCTAATAGTCCTAACACGCGGGCAGAAACTATGCTTAGCAAGAGTTGTAAGTGAACTTGGAGGAGGAAAGGGGCGATTTGGCAACGTCTTTGAGCTTGTCAAGAAGGTAGTATCATCCCCAGGGGCGGGGACCTACTTGTCGGCTGTGATGGAGAAAAAAAGTAAAAAAATCACTAATCAGCCTGATTCTCTTTAAAGGGCACACGCGGCTGCTTGGTCATAGATTTAAAGGTTTTTATCTTTGCAGTGAATCTTAATGGACGCACTTTTGTTCTGTAACCTTCCTTCATGATTATTTTCTTGGTTTGCTTCTCTCTGTTAATTTAATTAGACCTTTCGCTTTAATTGAACCGTCTACCGCCGCGCCGCGCGCCGTGCCGCTGTCATGCTTGTCAGAAAAGGCAGTCAATTTTAACGGGCGAAGTTTTTTTTTCAAAGCAAACTTCACTTTGCACGCGAACAAACTGATGAGTCTGAAATTGACAATTCAAGGAAGAATCCTTCGAACCAGTGAATAAAACTCGTGGAAAGCTAGCATTGGTGTGACTTGGACATTATTCAAGGGGGTGGGTGGGGGAGGGACTTATCCCAAATATGTGAAATATGACGTTAGCTCGAAGTCCTAGTTTTTCCTTTCCCTTCCTTTCTTTTCTTCTCATTTTGCACCCCAGTTTTTCTTCTGCTGCTATTTTCCATGGAGAAATTTGTTTTCCTCCCGTAGTTACGTCTAAATGGAGCTAAATTTGTATTCTATGTCTACTTTTTAAGAGTTTTTACTCTGTATACACTGGCAGACTGTTTACACTCAATTCAAATTGAAATCAACGAGCTTAAACCACAGTAGAGGGGATTTCTGGGACGTAATTTTCAAGACACCACGGAGGCAGCCATGGTGGAAATCTCTTAAAATGATGGACACTTTACAGGGGCTTGGTTACACCTTTGGTTACCCCCTTACATTAATCATTTCATCAAATGCGATTGAGTGTCACATTTATTGAGGCGGCGAGACCCGTTTTACGTAAAAAAGGGTACATTGGAGTCAACTTCAAACTCTTGTTTAAAACACAGAAATGCACAAATTTTAGCGAAATTTAAGCCATCTTGTCTTAAAATCAACCTAGTTTCAGCAAAAAGATTTACATTAGCTATGTAGATATTCTAGATGGCCTGATGCTAGAAAACCAGTTACGAAACTTTGAATGCGTTTTTGTTCCAATTAAAAACACTGCAAAAAACCCAATTCAGCATAAAACGCCTCAACTATACGGCTGCTTGGACTCGAAATGATTGACGACTTCTGACATTCATGTGTAGCTGAAAAAAAGGGGGGGGAGGGAATGCAATTCGAACAAATTTTTGGGCTATAACGATCAGAAATACAACAAAATTACCAAAATTTGGACCATACACAGAATCGGAAGTAGAGAATTTAGAATGCAATAACTCATAAGCATTCCGCAACTATTGCATTTTAAAGATTTTGTGGAATTCTCGGGCTTAAAATCCCCTGAATTTTTCGTGCTTTTAACTTCAATGCGTTGTCAAACTTTTTTTCGTTGCTTTTGACTCTAAACGCTTCAACATTTATTTCTCCTTTTTTTTTTTTTTTTTTTTTTTCGTTGAACGATTTATTAGGTTTGGCTGCATGGCTGCATGGCAAAGTGGCAACGCAGCGTCCGATTCTCGGCGCGCGCGCGAGCGGTTTTTGTGATGACGCGCGAGCGATTCACGGCCAAGCACCGCGTTTTTGGGCTTAATCCAAACGTTCCATTCAAAACTAAGTCAACACTCTCCTTATAGGAGTCCCAAGTCGAATACGGCGGCGCACACTGAATCAATACATAGATTTTTCGGCACACGAACGATTGCTTTTCTTTGCTTTAAAAAAACTTAAAAGTGCTGTTCTTTTCTTGTATATGATACGTGTTACTTGACTCATTTTAAGCTATTAAATTAATGATTTCACAAACTTTACAGTTATCTTGCTGTTAATTGTAAATTATGTTCATAATCTTGGTTTTTATTCGAAAAATTGTGTTCGGGAAAATACACGTGTCAATCTACTGTGCGTCAGGGTGCGGGATGCGGTATGACGGCGATCGGCGGCAACGCGTTTGTTGGATAAAGAGGAGAGGGGGGGGCGATCGGTGAAATTTGGGCTGGGGGGAGGAGGAGGCAAGATGGGGGGTTGCCTGTGGGGGATCCGCGGAGTTTCCCGCGGCTCCCACTCCGGGACCTCATAAAGTCACTCAGCTGCTAAGCAAGAAAAGCGCCCGAGTTCACCTAAATACTGCATATCGACCACTTTTTCACGCAGTTGTCGATTCGAACGCCAACACTCTTTCGGAGCGAGTTGCGGAGGGCTATTGCGTGGCGAAAACTGCCGAAATTTGACGGCTGGGGCTTGCGGTTGGAAAAGAACCGGCGCATCGGGGTTGAATCCACTTGAATTGGAATAAGTGGCGTCGCGTGCAATCTGACAACTCTGTATTCTACCCATTTAAACTCATGTAAAAGGTCGAATTCAGGGGGTGCACAGTGCACACGGTAAATTCGATATATTGAATGCTATTAAAAGGAGGAGGCACATTGTTGCCAGATGGCACGCGACGCCACTGATTGGACTGTTCAAAAGCAATACTCTGAGCTTTATCTTAGTAATGGTAAATTAAGATACTGACTTGCAAGTTGCATCTCTGACCAAGAGTTAACCATCCCACACTGAAAAAAATAATTCCTGAATTTGAATTTTTAAACCAGGAAGAGGAAACATTGTGCCGGAGGAACGCGTACGCCAAAAATTAGTATGTTGAAAAAATGCTGGTTTATACTTAGTAAGGGTTTAAAATTAAAATTCCCTAAAACTTTCAAGTTACTCGGGCCCAAACCCCACCCAGAAAAATTCTGAATTGTAGTATCCTTCCCAGAAATACAACGATATTTTG
Organism: Trialeurodes vaporariorum; assembly: GCA_011764245.1. Lineage (NCBI taxonomy): Eukaryota > Metazoa > Arthropoda > Insecta > Hemiptera > Aleyrodidae > Trialeurodes > Trialeurodes vaporariorum. Next base: position 32,984,671 of record VMOF01000001.1, read on the forward strand.
AATCTTTTTTTTCAGTGCATCTATACAGCATCCCAGAAAGTCAAGGGCCAAAAATTTCCTGAAAATTTTTACCGGGAAATTTTTATGGAATAACAAGGTTAGTATCCTCGGCAATTTTCGAACTATGGTACGGAACCCACCAGAAAATATTCGTAGTTTAAACATAGTTTGTACAAATTTTACTTTGGGCCAAAATATGGTCATACTTTGGTAATTTTTTTTTTTTCAGTGCATCTATACAGCATACAGCAACACTCAATGCCTAAAAACTTTCCTAAAAATTATTATTCTCGTATAATTTAAATGGAATAACAAGGTACTAGTATCCATCGGCAACTTCGTAATTTCGGTACGGAGTTTTTGAGCCACACGGGAAAAAATATTCGTAGAATTTAACATACGCTTATGTAGCTAATTTTAGCGTCTGCCAGAAAGTATGGTAAATTTCGCCGTACACTGCAAAAACGTATTATTAGAAAGCATGGCGATATGTGAACCGATGTATGGGATGGTACGATTACCACAATTCTAGAGATTGTACCATCGTTCATAAAAATTTTGAGGAAATTGTAGTTCTATAACCATATTCTGGTATCAACACCAGAATTTTCTGGTCAACGCACTAGACTTTCTGTGATTCAAATACCTATCGATTTGCTTCTAGAAATATTACTATAATTTAGGAATTATTTTTTCAGTGTAAAGTAGCAAATGCAACGTAACTTGTGGTAAATCAGGTTAACCTGTTGGTAAATTTTACCATCATCTAGTGAAATTTATCATACTATCTGGCAGAAGCCAACATCAGCTACGCGCATGGTAAATTCTACCAATATTTTTTCTTCTTCTTCTCCTTTTTCGTGCACTTGCCATGGAATAGGGCGGTGGCGAGTGTCTGAATTTTGGTATTTTTTGTTTGTAAGCAAATGAAAGTATACTCGGTGAGCTGAAATCAAGGATGCGCTTCGTTTTTAATTAGGTTCTTTAGTTCCGTAGGTACCATTTTGGCCCAAAATACCTACATTGTTTGAAACTGGATTTCACCGACACGATTTTTTTTTGCAACTTTACAAGAGTGTACGTATCTCCGAAACCGGAACACTTCGAAACAAAAACGAAAGGAGCTTTTGTTTTCATCAGCTCATTAGCTGAGCACGAGCACAAGCACTTTAAATTTCTTTATAAAAAACACAAACTTTCAGACCTTTGCAACTGCCTCATTGGGTTGCTAACTAAAATCGTAATCAATTGAGACAGTTTTGGGCACATGCTCAATGAGAGCGAGCGAGAAAGAGTTACGTGTCTTTAGTCTTACTTGCACTCATTGAAAAAAATGGCCGATGATGCGCCTCGATGGATTACGACTTTAATTTGCAACCGATTTCAATGGCTGATGACTCAAAAAATCTATACAAAAATTACGAAGGTGCAGCAGATGCATGATATAACTTTGTTAATTGTTATTCTATTTGAATGATTTACGAGACTAATGAAAAGGAAAGCTGCTATTGAGGTAAAGACTCGAAACTCTGTTGGTAGGTGCAAAATCGTTATCTTTCCTTAGCCAATAAAGCTGCAAGTTTAAGAGCTTTCATCGAAGCAATGAATTGGATTAGGTATAATTTGCATCTGGAATAAAATTGATCGGAGAAGCATAAAATATCTTATTGATTCATAGAACAGAGAGAGAGAGAGGAAACGAGAAAGATAGTCGATTCTGAGAAGCGAGGGTAGGCAAATAATGTTACATGGCAACCGTCTCCATAACGATACAGTCATCGAAGCATGTATCCCAAATTGCATAACTCCGCGGCGCCGCTTAGCGGCCGAACCCCAAACTTCGCGGAGACCGAGACTGAGCCTGAGCCGGCATCATCGATCTCCCCTCGAAGCTGCACCCGACCTTGACCTAACTTTTGCACGGACACTTTGCGTTCGTCGGCGGTTGGTTATGAAGATGATCCTTCAGCGTTTAGTACACATTTTGTCCACTTACATAAAGTGCGGGTCAATCAGTGACGGCACGTGATTGGGTTGGGGCTCATGTAAACTTTTACTATAAGCAAATGAATAGTTAAATCTGTTGTATTAATCAGCGGAAATCGCACGAAAATCACAACTAAATAAGTATAGAATTCATCAATAAACTCAGAAAACAGCTATAACGGTCAGATCAGTGGCGTCGCGTGCAATTTGGCAACAATGTATTCTATCCATTTAAACTCATGTAAAATATCGAATTCAGGGGGTGCACAGTGCACAAGGAAAATTCGAATTATTTGATGAATTTAAATGGAGCAGTTGCATTGTTGCCAGATGGCACGCGACGCCACTGGGACAGATCGTAATGGCGGAGCTACGCAGGTATCATTAGAGATTCCTGTCTAATTTGCCCTTCTCTACGAAACCACAGTGATATGTCTAAAATTAGATAGGAATCTTCCATGATACCTGCGTTGCTCCGCCATTAAATCTGATTCTGAGAGTGAATTTAGTGATTTTTTAGTGTATTAGTTGTCATTTATACAGGTATTTATGCAATAATTAACTCTTCAATCACATATATGGCAACATTTTATCGATATAATTGAGGACAGTTCAGGAAGAACGGCCCATGAAATAACAAATGTAATCTTCAGCTAAAAACATCCATTTGCTCAAAGTGCACCGTTCGCGAGAAAAGCACGGAAAAAACGCTTTGGTAGCGCTGACAAAACCTTTGGTAGAAAAATGACCCAGCAAAAGACTTCAGCAAAGTTAACCAACGGTGTTGTGCGCCTGACTCAAGTAATTTTGATGGTGGAACCAAAGATTTGGTTGGCTCAACTAAAATATTTTGCTTTGGGTCATTTTTGTTCCAAAGGTTTTGTCAGCGCTACCAAAGCGGTTTTTTTCTATTTTTTTCCTGTGAGCACACCTATTGTTTTGTGGGCCCGTATTCTGGAAAAATCCTCTCGTGTCCCATTGGAGAAAGAAAAAAAAAAGAAAAAAAAAAAAAAAAAAATGCTAAATAATGTCTGGAATGATCTGAAAAAGTCGGTGATTATGGGGATTCGGCTTAAGAAAAAATTCTGGAATTTTTGTCGCACGAATTGCAGCTGCCTAAGGGCTACGTGATTTAAATCACACAAAAAATGGAAAATTATAAAGTTTAAAGAGTCTCAATAACTTGATCTTTGCCGTTGACATCGATTAAAGATAATGATATCCTCTAAATATAAGTACAGATGCATTTAGTAAAATGTTGCTGGCAAATGTTTTTAATTCTCCCCCCCCCCCGCCCCCCTTAAATAAATGTTTGCTAGAGGTTTTTTTCTAATTAAATATTCATAGCGCAACAATGATTTTTTTCGTAAGTAGTAACAAATTCCTCTGATGTAGGTTTTTATTTATAATCCTTCGAATTCTTCATGATGAGATTTGAAGGAAATCTTAACATTTTTCAACTTAAATTTTAAAGTTTCTAGGCAGCTGATATTCATTCCATTTCCATCAATTTAACCTTTTCTCAATGAATTCCACCAGTTCCATAATGCAATATTTCACAATTCTTGATTTACGCCATTTTCCTCAAAGTCTTCCTTCAGTCTATCCAGCCTCATCCTTTGTTCATCCTTCGTGTATTTCAAATAGTTCTTCTCAAGTCAAGAAAATTTCGAGGAAGAATCGAGGAAAGTGTTAAAATTTGGCCCTGAGGCCTAGAGCATGACCGGAAACGTATTGTTTTTCAGTTTGCTCTCCGGTTTAACTTTTTTATCTGTCAATTCATTTTCACAGCCTGCTGGACAAAATGCCCTTATCTATACGCTACTTATTTTTGTCGGTGACACGGTTACAGTATACGTTATGAAATCGTAAGCTCTTTTACATATACCTATTGTTGTATAAAATTTCTTATTTGATAACCTCGTAACAGGTACTTACATTTTCCTCAAGAGTAAACCCATTTGTGCTTGAAGCCATATAGCATATTGTCTGGTAAACATTGAAGCTAATGTATCTATTGAAAAATTCCATCACATTGACATGGGAGTTTGATAAACATCAATCAGTTGAATTCAACGAGCTATAGCGATTGAGAGGCTGATACATGTTATCAGTGGCGTCGCGTGCAATTTGGCAACAATGTATTCTATCCATTTAAACTCATGTAAAAGATCGAATTCGGTGCACAGTGCACAAGGAAAATTCGATGTATTTAATGAGTTTAAATGGAGCAGTTGCATTGTTGCCAAATGGCACGCGACGCCACTGCATGTTATAAGTCCAAAAGTGTGACAGCATGGACGATCTGCGGGCCGATCATTTACTTCATCGTTAAACCGATCGTTAAGACTGTCTACGAGTGATGCGATTGGTCGAAAATTGTAAAACTTGGCTGTTGCTATGGTAACCGTCGTTAAAAGTCTCGTTTTACAAAGGCTACTCATGAGTAACCTTTAAAAAACGGACACTATAACGATGGTTACCATGGTAACGGCTAAGTTTTACAATATTCGAGAAATAGCATCACTAATAGACAGTCTTAACGATGGGTTTAAAGATAAAGTAAAATGATCGGCCCGCTGATCTGGTTTGTTTGCCTCAATTTTTTCTAAAAGTTGTAATTAATCCAGTGGAAATTGGTTCTAAAAGAAAATGCAAGTGTTAAGTACGTAGTGGCTATCTGGACACATAATTCCAATACAACTATCCAGGTGAGAAAATTTAACTTGTTTCCATTATGTGTCAGTTTCTTTATCGTGCAAATCCTTCAAGAAAAAACAGTTATATCGATTTCTGTGTCCAGATAGCCACTCACTTGCACTTTTGTTTAAAACTAATTTCAAATATTATTTGTAATTTTTTTTTTTTTTTTTTTTTTTTTTTTTTTTTTAAGTTAAAGGTGACAAAAATATGAGGCAAACAAACCGGACCTGTGAGAAAAATTACCAAAAGAGATTTCCATCATGGCTACTTCCTTGAAGTTTCAATATCACGTTCCACAAATCCTCTCTATATCGCTACCTGAGCAAAGCAGTGGTGGCTGGTGCAGTTTGACAACTATGCAATTTCCACATTTACACTTGGGTGAAACAATCGTTTCTTGAGGATATTGACAGCCTCCTGGATAATCGATTGTTTCACATTCGTTTAAATTGGGGGAAAACACTGTTGCCAAATGGAAAGGGCCGTCACTCTAAAGCAAAGATCCGTGAAGTCATAAAATTGCAACTTTACACCAGGAAACGATGAAAAATGTTAAGGTGCCTGAAAGTCGACTTCCGGTTTAATTGACCGTAAGTTTGTATTTTTTTTTTCTTGAATGTACTCTTCAAGTAGAGCATTTTACATGCGCAGTTTTTTGTTTTACGACTCTTTTTGTAGGAGTTAAGAATTTTCAAAAATTGGTCCAATATCGAACTTCGACCTTCGATATCTCGAACACGAAAAAAGATATCAACTTCCGGTTTGAGCCAAAATGCTTAGAATTTTACGCCCTTTTAAATGAGGTGTCACAAGATGGGGGTTGCCATTTGAAAATTTCGAGATTAGGGGGGTGCCCCCCTGAAAACCCCCAAAAACCAAATTTTGGGTTGTGACAGTATTTTTAAATGAAACTTCAGGTCCGAGTTAATAGAACATCGATTTTTCCCGATTTTTTTATGGTCAACCTTTCAAGAAAACCATAGTGAGCAGGATACGTGAAACACCCTGTACATATACAGGCGCAAAAGTGAAGAATCACGGGAAGAAAGGCGGGGTGAGTTTCAAGTTTGTGGCTTGCGAGAGAGATGGTGAAGTGGAGGGGTGGGCGGGGGTCGCAAAATGGATGGAGGTATCGGAACGGACGGAAGGGATGAAAGGAGATTAGTTTTTATACAGGGCAAGGCGAACGATCGAACATTGAGGAAAAAACGCGGTTATTTGTGGAAGGCGTGGTTAAAGAGACTCTCTCATGCTTATCGATCATTTTTCACGCTGAGAAAGTGATGATACTTTATACGCTTCCACCGCACGTTGAATCGAAACATGGATTCTTCGCGAATCCCGATGACTGATGACTGATGACTGATGACTGATTAATGATGACTACACGGAAAAAAAAAGATTAGTGAAAATAACCATACGGATACCTGATTTTGGCACCTGCTAGATGTTATGGTAAACTTGACCAGAAGTACGGTACATTTACCGATACTTTTAGTAAATTCGACATGCAATCAGGTAACATCACCTAGTACCTAGTCAAAACATAGTATACTTCTGGTTAACATTACCATAACATCTAGCAGGTGCCAAAATCAGGTATCCGTATGGTTATTTTCACCGTAGTTTTTTCCGTGTAAAATAGCAGTTTTTTGCCACGAAAATGTTACAATGTCGTTATTTTTGATTACAATTTTGTAATTTGATTAATTAACAGCTTTCCAAGATTAATGCTGTAGATGTTACTTAGACATTGACATTTGGGCCCTTAATTTTAGAGCGCATTGGGTCTGTTGCAAACGTTCGCTACAGCAACAGCGTTATGATAGGTCGATTCGTGTGTTGAATCACGTGAAAATCACGTTGGAAGCATCAAAAAGTCTTAAAATCCACTCACAAATTTAAACAAAAATGCGTTTAACAAACTTTTAAAGATGTCGATCGAATGAGCGGGTCACAACGGGGGGGGGGGGTGTCCCCGCGACTCACAAGTCCCATCTCATCGCGACTTCCTATGCTAAGAAAAGTGATTCATGATATAGAGAAAGCTGTAATTAGATGTGACTTCCCCATTGTGACCGGCTCATTCGTCCGCCATCTTGGCATTTTAATTGCAATGCATTTATTGAATTAGTGAGTGAATTTTGAGACTTTTTGGCTTTCAATAAGCTTCTCACACGCTTTTACTTAAGAATCGACCTTCCATAAACGCAGTAGCAAAAGTTTGCAAGAGACCCATTCTGGTGTAAACATTTACTTGAAAACAACTTTAGGATCGTTAAAGAATCCATAATCTACTCACGAATACAATAAACGGGGTTAAATAAAATTCCAAGATAGTTATGTGATATCAGAGTTACGGGTATAAATGGGGGTGATAATCGATTACACGATTGCCGAGTAATCGTAATCGTCGTTTTCTCGGAGGGTGATTTTATTGTAATCAGGGCTGATTTTTTACAAACCACCCATCGTATTAGTTGCAGAAAAATGAGATCTAATCGTAAAGACCCAACAATTTATTATTTATCTGTGAAGAATACATTTAATTACCATCCAAAGGTTTAGCGATTACATAATTACCCAGTAATCGTGTAATCGATTACACTCCTATTTGCCCAATTATGTGTGATATAGCTTGTCACAATGGGGGGAGTTTCTTATACTAGAGTTATTTCAAAAGTTTAAGTTCCCCAATTTTTTATCCCAGCATGCCGCGAAGAAGAACATTATGAGAGAACTATAATAGTTAAGACACCCTAACCCTAACCCAACTGGGATGGAAATCACTGGGTGCATGTGCCTGTTTATTAGTTTCTGAATGAGCTAGTAAGACCAAAATGCACTCCAAGTCTAATTTTTTGTGACCATGAAATGTGTGGCATGCCATTTGCCCATGCAGGCTTTTTACAAGCTCCTTTGTAATATGCCTAGGCAAATAGCATGTAAAATGCTTGCGACATTAATACACCCAGTACACTTGTATTCAAAAATCTACACTCCAAAAAAACATGTCCCCCCCCCCCCCCCCCTGAAAACGCCCACTATCCGCAAGTAACCTTGGGCAATATTAAACTATATAGGAGTTTAGAATGTTCTGAATTATTGTGATAGTCTCGCGTCACACCTTTTTCCTCTCTGCAGCGCTTGTCTTTCATGCCAGTGTTAGATTACCCGCCGCTGTTCATTCGATCTGACTCTAGGTATCGTTTTAAAGACAAGTAAGCAAACTTCCATATCAGCTGACACTTGCAATAATTATACAGATTTACTTGATTGATCTATTCATGGGTATATATAGAAGTATGATGCGGTGCCGACGCACTGTGGAATGAGATTGAAAAAAGAAAAATTGGCCAAAAATCGGTGAAAGAATCAGGGGTGGCTCGTGCGATTTGGCAACAATGTCATCCTTCCATTTGATTGTATGTCAAAAAATCGATTCGAAAGTGGAGCAGCGCTTCACCAGCAATCGATTGTTAAACATAGATTCAAATGAAGCGAAGACATTGTTGCCAAATAGCACGAGCCGCCACTGGAAAGAATGTCATCAAAACCATCGTTTTCAACCTTTCGAGCTAAATTTGAAACTTCCCAGTGACGTTTCTCGGTTTAAAGTACACTTGCTATAAGTGTTCTTTGTGAGAAAAATTGGTCTTGAAAATTTATAAATGATAAATTGATTTTTGGCCACTTTTGGATGATCTTAGACCAAAGTGCGATGTCACAAACGAAGTGAATAAACTCGAGCTCATGACAGTCATGACCCAACACAAGTACTTGCATAGCCTCTAAATCGGTTCGACTAAAAGGGCGGCTCAAGCAAACTATAAACTGTACTCAACTGTACTCCAATAAAACCTATGCAAAAATATCGATATTAGGTAAGACATGGTGTCTGACCAAAAAAATCGTTTATTTTACATAGTTTTGCAAGAAGGGAATCCATTGTTGCTACATTGCACGAGCAGCCATTGGGGTTCGAGACAAATAAAACAAAGTTGGTTTAAGCCTTTAAGGCTTGCCGTAATATAAGTATATTATAACTTCCGTTTTTAGTGAAACACATTCATTTCGTGACTCGTGACTTTATCGTAACAAGCTTATCACCCAAACACAAGAACACTGGTCGAGCTCTAGAAATTTAACGAATTAAGTCAAGGAAAGTTTCTAATTTAATTTATTTCTAATTTAGTAAAGGAAGTTGCAATAGTGGCAACGCGACTTTGCGGAAGCTTATTAGTTCGCGGAGGGTTCCGGGTAAATCGGTGTGTCAACCGATGGAGCCATGTAGTGTAGTTACTTATATGTATACAGTCACAAACAAATATACAATCGCAAGAGGGAATTTTCGAAAATAAATTTCGGCACATAAATTGGAAAATTGATATGCGACCTTTGTGGATTATACAGCAAACCTTGTTTAGAGCGTGCAACATGTAATGCAATCCAACCCCCCCCCCCCCCCCCCGCGAGTGCTTTACACTAATTTCTCTCCTCTCTCCTACACTGTGTTATAAAAGAAATGTAGAAATGCGTAGAAATCGACACATATTAAGTAAATGTACTAATGACGACGTAAAGATTGTCGCAAATCCTGATTTTTGTGTGTGAAAAATAATTAGATATGCTGACCAAATAAAGTTCAAAACGATCGTTACCCAGTGGCACAAAAAGCTTGATTGAAAGGTGATGTATGCTCAGGTAAAGCGTTTTAGACCGGCTGAAGTAACCTGGCGTTGCTTAAAAAAGGCAAGAGGTTAGTGTGACAGTTTTTTCGTCGTAATAGTAGGAAACTACCTTTTCCGTAAAATAAATAAATATATATAATATAAAAAATCTAAAAAAAAAACCGGAAGCTATTGGTTGAACTTTGTCATTATTTTATAAGGTGTCATCCAGAGAGATCCATCCTCTATCACTGCACCATCGTCACCATCACGTTGACGTTGATGCTTATATGACAAAACGGATTAGGGAATCCCTCTCACCACATGATGATAAGGAAAAGCGGGCTGTGATGTGGTCGATCGCGTTGCCAAGATTACAGAAGAATTACTTAGTAGACAAGGATGAATAGATCCAAATAGAAAATCCGTTGAATTTCCTTAAAACAAGGCAACGCTGGCGGAGACAGAGAGGCTCTGAATAATTTACGTTTCGAGAAAAGCGATAGGCTGATTCGCATGTCCCATTCCGACAGCCGATGCGCCTCTTCTCTCCGACCGACATGAAAGCCACCACCACCAGGGATTTCCCTGGAAAAGGGATACAGGGAGAGAGATCCAACTCGGTTGGACAGCCAGTATCTCTCTATTCATCCTTAAGGGTTAAGGAAACGGAGTAAAGTTCAGAGCTTTCGAATGACCGAGCTTTGAATCGGATTGGCATTTGCCAACTTGGCGCACAGTACACTCATGTTTAAACTTATCTGTCAAGATTATAGTGTTTTCACGACCGGGATTATTACCCAGCTAAGTTAATTCCCGATTTGGAATAGACCCATGATATAAATATCCTTAGAGGTAATAGAAGTGTTTAAAAGAATTCTAGATCAAGGGTGCGTATAATGGGGGGGGGGGGGTTGCGTACTATTACTGCAGTAAAATGGCACATTCATTAATTTAATGCTGTAAAATTCCTCGAAAATAACGATGCGCGCTGTAAAAGCTGCAAAATCCACTCATTAACTCAAGAAATCACTTCCCTTTTAGACAAATAAACCAATAATTGTTAATTGACTGTTTCAATAAAGCTGTTTATATACGAGACTGTCTCAATGTGGAAGCCCCCCCCCTCCCCCCTTGTGAGGACAAAAAATCGAATGGAAAACTTGGCTTCTTTCCATAGGCAAACCGTATAGGTTGGCAACGTTGCATTTGTTCCTTTTAAACCCATATAGAAAACATCGAACTATCTAGGGATCTGTGATGACTATCGAATTGGACATTTTGTTTGTATGGGTTCAAATGGACAAAATGCTTCGTTGCCAGAGGGCGCGCCTCGACACTGCTTATCACCGCGCAAATAAACGCGACCTTCTTGTATGATAATGAATTCTGTGCCGTCGTAAATACCATACCGACCAAATAGCAAATTTTTCGACTCATTTTTACCAAAATAATTTGAAGGGGGGAGACTACAACAACGACAAGTCATAGAATGGGAACAGCTACTAATAGACATACTAAATGAGATATAAATCTCCGTCTTTAAGTGGCTGATATTGGATGAAATATAGCTATGTAGAGGTCCTAGAAATATACCGAGAATATACCTATAAATTATTTTGACGGTTATAGGAATGGGTCGTGCTCCAAGCTTCGGAAGGCGTGGAATGCACTCCGCCGCAAAAAAATACGCATTCATTTCTCTTTCATTGAAAAGGAAAATTTCCTTTTGAAAGTGCTCTAATGGCCAAATTACCTTGATCGGAAATTTTTGTGTGAATCGAGAGCTTGATTATAATACGCAGTTACCAAAACAGTCAACTCGAAAATTTTATTAATTAATAATGATTAATTAATTAATAAAGGCGTTGCCTCTCTATTGTTACACGGATAAAAAATTTCCTATTGGAATTACAAAACGTGTATTATTAAATATGGGGTAAAAAGAAATTAATTTTAAAATAACAAGAATTCTTCTTGATTCAACGATTCTTTCTTGTAAATTTTATCAGAACGTTCAATTGGATCAATAAGAATTTTTATTGGTCAAAATAGAACGTTCTGATGATTCGGAAGAACCACAAGAAAGGCTCGTTGGATCAATGAGTTCTTGTTATTTTATAATGAATTTCTTTTCATACCTACCCCATATTTAATAGTACGTTCCGCGATCCCAATAAGACATTTTTCTCCTTATAGGTATAGATCGTTATGGAGCTACCAAAGGTCTATTTGAATATAGCCTACCTTTAGGCAGTGGCGTAGTGTTCGATTTGGCAACGTCGCAATCTGTATATTTAAACCCATGCAAAAGGTCGGATTCGACGGTGTTCACCGAACACTTAAGAGATCGATATTTTTAATGGGTGTAAATGGAGAAAGTACAACGTTGACAAATTGCACGCTACGCCACTGCCTTCAGGAGACGTCTGGGCACTTTTTTTTTGACCCCGATTGTACAGTGGATTCCCGGTATCCGCGAACTCGGTATTCGCGATTGATTTCTAGTGGAATTTCCTCGCTATCCGCGACCCCTTGCTTCGCTTATCCGCGATTGGGTGGCAGAAAAAATTGAATTAAATTGAAATTTGTCTATTTATAACCTAGAAAAATGTTTAGTAGTTAAATTTGTTTTTATTCTGGTACCAAATTTTTGTTCTCTTGCTCAATATATACTTAAACCCTTTACTGCGAGATTTTTTTTTCCCCCGTTCGAAAACATAACTTTTCAATTGATTTTGACTCAAAATGAAAGGGAAAAATAGTGAAAAAATTCCTGGAATTAATTCTTGCCCCCAAGAGATCTGCAAAGTACTAAATTTAACATGGGCCAGTATAGGGAGAAAATCAAGGTCTAACGGTTAATACGTTTTCTAATGCTCAGATGGCGCCCAACGTGAGGCCTTGTTTTTTCAGACTTCGGTGGAAAATTGAAACTTTTCCTCGATGTGTGCCGGAGGGATGACGACAAGGAAAAAACGATATTTTAACTTTAAGAGTTCAAAATGGAGGAAATATATTATGTGCCTCAGGGGTGCCACGGCGAAGTTAAGGGAATTCTCAGTTTACTCAAATTTTCAAGTTTTATCTTCAATTGTCCATCATTTAATTTAAAATGCCAAACAAAAGATCAAGAGAAGATGTTCCCAATACTCCTACCAACTCAAAAGAACGATGCATGGCCGAAAGGCCTAGGAGGGTCATGTCCTATAATAGAAAAACTCCAAGTGCTGGATCCAGTGGCGTAGCGTGCGATTTGGCAACGTTGTAATGTGTCCATTTAAACCCATGTAAAAGGTCGAATGCGAAGGTGTTCACCGAACACCCAATATTTCGATATTTTGTATGGGTTTAAATGAACTAACTGCAAAGTTGCCAAATTGCACGCTACGCCACTGGCTGGATCTCTTCAAGAAGAAGACCAGCTCCAGCAGCGAGGTGGGGAGGCGATTCGGCCTCAACGAATCGACAATAAGAGGTTGTTCTCAGTGAAAAAGTAAGTAAAAAAAAAAAAAAACGGAGATCCCCGAACCCCTCATTTCCTATAAAAGAATAGGTAATGCCCCGGTATCCGCGAGATTTTTGCGGAACGCAACCCTCGCGGATATACCGGGGATCCACTGTACCAGTGTTGAGTCACTGTGCGGAGGTCGAGTATAAAGCAATGCAGTCGAGCATAAATAGTTGAAATGTTCGTCATTAGTGTTGACCCCCCTTAGCATGCGTCAGATCGGGAGTTGGAGCAAACTAAATTTAAAATTAAGATGGCCGCCCGCCTGGCAGCGTGGTTAGCGCTCCGACTGTATTATTTCAATACACCCAAACTGCATTCACCATTTACGCGCGCTCATTCGAATAATTTTGAGGAGATTTCCTCAGCATTATGTTCTACTTTCGCCCACCGGGGCACTGCGGGTCAAATAAGAGGAAAGTAACATCGTGAAATTTAAAAAAGAAAAAAAATAAAAAGAATCAATCGTATGGTTACCTATTTGTCTCATAGGCGTAGCGTATCAGGGGCTAGGGGGGGGGGGGGCTATAGCCGCCCCACGTTTTTTGGGTGGAGGGGCTAGAAATCGGGGCTAAAATATTACGAAGGGCCAAAAACACATCGACTTGGCAATCAACAGGAAATTTTAAACATCCCTTTGAGACGAGAAGCAAAAAAAAAAAAATTGTCTTTAGGAAGAATAAAGTAAATTTAAGGTTTAGGAAGTGAAAAAAAGAAGAAAAAAACGTTAGTGCACACGAGCAATTTATTGATTTAATTAGGATTCGTTTGTTTTCATAATTTCAATTTCAACTCGACTAACACATGGATCTAGCTCTTGGAATCCCCGAGAGTCACGTTTTTATGGATCAAAGAGGAGTATAATAATAAAGCGTGCTTAGTTTAGTAGCTGCGACCGACGTGCGCTATCTTACATCAAGGCAGACGAGCCTTGAGCCTCTCCAAAGTTGTCGACTTTTGAAAGTGTTCCCTTTTTATGCTCGCTCTTTTATTTTACTGATAACGTACGGTCGTACGCATCGTCATTTTACTCAAGTGAGGGTCATAATGTTGAACTTTTACCGCCTATAATGAAACTAAATCTACGGCAAGTCACCTACATTTTACTGATCTCGATGTCTGTGCCGATGCAAAATGATTCGAGGCAGTTTGAAAAATCGCGCAGTTAATCGCAAGTTTTCACTCATATTTTCACACTGTACTTACCTAAGTGATTAATAAATTATACTTATCACTAATTAGTTGTGAAAATTTATCAAAGTAGTCAAATTCAACTATGCGACCGGTAAAACGAATTTATTGAATTTTGTTTCGCAAAGATTAAATTGGTTCGATAAAAGGAGGCTGATAAATAATAGACAACAAATTGACGAATTTAGATAATATAGGTAATTATCGCGTCGAGAGTAAATAAATACGAATCAAGTGTAGAGTTATGTTCCCAATCAATTTATCCCTAATCATAAGATTTTAAATGGGAGTCTCTCAACAACTTTGAAACGTCTGTGCTTCTTTGGCTTTTTGACTTATACCTTTTTAGTTGCTAAATACCAGTGGCGTCGCGTGCAATTTGGCAACAATGTATTCTATTCATTTAAACTCATGTAAAAGATCGAATCCAGGGGGTGCACAGTGCACAAGGAAAATTCGATATATATAATGAGTTTAAATGGAGCAGCTGCATTGTTGCCAGATGGCACGCGACGCCACTGCTAAATACACACTTATATGATTCTGTCTTAATGAATTAGATTCTTTTCGAACAAAAGGGAGCGTCTCATTTCGGACAGCAAAAATGTATTTTTTTGAATCCTCGCGTAAATGCGATCATTGTATTTCTGTGTAAATTAAAGAAAATTAAAAATTAATGCGAGGTTTGAATACATTTTTTTAATGGCTAAATAAATAATGAGACTTTGGGAGCGGTCAGTTCACGCAGTCAGTGTAATCCGATATTTTAAAATTATTCGAGGAGATGATTAAAGTGACGTTAAAAGGGTGACTTCACGAGAGGTGATGACGCATGAATGATACAATCAGTATGAAACTCCTATAGGAGTCAATGGAAATATTTTTTTCGATCTGTTTTGGTGACATTTCAAGATGGCAGACATATCTTCTGTCTCTGTCTTTTTCATTAATTTACACGAGCATTGTTTTGAACTTCTCAATACGGCGAACCAGAAAAAAATGCTTCAAAATGAACCGAAGTTACCATCTGAATGCAGAATTCTGTTCTTCAGTAGTGATGATAGTACATGAAGAGTGGCGGCCAGCCTTAAATCTGTGTAGTTACAATCTTTCTGACACGATATATTTGTAAGTAGTATAAACACGATATATTTATAATTAGTGTAATGTACAATTAGTTATAAGAAAATGAATTATTTCCAACTGTGGAAGTCTTCATAAAAATAAATGTTTAAAAAAAAAAAAAAAAAAAAAAACAATATTTCTGAAAATAAAATAAAAGTAGGGACGGGTGTCATTATAACTAGACCAGGGTGAATGGCATTGCAAACGTTTTTTTCAGTTTTTGCACGTAAATTCAGGAAATTGCGAGTCATTCATTCAATGTGTTCCTAGAAAATAATTTTTGTTGGTCCGTCAAATTGTTTTTCTATTTCTCAATGTTTTTGTTGACCGCCAGTAGAATTCTGCTGGCCGACCATTAAAATTTTGCTTGCCAACCAACAGAATTATACTGGCGGTCAACAAAAACATTGAGAAATGAAGCAATAGTTTGATGGGCCAACAAAAAATTTTTACTAGGGATTACCCTTAATTTTCTCATAAAATGACGCCAAAACCAAGGCATCGATTACGTCCGATGTTCAAAATGCATTCTACTATGAACTTGCCACGAGCAGAACATTTATGAATGGGCACATGCGTGTTTCTTCCAGTAGTGACACGATCATCAATTCATAATTATCTGAAACGTTTACAAATAGCTACCGAGCCACCAGACAATACTGTCTAGTTACTCAGTGAAATAAAATAACACTAGAACGACTCATTTGCGTAATTTTACGGATTAGGTCCGAACTGCATTGGACTGCTCAGCGTTTTGAAAAAAAGGAAAAACAACTGAATAATTTCCATTCAGTCAGTTTCATCAACATTCAGACACGTGGATAACTCTATGCGCCCGTTATTGCATTTAGGTAGACGGAAGGAATTGTGTTGCCCAGAAATGTTGATGAGTCTATGTGATATCCATCGATGTTACGATTCGAGTCAGCGGGGTAGTGAGGTTTCAGGAACGTTCGTCCAACAATTTCCGTCCAATTTACGTCTGCCAATAGAGTATGATTATTCAATAATTTTGTCCATCTTTTTGACCGAAATGATAATGCATGTAGATTTTGCTGTTTAGTCCAATTGATACCCTGGTAAAAATGACGACTATACGACTATTCCAAAAACGACTATAAACATAGTTGCCGACTATAATCTATAGTTGGCCAACTATAATCCATAGTTGGCCAACTATGTTTATAGTCGTTTTTGGAACGGTTATAGTCGTCATTTTTACCAGGGTAAGAGAACCATAAGTACTGACAGTTTTTACTATACCGTTATTGCTAGTGTTTGAGGATGCTTAACCAATTTTTAACAGTTTTTGAATAAATTTGGAATACATTCTTCAAACTAGTGTCATTAATGAAACTGGGTTTTCAAGCATCCAAACCTTAGCCGAACATATGGTCGGAATAAATTGTGACAATTTTAAACAGGAAAAAAACTGCATTGCATTATAGTTCCTCGGTAGTTTCTCGCCTTAGTAGTGGTGGAATATGTTTCCATTTCTATCTTTGGATATAAAATGGTCATCAAAAATGTTGGAACTCTTATCGAAAGTGGCCAAACATTATTTTGAACAAGTATGTAATTGGGTCGAACGAGTTGGTTCAAAATGTGCTGGAAATTATAATTGTTGGACATAATATTTTGGACCGATCCTAATGTAGCCAAAAATCATTGGACGAATGTTCCTATAACCGGAAAGAGGTGTCGCCCCCGAAGGGTCGGGAGGTGCGCATGGTGTCAATTATATTGCCGGTGCAGCAGGATGTTCACTTTGTTCAACATTTATATTCCGTGCTGAGAATTTACTATCGATCAGCTAAAGCTCTTTATTCAACGCAGAGAATTTAAAAAAAAAAAATCCAATTTTCTCGGACATTTTTTCAACAAACACCCCGTATATTCTAAAACCACCCGGGAAGCCATGTGAATAATTTATACGAAATTGTTGAATGACCGAATAATATTCTCGTGAAACGCAAACCTGACGCTCCGTCTGCGGTCTGGGTCTTCGCCTGCCAACAATATTTTAAAAATAAATTTACGAATCTATCGCGCGAATATAACATAGCCGTCCCATTTGTCTACACACTCAAATGGGGGAGTCGCGTTTCTACGTATCTTGTCAAATCGATAACATGTCCCATTGCCCCCCCCCCTCTATCCACCCCTCTCATATCGTTAACAGTTTTTATCTCCCCCCCCCCATCCTTTCCCTCGGAGAGAGAGCACGGATGGTTACCATTCTCGAAAGCTTGTCTGTCTCTCTCTCCTCCCATTTGAATATGTGCGTTGAAAAAGGAAGGAGATAGGGGCTAAAGTCACGTGATGGCCCACTCTACTATCCTTTTCTGACAGATTTGTTTAAATGGCCGAAGAGAGAGAAAGGAAAGATCTTATTGTATCCGACCATGAAGCAGTCGTAACCTAGGTTTCATGCAAAACGACAGCAAAACATGGAAACATCTCCGATACGTGCTTCACTCTACGCGAGAGAGTGCGACGCAAAGAGTAAACATGAGTCGCAATCGAATGGAAGGCCTGCGTGGTCAACGTAGATAAGGGATCCGAACGCGGGCTGGCCTCTGATTGGCTGCAACGGGTGGAGCAAAAATGACTCGGGGTATAGGGAAAATAACACGGGATTTTCGTTCCGGGGCGTTTATCTCGAAACCTAAGCAAAATAGTATCTAAACAATTTATACGAGTCGATTTAGCAGATTTTTCCGAACAATTTGATAGGTCATAAGTGCCACTTTATTGCAAATTCGAAAAGACTGTTTCAGTTTAAAAGTACGCACAATAGTGTGATTACATGCTTGGCGTGTGTTCGAGCAGTGTTTGAGTAACTCACTATTGTGCGTACTTTTAAACTGAAACAGTCCTTTCGAATTTGCAATGAAGTGGCACTTATGACCTATCAAATTGTTCGGAAAAATCTGCTGAATCGACTCGTATAAATTGTTTACATACCATTTTGCTTAGGTTTCGAGATAAACGCCCCGGAACGAAAATCCCGTGTTATTTTCCCTATACCCCGAGTCATTTTTGCTCCACCCGTTGCAGCCAATCAGAGGCCAGCCCGCGTTCGGATCCCTTATCTACGTTGACCACGCAGGCCTTCCATTCAATTGCGACTCTTGTTTACTCTTTGGTGCGACGTCTAGGGAGTAGTTGCATAAATTAGAATCCCTATACATCATATAGAGGATGAAAACAAGTGTAACCACGGGCGCCCCCTGGTAAAAGTTTTTCATTGGTGACCAATAAAACGGTTCCAATTCTCCAGTGACCAATGAATTTTTCATTGGTGACCAATGTAATTTCATTGATGACCAATGTAATTTCATTGGTCACCAATGAAAAATTCATTGGTCACTGGAGAATTGGAATCGTTTTATTGGTCACCAATGAAAAACTTTTACCAGGGCCGCCATTAGATTCGTTTTCGCACAGTTGTTTACATTCTGAGGGCCTTAGTTGTGGTTTGGTCCGATGCAAAGATTTCATTGATATTTGATGTTATTGAGCTAGTTTTTAACGGTGTAATCTTTCACTGCTTTTGCTGATCGATATCTATTTGCGGTCTTGAAGATTAGTTTGGGTATTATAGACATTCTTGAGGGGCATCATGATTAAAATTGACAGCAGACTGATTTTACAAAGGATCGTATCGTAATCTTATCGAGTCGCTTTCGAGTGCGTGCGTTATTCTTGGGGGTGGTGTCATTATGAAAGGTTCCATTCCGATAGAAACCCTTCAATCTCTATCGTGTGTGGACGATAGCTCAGAAGTAAATCATCGGTGAATTTACGCAGAGATGGGAGGGTTTCTATCGGAATGGAACTTTTCGGAATGACACCACCCATATAAGAATAACACGAGCTCGATCATCGACTCGATGGCATTATGATACGATCTTTCAAAATCAGCCTGCTGGTTCATCGACTTTTAACTTTTTTATCCGTAAAACACCGTGGGCCCTCCCCCGTTTGTAAACAAATGTATGTCAACAATGATGTACGAATTACGAAAACGCATCCAAGGGCGCCTGTAGAGTGGTGGCGGCTCGTGAAATTTGGCACCACTGTCCTCCTCTCATTTAGCCAATGTAAAACAATCGATTCTTCCGGAGGCTGTCAGCCTCCTCAAGAATCGAATATTTTACCTAATTTTAAATGGAAAAATTTCATGGTTGCCAAATCGCACGAGCCACCACTGCCGTAGAGCCTGAGACTCGTGGACCAATCAAAGCTTGACTACTCCTTTGTCTTAATTTGTTACATATAATGGACTATCTATAGCCATCACTTCAATTATTATGTCCAAGTTTTTTTGAGTGACAAATGTTGCGGGATGCCGAAAAGTATCAAGTCGCATAAAATCTGAATGGAAGTGAAAGAAAGGAAAATCGATAAAGATGGGTCTCTTGGACCGCGTTCAATTTCCCCTTGAGTACAGCCAACAACAATTTTCTCCCTTTCTTAACTTTCGAACAAATGCAAAGAGAAACAACTTCTCCCGAAAGTTTTCGAAGAAATTATGATCGACTTCGTGTACACTCTCAGCACTTTTTAGACTTTCGCGCATCACGCGCAGAAGATTTGGGATTTGAATTTATTTAACAAAAACAGCGTTGCCAGGGAAGGTGGGTTTCAACTTTATCTATAATCTAAACGTGAATCCGCATCGATGGAGTTAGAGTTCCGGATTTGCTAATGGATGGCAGTGAGCACACGCCACCGTCCAATTAACCCTTTAAGGACCAGGTTATAGTTCAAGAGAATACCGCTCTTCCGTTTCTACAGGGAAGGTAGTTAACTGTTCGTACTTGATGGAGTTGGAATTGCATATACGACGGATTGAAGGCGCCCGACGAGACCTTACCCATTGTAGTGTTTTCATCTAT